>CM059191.1:39778576-40127978 GCA_030323885.1 Branchipolynoe longqiensis
TCCTCTACCATCCTCTACCATCCTCTGCCATCCTCCACCATCCTCTACCATCCTCTACCATCCTCTACCATCGTCTACCATCCTCTACCATCCTCCACCATCCTCTTCCATCCTCTACCATCATCTACCATCCTCTACCATCCTCTGCCATCCTCTACCATCATCTACCATCCTCTACCATCCTCCACAATCCTCCACCATCCTCTACCATCCTCTACCATCCTCTATCGTCCTCTACTATCCTCTACCATTATCTACCATCCTCTGCCATCGTCTACCATCGTCTACCATCCTCCATCATCCTCTACTGTCCTCCACCATCCTCCACCCTCCTCTACCCTCCTCTACCATCCTCTACCATCCTCTACCACCCTCTACCATCCTCCACCATCCTCTGCCATCCTCTACCATCATCTACCATCCTCAACCATCCTCTGCCATCCTCTACCATCATCTACGTCCTCCACCCTCCTCTACCATCCTCTACTATCCTCCACCATCCTCCACCATCCTAAACCATCATCCATCATCCTCTACCATCGTATTCCATCCTCTACCATTCTCTACCATCCTCTACCATCATCTACCATCCTCCACAATCCTCTACTATCCTCTACTATCCATGTATGCGCACTGATATTTTCTCTTTAATACTTTAAACTATTAAATGGTCCTTTTTAATGATGAATTCGTATGGTTTTTATTGATTTTACATTCACTGATTATGCATGGTGAATTTCAACTGCAGAGCCATGGTTTGAAAACCTGGTCGAGTCAAAGCAATGACTTAAAAATTGATACTTGTCGCTACCTAGCCTGGCACTTGGCATTATTAGGATAGGGAAAGGAGCAGTGGAATGAGGAAGACCAATAGTCTGTGATTGAAATTGTCCCTGCCTCATGTACAAAAAACTAAACAAAAAACTTTGCCTCACTCCATTCCCCAATGCAATAATCTAGTAATCCCAAACATCACGATAGCTAGCAACAGATATATATATATATATATATATATATATTATATCATTGGTTTGACTCGAATGGGGCTCGAACCCACGAAGTGGAAGATTGGAAGCGGGTGCTCCACTCGTTAGGCCATCCCTTTCGATCGATTTGGCGTAAATCTCAGGTTCTCACCCCTCATTTTATTATGAGATATCCCTCCTTGTTGAATAGTTCAACCAGAATGGAAACATGGCCACAGCCAATCTTTCACACCAGTATTAAAACCAGGAAAAGCAACAATACTGACACAGAACAAGTACAAGTCCTTGTACCCACCCTTATTGTGAGCATGCATCCTGCAATGCCCGCATTGGTACAATGTGCCGGGTGTACCAATGTGGGGGTGGGTATCTGCAGCCGCTGGAGTTGGAATTGGGATCAGCGGATGTGGTGTAGGACACAGGCGAGGGGTTGTTTAACAAGGGCGTCTTGGTTTTGGGTGAGTTCTGTCGTCCGGCTTTGTGATGAGTATTGGTGGCTTGTGTGTGTATGTGTGAATGTACATGTGTACGTGTATATGTGGATGTGTGGATGTGTGGATGTCTGGATGTGTGGATGTATGGATGTGTGGATGTGTGGATGTGTGGATGTGTGGATGTGTGGATGTGTGGATGTGTGGATGTGTGTGGATGAGTACATTTGTATTTATTTGTCAGGGTGTATCAACACCTCCCGCCGTTTTCCACAACACCCCCCCCCCCCAGATCCCCACCCCTCACCTCCCTACCCCCACTTCCCTCCTTCTCTGTTCTTCCTTTCGCTTCATTTCCATGCCATGTTCAACCCTGTCTAACCCTGTCCAACCCTGGCTAACCCTGTCCAACCCTGTCTAACCATGTCCAACCCTGTCTAACCCTGTCCAACCCTGTCCAACCCTGTTTAACCCTGTCCAACCCTGTTCAACCTTGTCCAACCTTGTCCAACCCTGTCCTACCCTGTCCAACCCTGTCCAACTCTGTACAACCCTGTCCAACCCTGCCGCGCCCTGCCATCCCCATCCCATCCCATCCCTCCCCTCCCTCCCATCCCTCTCCACCCTCCCCATCCCTCCCCATCCATCTCCACCCTTCCCCTCCCCAGCCCCCCACCCAATTCCTCCAATCCCTCCCCCTCCTCTCCCATCCCTCTCATCCCTCCCCAGCCCTCTCATCCCTCCCCATCCCCCATCCCCCATCCCCTCACCCCCATCCCCCATCCCTCACCCACCCCCCATCCCCTCCCACCCCCCACCCCATCCCTCCCATCCCCCCATCCCTCCCCATCCCTCCCCATTCCTTCCCATCCCCCCATCCCTCCCCATCCCTCCCATCCCCCACCCATCCCCCCATCCCTCCCCATCCCCCCATCCCTCCCCATCCCTCCCCCGTGCCTCCCATCCCTCCCCATCCCTCCCCACTCTCCCATCCCTCCCATCCCTCCCATCCCTCCTTATCCCTCCCATCCCCCCATCCCCCATCCCCCCCACCCCTCCCCATCCCTCCCATCATTCCACCCCTCCTCCTATCCTCTCTTCCCCATACACTTGGTGGGTAAAGTCCGCCCTTACGGAGGTTGCTGTGTGCATTATGGGGGCTGGGCCATAAACCATCCCTCCCCCCCCCCCCCCCTCCGACACCGCTCTCTCCCTCCTCTAGAGCCCCCCCCCCCCCCCGCCTAACCACCCCCTCCATTCCCCCTCCCCCTGCTGCATCCACCCTAATGGGGACCAGCCACCGCCGCCGTCCGACGGGGGGCCCGGCTCATCCGGAGCCCCCCGCCGGCCTCCCACACAACACGGGGCTTTCTTTCAAAAAGAAGCGGCTTGTTCGACGCCGGCAGAACGACCGTTTGTGCTCGTCAGCTAAAAAAATAATGTGCCTGAGTGATAGTGGGTGGGTGTGATGTTGGGCGGGTTGCGGTGTGTGTTCTGTGTTCTGTGTTCTGTGTTGTGGTGGAGGATATGGGGTTTGGCGGGTTGTGTGGGAGGGTGTGGGGTGGTGGGAGTGTGTGTGTGTGGGGGGGGGGGGGTTGAACCCCCCCGGGACTATACTGTGCCTGTGTGATCGCCACACTGGAAATGACACATAATGGTATGGGATGTGGAGGTTAGGGTGGGGGTGGAAGGAGGTGTAAGGGGTGGGGGTGGAGATGGGGATGGGGTGGGGTGTGTGTGTGGTTGTTAGGTTGTGGAGGTGAGTGGGTGTAGGCGGAGGTGAAAGTGGGGGGTGGGGTGGCTCTTGTGGTGCTACGTGAGGTGCTAGAGTGGAACAGCCAAGTGGTGGAAGTAGTGTGTGTGTGGGTGGGCGATGAGAGGGAGCGGATGGGTGGGGGGGGGCGATGGGGGGTGAGGTGGGGGGGAGTCGGGTTATGAATAAAAAATGGCAGAAATGAGAGAAGTGTCATGCTGAGGTCATAGCTCCCCCACTCGCACCCCCCCCCCCCACATAAATACACACTCCTCCCCACCCCACCTCAACTCACTCACCCATATTTATAGAGTGCAAATGGCAAATGGCAAATGGCCTGAAACCCAGATCTACAAATTGAGACAACCTCCACAGAGACCGATATATATGACGAGATGGCCGAATGACTGAATTGAACATCGGTCTCCTGTTTTGGGAGATCAGGGGATCCGAACCCATGGGTTTTTGGTTTCAAACCCTGGTTGAGTCAAACCAATGACTTAAAAATTGATACGTGTCGCTTCCTAGCCAGGCACTCAGCATTATTAGGATAGGGCAAGGAATGGTTGGCTCAGTCTCAGGATAATGTGACTGAGTGGGGTATCAGGACATGGTGATGGGGGCCTGGTCTCCCAGTGGGGTAGCACTGTAATGTCGTCATAAGTGTGCACCGTCATAAGTCCTGTCCTGATATGACCTTAGATGTTGCTAGGACGTAAAACAACAACAAACAAACTGTATGATTGCCCACTTGGCAGCACCAGGCCGGGGTCCTGGTTTATATGACTCCGGCTATATACTCATTATCCACTCATTATCCACGCATTATCCACCATGAGCGATGTGATTGTTGATTTCCCGCAAATCCGCCCAGAGTTAGATTGGTTGGTTGTTGGGGTTTTATGTCCTGGCAACAGTTGGTTGGTTCGTTGTTGGAGCTCCACGTCCTGGCATCTTTTGGTTGGTTGGTTGTTGGAGTTATACGTCCTGGCAACAACTAAGGTAATATCAGGACGGGTACCGACTTGTGACAGTGCGCACTCATGACAACTTCATAGTGTTGCCCCACTGGGAAATTGGGCCACTGGCACCATGACCCGATATCCCACTTAGTCATATTATTCTGACACAGAGCTAACCAGTCCTTGCCATATCCTATTAATGTCGAGCGACAAGTATCAATTTTATAAGGCATTGCAACTAAACTCCCGATCTCCCGCATACGGGCCCGCGCTCTACCGATTCGGCCACTGCGGCCAGTCGCCCTGGCAACATCTAAGGTCGGTGTTAGCTTTGTTAGATTTTCTTCGGCCCCAGGCCTGGGATGACCGAATACCTGACAGCATCTAGTACAGGATTAGAACCCACGTCTCTTGCATTCTGGGCTAGTGTGTTAATCATTACACCACATAGGGTCCCTGATAGTATCATCCTATTCACGCCTACCTGTCTACCTGGCTCCTTGCCTAGGAGGTCAGTGCATACTACACTATTGTTAGTGACGAGTACAGTCAGGCCAATTTGGAATGTATACAATCTCAGATTCACTCTTTAATTTTTATTATTTTTATCATTACAACATTAGCATTCAAAATTCATGGAATCGTTTGGTTTTTCTGGTGATTAATGAAAGAAATTCGACTTCCTCCTGTGAAAATGGCCTCTGCTGCCGACAAGGGGTAAAGACACCATCAATTAATCAATTTATGAGCCAATCCATCAGCCAATCAATGAATCAATCAATGAGTCAATGAAATTCATCTTTGGAGAATGTCAATCACAACCACTGCTTGTAATTTAGATGCATACCATGGAGATATTTGAAGGACAAACACTCAAATTAACTTCGGCATCTATGTCAAAACTCTGATGGCAAAGGCTTTAGCAGCACAAGTTTCTATTAAATTCAGTTAGTAGTTCCTTCTATGCAGAAGCATGCTTAATAATTGCACCAGTATCTCAGTTGGATATGTAGAATCAAATCTAAAGCCCCAGTCAGACCTCACCGGATTGAGGAACTGGACAGAAACCAGACACTGTCCGTGAAATACGGCAATGTACGGTTTATATACGGTTGGCATCTGGTGTGTCTGTTCTATCTCCGGGGGTGTCTGGCGGTGTCCAGTACAAGTTTTGAACAGGCACAAAACTTGTACCGGACAGCGCTGGACTGATGTGTATGGTTGGTGTCCGGTTTAAGTCCGTTTAGTCTGTTTTGTCCATTTCATGTCTGGTACCCATCCATTACGTCTCCGGTTTGCTTCCTGCCAAGTCCGTTGATGGTGGGTTAAAAAAAAAATGTTATTGCAGGAATTCGGTCAGTATATGTTTTTGGCGCATCCGTGAACAATCCGGTACGGATGTTTGACATCCAGTTTTCATCTGGTTCTCGTCTGGTGGCTATTCATTAATGTACATTCCTTGTCCATTTAGCATCCGTTTCGTCTGGCGGCCGTTGCAACAGTTCGACACTGAACACCACCGAACTAGACAATTCTTTGTCCGGTGGTGTCCGGTACTCAGTCCGGTAAGGTCTGACTGGGCCTTAAGTCCGTGTTTTTGTTTTGAAACGTTGATGCTTCTATCAAATTGTGAAGCTTTAAGAATACTTTAAGGAAACATCACATCTTTGTTGAGGTCATATACGATGGTGGACATAAACTTATAACACAGATTTCATGACTAAATAAATATAGCCTATTCAGTCGAAGAGAGTCAAAATCAAAGACTACAACAGTGTAGGCATATAGGATGTTCTTCACTCTTTATCTGGTAAGATCTAAAAAGACACAAAGTCTGATAGTGCACTTATGAGTAAATAGAAGGTAGGTAAATGGTGTTTGTTTGTTGTGTCTGTTGTGGCTTAGCGGAATAGCAACACCTACGGTATATCAGGACAAGTAGCTGAAGTACTGACTCATGACAGTGCAATGCGAATTCATGGCATATTCTTTATAGGGCTGTCTCATTGGGAAACTAGGCTGCTGACACCATGACCCAATATCCCACTCACTCACAATTACATACTTACATTATCATCATCATCATCATCATCATGCTGTTGGTCGCGATGTGACAATGACTGCTTTCATTACTTGACTGCCTCTCGCCATTAAGCTCTCTGCTGTGAGAGTGATGTCCATGAGTCGGTCTTAATGTCTCTCAGCTTCAGGTTTCTCTTGATGGTATCCTTGAACCGGAGATGAGGGCGCCCTCTCTTTCTGTAACCAGAAGACAGTTGAGAATAGAGGATCTGCTTTGGTAGCCTGTCTGATGACATCCTCATGAGGTGTCCAGTCCACCGGAGATTCTTTTTGATCAAAAGATCTTCCATAGAGGGCAGCCCCGTCCATTCGAGTATTTCTTTATTTGTCACTTTGTCCTTCCAGGTTAGCCTCATGATTGAATGCAGGTGTTGCACTGTTGGAGTTTGAACTCCAGCAAACTGTCCATGCACGCTTCCCAGTCGCGCGGAACCACCGTCCGGATCTCCGGGTCGCTTTCGGCTTACATTATACTGATACTGAACCAACCAGTACTTGCCATATTCCTAGAAATGCAGGGTGCCAGGCTCTGTATGTAGTGACATGTATCAATTTTGTAAGTCATTTACTTGACTTCGCTAGGATTTAAATGCCCGACCTTCCAAACAGGAAGTCAGCGCTTACTAAGTAGTCATCCATATCCGGTTTACAACTCAAGCCAGCCACCCACACTAACAGGGAATCTGGCCTATTAGCAGGGAATTATCAAAATGTGACACTATGGTAGTGGTCTGCATTGACATCTTAGGCAAGGAGCCACATAGACAGGTAGGCGTGGGTATTGGTGATATCAGAGAGCCTAGGTGGTGTAATCGTTAGCACACTGGCTCGGAATGCCAAGAGATGTGGGTTCGATTCCCGCTCTAGGCGCAATATTTCCCATTTTCATAACCCCCACAACATTATTGCCGTGACCAGGATCCTGTAAAGCTATGCTCTGTATAGTTGTTGAACCTACCCTATGTATGTATAGGTAAGTGCATTGCCTATTGTAGGTAATTGTAAGCATTAGAAGACTTACAATTCCTGGGGGACGAGTGTAATGGTCTGCACTGACCTCTCAGGCAAGGAGCCGCATAGACAGGTAGGCGTGGGCAGTGTTGTGATATCAGGGAGCCTAGGTAGTGTAATGGTTAGCACAATGGCCCGGAATGCAAAGAGATGTGGGTTCGAGTCCCACTCTAAGCTTCTTTTTTTGAAGAGTCTCTTTACTTTTCATATTGCTTTTATCAAAGCAATTTATAATCGTCTGAGTATTTTGCACTTCTACCTACTGAGTTGCAATTTCTCCATTCCCATTCTGCATTGTCAGGTAACGAGAGGATATTGCAGATCACACGTTACAAAGCATTGGAAAAGGGGATATGAATTGAATTATTCATGAAACTTTCCCAGGAAGCTACAATATAGCTAAAGGTATTGCAGTGAAGTACTTCTTTATAATTGTATAATCTGATGATTAAATGTTTATGCACACACACAAATTATCTCCTACAATCACGGAGCTATGACCCTAAAATGGATTCAGTACTATTGCATATTAATGAGTGTATATGCTCTCTGATCTATACCAAAGACCCTATAATACTAAGACGGCTCACTCAGCCTGTACTGTGTAATCAAAATAATCAAACCCACACCTTGGTGCGCTGGCTGTTCTCTTGGTTAAACAGGTGCTATATTATATGTATAAATGTATATATGAATGTGAAAGATGTGTGCTGATGGCGATGATGATGCTGATGCTGATGATGATGTGTATTTGTTCATAGCAATTTCATATTGATGTGTATTCATACTTACCTATCTCATGTATAATATAATTGTATGTGTTTATATGTGAAACACCAACCAGCAGCTGGGCTGATCAAACCCACCACAAGGTGGCACTGCAAAATTTACATTACAATGGGAGAGATAGGGAGTGGGCCGTCTTAGTATTATAGGGTCTTTGTCTATACCACTCTGGCACTGAGGTAGTTCAGTTTAGTGAGTAAGGGGATGAGCGTGAACTGACTTAACACTGCTTAGGAGACATCCACGTTAGAAAAATAATTCCTAATTAATATTCAGGCCAAAAATAATAAAACCCAACCAGCTGCAAATCATTTTCTGATAATTGTCTTTTGTGAATGTGTGAAACTATCTTAGGGTGCCAGTACACTTTTCATAGCATGGACTAATTATCATTAGGTTATTGATATTTCCCTGGCCCTATGGATAAGACACCACTATCCCAACAACCAGTCGGTCAATACCAGCATAAGTATATGTGATGTATAAGTATTATGCGAGTATAAATGCACATAAGGGATTATATGTTTATTTCCTACCCTAATATGGGTGGGGTGGCTTACTTGTTGTATGGCCCCCCCCCCTCTGACCACGTGACCGGGGGCTCCACCCCGGTGCACCTCTATCCTGGACTCTACACTCTCACTTGCGCCCAGAGTTTATATATATATATATACATACATACATATATATATAATATATATATATGTATGAAGAGTTCAGGCGCAAAACCATGTAAATGCCAGTCCAAAAATGGAGATAGACATTGGAATCAAACCTTCAAGAAGGCTATTTTTGAATATTCCTACTTTTTGTTAATTTCTTCATAACCATGTGATCATATTAAAAGTGGAGTTGGTGAGAATTAAAATTATTTTCACATACAAATCTGTTAATTAAACTATATTTTTGAATTTGTGTTTCCGTGGTTTTGTACCTGAACTCTTCATATATATATATATATATATATATATATAAATATATATACATATAGCATTGCAAATTCACCTCTTGAGTGATACACCAACAAAAGGTCTTTGTTTGAACAGTATTTATCCATCAATGCTTCTGACAATTTCGGAACAGTATTGTATGGCATACAGAGATGGGCAATCTGATTGTAAATCATCTTTAATTGACAGGCGACGAACTTGACAGTCACTCGAAGTGATACTGAGAGATCTTGAGTTGTTGCAGTTGATTTGTGGCCCTCTGTATCTGCAGCCCACAAGCACAGTTGGCTGAGCATATTTAGATTCCTATGTGCAACTGGATACATACACTAAAGGCCTGCCTCCCCATAGATTCTTCATTTGGATCTAGACCATAACATATTCACACTGGCCATCTTGGAATGTGTGTTCAAGATTTGGTACTGATTTATTCATGAATAAATTATGGAATCATGAATATATTATGGTATACTACATTTCTTTCCCTTTTTTGCGTATTTGATATTGATATAGCCTCGATATACATAATATATATTGTTTGTTGGAGGTTTACGTCCGGACAACATCTAAGGTCACATCGGGATGGGCATATGAAGAGTTCAGGCGCAAAACCACGTAAATGGCAATCCAAAAATGGAGATAGACATTGGAATCAAAGCTTCAAGATGGTTATTTTTGCTATATTCCTACTTTTTTTTGTTCATTTCTCCATAACCATGTGATCATATTAAAAGTGGAATTAGTGAGAATTAAAATAATTGTCACGCACAAATCTGTTATTTAAAGCACATTTTTGGATTGGCATTTACGTGGTTTTGTGCCTGAACTCTTCATCTATATATCAACCCTTATCTGAAATTCCCAAATCCGAAAAGCTCCAAAATTCGAATGTTTTTGTTGTAAAACATCATATAAATATAAAATCATTAGTACTATTTAGTTATTTATCCCAATTAGTGCGATTATTCATAGTTTTCTCTGCAAAGAGATTAATCTATTTGCTAATAGTTAGTTTGAAGTTATATATGTGTTAAATAAAGTCTTACCAAATAATGTTGTTGCAAATAAAATATACTAGAGTATTCATGGTTTCTGCTACCTTTATTCTAAAATCCGAAAATTTCTGAATTCCGAAACACAACTAGCTCGACTATTTTGGATAAGGGGTTGGGTTGACAAATCATAATACTTATGGAAATAGATATCTTTTGCAGTTTTCCAACCTGTAAACAGTGGGATTCAAATGGTATTCTCTGGCTCATAGATGAGCTCACAAACCCATCTAAATTGACAATAGACTCAACTAGTTAAGCTGGAAACTACACAACTAGAATAGTTCCGGATTCTGCCGATAGATGTCACTAGCTTAGCTGGAGGTGTGTAATACATTAAGAGAGCAGTGGTGAAATTCCAGAAGAAAAATCCATTACAATTGTCTTTTTTAAAAGATGTATTACAAGGATAAGAGCTTGACAGTGTACAGACGACAGGTGAACAAGCTGCAAGCCTTCATGATGAGACATCTGCGTTCGATCTTGAGGATAACCTGGAAGGACAAAGTGACAAAGAAGGAAAGACTCAATCAGACGGGGCTGTCCTCTATGGAAGATCTTCTGATCAGAAAGAACCTCCGATGGACTGGACACATGATGAGGATGTCAACAGACAGGCTACCAAAGCAGATCCTCTATTCTCAATTGTCTTCTGGTCAGAGAAAGAGAGGATGCCCTCGTCTCCGGTTCAAGGATACTATCAAGGGAAACCTGAAGCTGAGAGACATTAAGACCGACTCATGGACATCACTCTCACAGCAAAGAGCTAAATGGAGAGCTGCGGTTAAGAAATGGAAGCAGTCTTTGTCACATTGCGACTGACAGCATGATGATTAGCTGTATAGCATCTACCAGAAGCTGTTCTTTACTTCTAATGCTAATTCGGTTTCAAATAAGCTTTCCAACAACCACCAGCAATGTTACAGTTACAGAAGTAAAAGTAGTTCCTGGACCATGATATTGCAGAGTTTACTCCGTTTGTCTTTGGGAGTTTCACGTTCTAGCAACTTCTGAGGTCATATTAGGAGAGTTAACGAATTGTGAAAGTGCATCCTCATGACAACTTCATGATAGTGCTGCCATACTGGGAGACAAACCATGATGGAGGCACTACTGAGTAATATACCATTCAGTCACATTATCCTGCTATCAGTCCTTGGCCTATCCAAAACAAACAAAAAGGGTAGAAATTCAAAACTATCGGACCATGCAACTTTAAGTCATTTGGCTTAACCTCGAAGCGTCCATTTCAGATAGAAGTCACCATGTTGTGTGTGCAGCTTATCTCACAGTGCAGGGGAATGTGCATCATGTTGCAGACCATGCATGAACATGTCAACAGGTGGAGCATACTCACTAAGAAATCACAGATCACGCACAACTATTTTTGTTAAAACCCCCAGAAAAAACGCCAAAAAGGTGGACTTTGATATAACTTATAAATACATATAAGCCCTCCGTGGGAATCAAGACTCCATATTGTACATATAGAATTGGAGTGCATTTCAAGTCTTAGGCTGATTTTTAGACGTGAACATTTGCATGTACAGTAAAACCTCCCTCACCTCCCTCACCTCCCACCCCTTACAGGTCGACCACTCCTCTATATTGATCGCTTTAGTTGGGTCCCAACAATCCCATTGTAACCATATTCTAACTCCCTAAACGGACCACCTCCCTAAATGGACCACTTAAAGTCGGTCCCAAGGTCGGTCGATTTAGAGAGGATTTACTGTATTCCCTAAGGCTTTGGTGTCTGTCGACTCCATATCTAAGCTTCTGCACAACTATATTGGTGGATAATATTTACAAAGGAGCAACTCCTTGACATCTATTTAATCATCGATTGCGCTGGTAACCAGCCTCTCAGAAATGCACCCGGTCAATGCAAAGTCAAGCTGTTCGTCGATAAGAAAGATTAGGTAGGCCCTTATGACCTAATCTGTGTACGTTTCTAGTGCGTTGCAATGTTGATTGCTCAAAGTTTGGCCGTATAATAAAGTGGGTATAGCATCATGATGGTATGTCATGTAACCATGTCATGTGACCATGTCATTTGACCATTTCATGTGACTATGTCATGTGACCACGTCATGTGACCATGTCACATGTAAAATGTAGTCTTCCATCAAGAGATCATGTGAAATACCATTGGCACGCGACTGTACTTAAACTCCAGGTCTCATTGGAATACTTGCCGGAGGGGGACGTAGCTCAGGCAGTAGAGTGTCCACCTGTGACGGTGTCAGTCATCCTATCGATCTTGCTCAGTGGACCCATTTGCAGCTTTGGCTATTTTCCATTCCAACCAGTGGTCCACAACTGGTTCCTCAAAGGCTGTGGTATGTGCTGTTCTGTCTGTGGGAATGTCTATATAAAATACCTCTTGCTACTTATTGGAAAGAGTAGCCTATGTGATGGCAGCATCTTTCCTCCAAAGAAATATGTCAGAATGACCGTATGTTTGACGTCCACTAGCCAATGATAAACATTGATGTGTTCTAGAGGCATCATTAAATAAAACAAGCCTTGGAATATTTGCAGTGATTAAGTCTCCAATGCAGATTTGATATCACAGGATGCATAATTAAATTGATGTTAAGTGGTGTTTGACAACCTAACTTTATTTTGAAATTCTTGAATGAACCAGTAATATAATGAAGTATTGTTTGTGTAAATTAATTGATTAAGAAGGGGAAATTCTAATTGCAGTCAATTGATCTTCCTAATTCCACTGCTCCTTACCCTACCCTAGTCTTTACTAGTAATGTTAAGCACCAGGCTTGGTAGCGACAACCATAGATTTTAAAATTATTTTAAAATCCCGGAACCTACCAAAACCGGACACAGATGTCTTCTAACACATTCGGCCATCCCATCTTGATACATTTGATTTAAATCTTTAAAATTAGAAAACGGTAAGTCTGTTCCAGTATACTCAATTTAACGTTTGAGAATGCTGGGTGCCTGGGTACAAAAACACCACTGGTCAGGTCTTCCCTGACGCATACACAGCTATCATCATGTCATGACAATATATACAACCTCATTGTTTTACTTAAGGGCCTGGGTCTGATGTCATCCCTTAGGGCGTATCGATTAATCAACTCGGGTCACCCGAGCCACCTTTTGGCGCATGCACACATCGTACAGACTCGGGTCGAATAATCGAATACGCATCTCCGCGCTCGGGTTGAAAAAATGATTTTTCTTTTTAATAACCGATAAAACTACAGTAAAATAGGATTTAAAGATTTAGCTATATTTCCATTTCATTAATCTAAGTTATTCTTTAAAAAAAACATGTATGACTGCTACTGGTAGCTGTTATCCTGCAGGATGGTACCAGCACAAATATGACATCATCGCTTGTAGCCAACCCCAGCTATGAGGTGGGTTACTTGGGTCGGATCATTTTGCACAAGGCACGTGTATTTGTCGACTCTACTCGCAGTGTTTGATTTGAAATTCTGATGACTCGGGTGACCCGAGTCTCCCGGGGCATGTTAATCAATTACGCTCTTGGTGACAGTGGCGCAATAATCCAAAAGATTCACCCAATCACTCACTATCGGTAAATGGGTCAATCTCTGAAACTGTGCACTAATGTGGGATACCAAAACCCAAAGTGAAAACCTTCCAAATAATAGCAAACAGTGGTTTGTATGTGTATGTATGTGTAAGTATGTGTCTGTATGTGTATGTATGTGTATGTATGTGTATGTATGTGTATGTATGTGTATGTATGTGTATGTGTATGTGTGTGTAGGTGTATGCATGTGTATGTATGTGTATGTATGTGTATGTATGTGTATGTATGTGTATGCATGTGAATGTGTATGTATGTGTATGTATGTGTATGTGTGTGTATGTATGTGCATTTATGTGGATGTATGTGTACGTTTGTGTACGTTTGAGTACGTTTGTGTATGTATATGTACGTATGTGTACATATGTGTATGTATGTGTACATATGTGTACATATGTGTCTGTATGTGTATGTATGTGTATGTATGTGTATGTATGTGTATGTATGTGTATGTATGTGTATGTGTATGTATGTGTATGTATGTGTATGTATGTGTATGTATGTGTATGTATGTGTATGTATGTAGGTATGTATGTGTATGTATGTATACATTTGTGTACATATGTGTATGTATGTGTACGTATGTGTACATATCTGTATGTATGTGTATGTATGTGTATGCATGTGTACATATGTGTACATATGTGTACATATGTGTACATCTGTGTCCGTATGCATATGTATGTGTATGTATGTGTATGTATGTGTACATATGTGTATGTATGTGTACGTGTGTGTATGTTTGTGTATGTATGAAGATGTATGTGTATGTATGTGTACGTATGTGTACATATGTGTACATATGTGTATGCATGTGTATGTATGTGTATATGTACATATGTGTACATATGTGTACATATACGTACATATGTGTACATATGTGTCCGTATGTGCATGCATGTGTATGTATGTGTATGTATGTGTATGTATGTGTATGTATGTGTATGTATGTGTATGTATGTGTATGTTTGCGTACATATGTGTAGGTATGTGTACATATGTGTATGTATGTGTACGTATGCATACGCATGTGTATGTATGTGTATGTATGTGTACATATGTGTATGCATGTGTATGTATGTGTACATATGTGTACATATGTGTCCGTATGTGCATGTATGTGGATGTATGTGGACGTATGTGTATGTATGTTTATGTCTGTGGATGTATGTGGATGTATGTGGATGTATGTGTACATATGTGTACATATGTGGACATATGTGTATGTATGTGCATGTATATGTATGTATGTGTACATATTTGGATGCATGTGTATGTATTTGTGTTCATGTGTATTTATGTGTATTTAAGTGTATTTATGTGTATTTATTTGTATTTATGTGTATTTATGTGTATTTATGTGTATTTATGTGTATTTATGTGTATTTATGTGTATTTATGTGTATTTATGTGTATGTACATGTATCTGTATGTATGCATATGTTTGTATGCATATGTATTCATATGTGTGTATATATGTGCATATTTGTATATGTGAAGAGTTCAGGTGAAAAACCATGTAAACGCCAATCCAAAAATGGAGATAAGCATCGGAAGCAAACCTTCACAAAGCTTCTTTTTTTCCCCCTACTTTTTTGTTCATTTCTCCATAACCATGTGATCATATTAAAAGTGGAATTAGTGAGAATTAAAATTAGTTCCATGTAAAGATCTGTTATTTAAGCAACATTTTTGGATTGGCATTTATGTGGTTTTGTGCCTGAACTCTTCATGTGTATATGTGTGTATGTGTCTGTGTGTATATTTGTGTATATGTGCGTATATGTGTATATGTGTATATGTGTATATGTGTATATGTGTATATGTGTATATGTGTGCATGTGTATATGTCTATATATGTATATGTGTATATGTGTATTTGTGTATATGTGTATATGTGTATATGTATGTGAATGTATATATAATTATATGCATATACTATGTTTGTGTGTATAGATATGTATATATGTGTCTCTATAGCCGTGTTCACACAGGCAAAATGTGAGGCGAATCAGACAAATCGAATCAGGTGAGGTGAATTAGCGGCCCGTTGATACGGGCAGTAGTTGGGCCGGAAATTGAAATCTGTGCATGAGCAAGTCGATACTAACCAGCGCCAGTTTGGGTTTGTCGATGTCGGCACTAGAGAATGTGGGTTCGACCTAGATATGTATGGACTGAACCGTATTGGTTTGGAATAGTCAAAACTTCTGCTGGGCAGTGAAAACATTAAAATAAATGATAAAAAAAATATCTGTGCCCAGCTAGCGGCTTCATAGACTAAATTATATAATATGCACTTTTGATCAACCGGAAAGTCAACAAACTAAGGTCTCGACTGCGCATGCGTGTGAGGTGCTTAATCTGCCTCAGTGTGTTCACACGGGCAAAATAAATCGATTCACAGAAATCGCCTCATGTAAACTACCTCGCTAGGTGGTTTACAGTATCCACATCACGTGAATCGATTGAGCCCTAATTCGACTCAGACGCCCGTTCACATGAGAAATGTGAGGCGAACTAGGCAAGTCGCTTTCTACGAATCGATTTACATTGCCGGTGTGAACACGGCTTATATGTAAATACACTTAAATTCCTGGCAGTTCTTATGGCCCTGTCACACTACGACGCTTCTCGCCAGTGTGCCATCAGCGCGTAAAATATCTTCTATGCGTCGAGACACCTCCAACTTTTCGGCGGTTTGGGGGAAAAGATCAGCGTCAGTGCAGCGCGTTATTCGCGCGCGGCCAACGTGAATCGAGGAGTGAGGAAAAAAAACTAAAAATGTTGGCGCGACGTGCTCACATGACCTTAGATGTTGGTAGGACATAAAACAACAAAGCAACCATATGGTACAACATGTGGAGACGACCCTCACACACGCGTGACGACTGCCTAGCATATCCCATAACATTATTCCAGTGCTGTCGACGTCCTTCTGACGTCGCCATAATATTGGAACCCGCGCATTGACGCACGTTGTGGGTCGTCACAGTTTTTTGACATGCTTAAAACATTGAGCGACCAACTACGCACGCCACCATTTCTCGCCGACCGTCGACGTCCATCAAGGTGTACCGACGTGTACCGATGCACGCCTAACGCGTGCGTAACGCTTCACGACGTCTCGGCAAAAGGTGACACACATCGATGCGCGTTGGAGAGAAATGTCGTAGTGTGACAGGGCCTTTATGTTAACCACAAAAATCTTTGTGAGCATGCAAAGTCATCTGACCAGTGCTTGGGAGAAGGAGGAGGACGAGAGCGAGGCTGTGCCATTGATGTGATCTAGTCCTTTTCCAACTACTTCCTGTCGGTCAGCAGAGTGGGTTCATGCACTTAGAATAAGTTAGATGCATCAGGTTGTACCCAGATGACCTTACAGTCGACTTAACACAGGATTCCCACCGACAACACGCACACACACACTCTCTCACTCTTTCTTTCTCTCGCCCTCTCTCTCTTTCTCTCTCTCTATCTGGTGGCAGCGGGAATCTATGATATAATAACTAGACTATTATTTATTTCAATGACTGTGGCTAGTCAGGACGCTATATTCAATTTATATTATCACTATTATTCATTTAATTATTTTTACACTTGTTTTGGACTACCAATGATTTGTGGTGTTCTCTGTGGCAGAGTGGTTAGAGTCTCTGACTTTTCTAGATCGGACTCCTAATCTGAAGGATGGTGGTTCAATTCCCTGTCCTGCCCCACCTCTGCCAATTTGCATTTCCATTGTTGTCTATAACTTACAGCGTCATCAAAGGCCGGCTGCTCTCATACCATGTCTATGTGGTGTGGGAGGTTAAAAATCCCTTGGGTCGGTAAAAGTGTAGGCTCGGGCTTTCTATCGACAAACTGTGTAATGGTGAACATAAATCTATTCAGACTTATCCATAATATTAATAGGTAGTATAAATCTGCAACAACAATGCATAGAAACCCTTAACTTTACATAGATATCTTCCTAATATGTGTGTTCCTAGTTCAACTGGTCCCTCACTAAAGCTAAGATTCCTTACACGCGGTATGCGGTATGTGAATGCGAATGCGGCAAAAAATCGAAACACCTTGAAGTCAATGGGCTACATCCCTTACACGTGGTATGCGAATGCGAATGCGGCAACTCGATCGGTCCCTGTAGTGATCGGTGCGCCATGCGGCATGCGGCACGCGGTATGCGAATAGAAACATCAGTCACACTTGTCCATTAGTTTTAGACTAGGAGAGGCGACTGATCATTATGGAACGGTCACACCCAGGGGTGCTGAGGGGAAACATCTGGTAGTGGTGGTGGTGGGGAGACACTTGCCGCTTACCGCGTAGAAGGAATCCTCCCATTCGCATACCGCATACCGCATGCCGCATGCCGCATACCGCATACCACGTAGAAGGAATCTTAGCTTAAGGACTGAGGCTGTGATTTAGCTCATCGGGTCACAGCTATAGCTTACAAAGCCGAAGGCAGAGATGGTGCCCCTCTCAGCCTCATTCTTCATCATAGAACCTATTCTTTAAACTCATTTTGCACCTATAGCCACACATCTCAGAGTGACCAAACTAGGTAGGGTTCTTGCCATACATTTGTTTCTAATGTACATTGCAGTGAAATTTCCCTAGCAAATATTTTACATTAGATAAAATACCACTTTCTGTATGTGTAGCAACCACTTCTCCAAATTTCCGGCATGTAAGCTGTAGCTGTGATCTGATGTGCCGCGTGCCAGCTTCAGTCATTGCTGAGGGACCAGCGAAACTAGGAATACCAGCGAAACTAGGAATACCTGCATTGTTTGAGAGCTCCCTACTTTGAATTGATGCTTCACACTGTATGACGTTACACCCAACTCTTGCCTAGCCTCCCCACTCCACCCCCTACACACCACCACTTCACACCCCAGCACTACCTTCCCGCATCACACGCACTCCTGATTCCTGCCTACTCAGACTGCTGATATCCCTTCAAGGCAACACAATCACCCATCTCCCCCCCTACCACCCCCTCCCCCCAGTCTTTAACCAGACCTTGGTCCTTTGGAGTTATCCCGGAAGTAATAAACCTCATAATATATAATATCTCTGTATAAAGTCGCCATGAATGCGCACGGTCAGAAGTCGGTGTCTTTGATAATATTACCCTAGATTTACTAGGATGTAAAACACCAACAAACCAACAGTTCAATCTATGTATGCACCTTATCATTCAACAATCTGTAAACTTAGTAAAATACCTATCACATTAAAAAACACACATTATAGTGGTATATTTAACTATTAATTAGTTAACCAATACCTTAACTATATTAGGTAAATGTTTCATTGTCCTGACATGGAGCTAGCCAGTTATTGCCGTATCCTAGTAATGCCGAGTGCCAGGCTAGATAGCGACAAGTATCAATTTAGTAAGTTATTGGTTTGACTCCGCTGGGATTCCAGTGCTCTGATCGATCAGTGGGTGCTCTGGTCGATTCAGCCACTGCATCCAGTCTAGTGACAGTACCCATGAGTTCGAACCCTGGTCGAGTCAAACGAATGACTACAAAATTGATACTTGTCGCTTCCTAGCCAGGCACTTGGTATTATCAGGATAGGGCAAGGACTGGTTGGCTCAGTGTCAGGATAATGTGACTGAGTGGGATATCAAGTCATGGTGCTGGCAGCCTGATTACTCAGTGGGGCAGCACTATGAAGTCACCATGACTGTGCACTGTCACAAGTCTGTACCCCTCCTGATATGACCTTAGATGTTTCCAGGACGTAAAGCAACAACAACCAACCAACATCTAGTGACCGTGAATCACATGCCCCTCCAGATACCTCAACAGAACCTGCGAGACCTGGTTTTATCTTGATGCGATAGAGCCACAAGATGTGACAGATTTACAGCTCTTGCAGTCATTCTCATGTGACACTGTTAAGTTAAACATCAATATATCTGGCTAATCACAAAGAGAAGTTCACTTTTGATACCCGCACGCGCGCTCACAGCAACATAACTCCAATGGGCGTAATCGATTAATCAACTCGGGTCACCCGAGCCACTTTTTGGCACATGTGCACATCCTACAGACTCGGGTCGAATAATCAAATACGCTTTTCCAAGCTCAGGGTGAACAAAATGGTGGCTTAATCCAAAACCTTTTTTTCACTTTTTTTTTCTTTTTAAATAACCGGTATAGCTACAGCAAAATAGGATTTAAAGTATTTTATGATGGCATAATTTAGTTATATTTCCATTTCAATAATCTAGGTCATTACCCCAAAAAAACATGTATGACTGGTACTGGTAGCTGTTATCCTGCAGGATGGTACCAAACGGACCAAGCGGACTTAAAACAGACACCAACTGGACACGTCAGTTCGGTGGTGTCCAGTACAAGTTTTGTGCATGTTTAAAATTTGTACCGGACACCACTGGACACCACCGGACAGATAACAGACACACCGGATGCCAACCATAAACCATACATTGCCGTATTTCACCGGACAGTGTCCATTTTCTATCCGGTTCCTCAATCCGGTGAGGTCTGACTGGGGCTTTACGGCCAATGTGACTTGTGAGTTGAGGTAATGTAGATGTTGAATGGATGTAGATTCTCTGCAAAATAACATTATCTCATGATCCACATGACCTGTCTGTTGTGAACAACATAATCTGCGGTGTAACCTGTCTTCAGCGACCCATGAGATCAGCGAACCCCTCTCATAGGCAAATAATTTCTCAATATTGTTTAAACAAAAATTATATCTCATTTAACTGTCGCTATAATGACAGGACAACCTTACAGAGTTGTCATTTGAAGACGCAAAGTGTGATGATAACAATGAATATTTTGTATTTACCAACTTTATGCATTTGGTATAATGGTATAAAGCTTGGTCGAGTCAAACGAATGACTTAAAAATTGATTCTCGTCGCTTCCTAGCCAGGCACTCAGCATTATTAGGGTAGGGCAAGGACTGGTTGGCCCAGTGTCAGGATAATGTGACTGAGTGGGGTATTGGGTCATGGTGCTTGTGGCCTGGTATGCCAATGGGTCAGCACTATAAAGTCACATTGAGTGCGCACTGTCACAATTCGGTACCCGTCCTGATATGACCTTAGATGTTGCCAGGACGTAAAACTCCAACAACCAACCAACCAACGTTGTCTTGACAGTGAACACTTTATAGCGCTGCACTACTGTGAGACCGGGTTGGGAGAAATAGAAATAAAAAACAATTCCATAGGATATACTGCTAAGGTAATGTAAAGAAGGACCAATCTCCAGTGATTGGTTTGTTTTCTTCTGTCTAAAATCAATAACCAAACAACTACATATGTATATCTTATACATATCTAGATAGGTGACCAGGGGAAATAGTTTTATTGAAATAATATGGTTGGCCATCAGGAAATATATAAAAGCTGCCATTTAAATGCATTAGCGGCAGGATGTCGGGAGGGCTACGTGTGACTGTGGGGCGGGGGGAGGGGGGGGGTAGGCCTTTTGATATTCAATTAGATTGCAACGGAGAAGCTCTCCACGCTCTGGTACACACGCCTTCCCACTTCTCACTACTGCAGTCACGGTCCGCTGCCCCTGCAGCGCCTACCACCCCACCACTCGCACTCACCCACACCCACACCCACACCCACACCCACACCCACACCCACACCCACATCCACACCCACACCCACACCCACACCCACACCCACACCCACACCCATACCCACAACCCACACCCACACCCACACCCACACCCACACCCGCACCCGCACCTGCACCCACATCCCACACCCACACCCACACCCACACCCACACCCACACCCACACCAACCCTCACACCCACACCCACACCCACACCCACACCCACACCCACACCCATACCCATGCCCATGCCCACACCCACACCCACATTCACATCCACACCCACACCCACCCACACACCCACACCACACACCCACACACCCACACACCCACACACCCACATCCACATCCACATCCACACCTCCCCCCACACCCACACCCACCCACACACACCCTCACACACCCACACCCACACCCACACCCTCACTCACACACACACCCACACCCACACCCACACCCACTCACACACACACCCACACCCACACCCACTCACACACCCACACCCTCACCCACACCCACACCCACACCCTCCCACCCTCCCGCACACCCGTACCCCCACACTCACACCCACACACCCACACTCACACCCCTCCCACCCCACCCCACACATACATATGTACGTACCACAACACCTCGGCATTTACAACCTTATATATCCAAGCCCAACTCGAGACGGATTGATTATGCGGATAAGAATCCCCCCCGGCCCCCACTGCACACGAACCAGCTACTTAAATACCAGCCGACTTTGCGGTTATGATCATCGCGATAGATTAAATTTATTCAAGATGGCGCGAGGGGCTATTTTAGGAGTCAAATATCGCGATGTGCATTTATTAATGTGGCCCTGCCTTGTTCGCTGTGTGCTATTAAGAGGATTCATGCCACTGATATGTCCGTCACCGGTATCACTGACACTCTCAGCCTACATCACACACAGTCCATCTGGAACCCCCTCCCCCTCCTATCAACACCTCCAGTAATACTAATATTGTTACTTATTTCAGTGGCTCCTTTGGAAAGATGACCATTCACTAATGATTAACCGTCACCCCCCGCCCACCCCATCCCTACAATGTTAGTAATTCACTCAATAGATTGTTTGTTTGCTTGTTGGGGGATTATGTGTATTATAATGTATTATAATAATATAAAGGAACGGACCGAAACCCGTTATTAATATTATTGTATATATTGTTTATTATACGATCAATTGTATGTATTCGGAGTCGCGCGCCCACCCTAGTATGGGACGCGTGAATGGGGCGCCAACTGTGTGGTGCGGAATTAATGTAAATCATTGTCACTTCGGTCACATTTTTCTTTTGAGGTAGGGCATATATAGTCCCAGCCAGAGAACTAATAAAGAACTCAGCCCAACTCTGCATTTGTCTAACCTTATTGCCTAGTGGGTTTATAGAAAGATCAAAGACACCCCTCTTTAGAATTGTATTAATTCATTAAAGCTGCATAGTCCGATGAAAACATCAAATTTTCAAAACCAAAACAGTAATCTAGATTTGTTTCTACATACCTAACCTGGATACTGGTTCAGTTATCCAACATTTGTCACCACATATAAGGGAATACCGAGTCAATCTAATAGAAGCTGTTACTGCAGAAGCCTATGGTGTTAGAGTTTTGGCGTGCTTGCCAAAATTAATTGTGTATGTTTTCAGTGTGAATATCTCAAAAGTTAGTCATTTAAAATAAAAGCTACTTCAAAGTTAAGTAATGTAGACTGTAGCGATCAACCTAAAATAGTGTGGTAGTCTGCACTGACCTCTCAGGCAAGTAACCACATAGACAGGTAGGCATGGGTAGTGTGTTGATATCAGGGAGCCTAGGTGGTGTAATGGTTTTCACACTGGCCCAGAATACAAAGAGATGTGGGTTCGAGTCCCACTCTAGGCACAATATTTCCCATTTTCATCACCCCCCATGACACTGGTTCCATGACCATGATCCTATACAAGCTACATGCTGTATGGTTGTTGAACCTACCCTGTGTATGTATGTGTAAGTGCATTGCCTGTATGTATGTAATTGTAAGCATTAAATGACCATTTAAAAGACTTACAATTCGAGGGGGACGAGTGTAGTAGTCTGCACTGACCTCTCAGGCAAGTAACCACATAGACAAGTAGGTATGGGTAGTGTGTTGATATCAGGGAGCCTAGGTGGTGTAATGTTTAGCACCCTGGCCTGGAATGCAAAGAGATGTGGATTCGAGTGCCACTCTAGGTGCAATATTTCCCATTTTCATCACCCCCATGACACTGGTTGCCGTGACCATGATCCTGTACAAGCTACGTGCTGTATAGTTGTTGAACCTACCCTGTGTATGTATGTAAGTGCATTGCCTGTATGTATGTAATTGTAAGCATTAAAAGACTTACAATTCCAGGGGGATGAATGTAGTGGTCTGCACTGACCTCTCAGCCAAGTAACCACATAGACAGGTAGGCATGGGTAGTGTGTTGATATCAGGGAGCCTAGGTGGTGTAATGGTTTTCACACTGGCCCAGAATACAAAGAGATGTGGGTTCGAGTCCCGCTCTAGGCACAATATTTCCCATTTTCATCACCCCCCATGACACTGGTTCCATGACCAGGATACTGTACAAGCTACATGCTGTATGGTAGTTGAACATACCCTGTGTATGTATGTGTAAGTGCATTGCCTGTATGTATGTAATTGTAAGCATTAAATGACCATTTAAAAGACTTACAATTCCAGGGGGACGAGTGTAGTAGTCTGCACTGACCTCTCAGGCAAGTAACCACATAGACAAGTAGGTATGGGTAGTGTGTTGATATCAGGGAGCCTAGGTGGTGTAATGTTTAGCACACTGGCCTGGAATGCAAAGAGATGTGGATTCGAGTCCCACTCTAGGCGCAATATTTCCCATTTTCATCACCCCCCATGACACTGGTTGCCGTGACCATGATCCTGTACAAGCTACGTGCTGTATAGTTGTTGAACCTACCCTGTGTATGTATGTAAGTGCATTGCCTGTATGTATGTAATTGTAAGCATTAAAAGACTTACAATTCCAGGGGGACGAGTGTAGTGGTCTGCACTGACCTCTCAGGCAAGTAACCACATAGACAGGTAGGCATGGGTAGTGTGTTCATATCAGGGAGCCTAAGTGGTGTAATGGTTACCACACTGGCCTGGAATGCAAAGAGATGTGGGTCCGAGTCCCGCTCTAGGCGCAATATTTCCCATTTTCATCACCCCCCATGACAATATTTATCTCAGAAAATTACAGAAACTCAAAACCATCGGACTATGCAACTTTAATAGGCAGTATTTTAAGTGAAAACATTCCAAATTAATTTCGGTGTGCACACCAAAATTGCTGGACATCATAGGTTTTGAATATTCATTTCCGAGCTTGGTAGTGTTGCACACAAGCACCAAACTGCAATACATGTTTAATTAGTGCACCGGTATCTAATTTAGATATGTAGGATAATGTGTATTATAATGGATTATAATAATATAAAGAACGGAGCTGAATCCAAGGTTAATTATTATTACTTGTATATGTTCTTCGATATCTAGTATTAAGATTCGCGCACCTACCTTGTTTATGCGCGCGTTTTATGGGGCGCTACCTGTGTCGCGTGGAAATATCGCTGAAACGGTCTCACTTCTGCTACTGATTTTCTTAGAAGGCCCCTGAAACTGCATAGAACTCAGCCCAACCCTGTTTGTTTTCGCTATCCTTATGTTGCCGTAGTGGCTTATATGTAGGATAAGTAATTGTTTTAGTTTAGAAACTGTGGTGCTTTTATTGGACTATACAAGTTGTATGCAGGTATTGCAGGTATTGCAACACCTCAGGGAGTTTGACACCCCTGCCCTGCAGAGTTGTAAACCACTGCCTTGCGGTACAGGTTCTTGACAGAACCGAAGGCTAAGGGAGCAAACCCTAAACAGAAAACCAGGTCACTGTGGCAGCATCAAGGGCGGTTGATGTATGGAACTCCCAACATCTCCCGACCAGCCACTGCAGGGACAAATAGTTTAGCGCCACCCACACACCCACACCCACACCCACACCCACACCCACACCCTGTTCTTGCCAGTGTGAAACCTCTATTTGCTCCCCGAGAGAGTGCCGCTGGTAACTTGCAAAAGCCAGCAGCACTTCAACACTTTTGCAGGCAGCTTTCATGAAATGGACTCATGGACATCACTCTCACAGCAGAGAGCTAAATGGAGAGCGGCAGTCAAGTAATGAAAGCAGTCTTTGTCGCATCACGACCGACAGCATGATGATGATGACAGCTTGAGCTAACTAGAACTTAGCAGGTTGGATACTTGATCTTGCCAATTTGGTCCCTGCTTGTTTGTTGTTTGTCAGAGTTTCACGTCCTGCCAACATCTAAAGTCATATCAGGATGTGTACCGACTTGTGACAATGTGCACTCATGACAACTTGTTAATGCTCTCCCACTGGGAGATCAGGCCACTGGCACCATGACACAATGTCCCACTCAGTCACATTATCGTGATACTGAGAAAACCACTCCTTACATTATCCTAGGAATTCCGGGTGTCAGGATAGATAGGAGTGATAAGTATAAATTCAGAATGCTAGTGGTTTAATACTAGTCGCTTCCTAGCCAGGTGCTCGGCATTATTAGGAGAGGGCAAGGACTGGTTGGCTCAGTGTCAGGATAATGTGACTGAGTGGGATATCAGGTCATGGTGGCGGGTGGCCTGGTCTCCCAGTGGGGCAGCACTATACAAGTTGCCATGAGTGCGCACTGTCACAAGTCGGTACCCATCCTGATATGACCTTAGATGTTGCTAGGACGTAAAACAACAACAAACAAACGTTAACTATTTCTTGCTGCATGGAAGGTAATATAAGACGTCAATTTAATCAAATATTTTACTGGTGAAGCCTATGGGGTAAGAGTTTTGGCAAGC
Organism: Branchipolynoe longqiensis; assembly: GCA_030323885.1. Lineage (NCBI taxonomy): Eukaryota > Metazoa > Annelida > Polychaeta > Phyllodocida > Polynoidae > Branchipolynoe > Branchipolynoe longqiensis. Next base: position 39,804,764 of record CM059191.1, read on the forward strand.
ATGCTAACATTGCCGAGGCACTGGTCTTCCAGCCTTATATGCTTGTTATTAGTTTTAATATTACTATAGTTCCTCATGTTAGGAAGAGAGACTACAGCTTAAGTCAGCATACTTCTTTCCGTTACTGAACTATATGTACTTACTGCACGGGAAGGCGCAAATTCATAGCTGATTGATGCCATTACCACTTTCAAGCTTTATTGTCGGTTGGGTGATTGTTGGAGTTTTACGTCCTGGCAACATCTAAGGTAATATCAGGACGGGTCCCGATTCGTGACAGTGCGCACTCATGGTGACTTTATAGTGCTGCCCCACTGGGAAATCAGGTCAGCAGCACCATGACCCAATATCCCACTCAGTCACATTGTCCTGACACTGAGCGAACCAGTCATTGCCTTATCTCATTAATGCCAGGTGCCAGGCTAGGAAGCGACATGTATCAATTTTATATGTCATTGGTTTGACTCGACCGGGAACTGAAATCCCGATCTCCCGCACGCGAGGCCCGCGCTCTACCGATTCGGTCACCGCGCCCGGGAGCTTTATTTCTGTTGGTGTTAAACTACTGAAACTTCACACATTATGGAATAATATATACAAACACTGACAACAAAAGCCATATAATATAAAACAAAACATCCATGTCATCGCTGGTTCCATTGTGGGTAATCTTTGGCAATAAATCATCTTTTCTCTTTCTAAACAAAAAAGAAGAGAGAGAGAGTAAAAGAGGTCAATCCTCACATCAGGCTCAGTGCTTGTCAGCTGTCAAGATTGTCAATCTAGGGAATGTCTGCGCATATGTGCCTCTACAATGCTACAACAAGAGAAGTGTTTTTTTATATATTAATAATAGCATGTCCGATAGTATTGTTTGTGTGTCTTTAAACAAGGACAGTGTCTTATAATTGAGACTATTAATTTGATACATATATACATATTATGTTTTGATGAATAAACACTTGTGGGAAAAAAACATCTATGAGGGAAACGTGTGTGCATCACTTTATCTCCTAATACTAATAGTTTCATTCATATGAATACAGTCTATTTTTCAGTGCCGATGCCACAGGTCTTCCGGACATGCTTGACTTCAGTCATTAAATTATTGAATTACAACAGCAATCTTAAGATACTAAAATATTGTTATGTTATTACATTCAGCTAATTGTTCATGATGGTCTACCAACATGGATAATTTGCACTCCTGCGAGGAGCCCTACCCTGCCGCCATCTGAACTACACTCCACCAACTAACCCTGCCGGAGACAGCCAAAACTACTGCCCGAGACTCTGACGTCATGGTCTCGCCTCCACGAGACCCGCACTCCGCCTGACCGTGGTGCCATCTGAACTCCACTCCACCAACTAACCCTGCTGGAGACAGCCGAAACTACTACGCGAGACTCTGACGTCACGATCTCGCCTCCGCGAGACCCGCATTCCGCCTGACCTATATAAGTGAGCAGCTCGCCACTCACCAACACTACCATCCAGGCAGTCAGACGATCAACACCAGAACACCGCAACTCAACCGCCCACCCAACCCATAAAACAAACAATCAAATCCAAGGGTTGAGGGCCTGAGTCAAACTTTATCTAACCATATTGATCTCATATTACTGTACTTACTGTTTTACATGTCTTGATTCATTAAAAATTCCATAACATGGGCTCCTCGTTCGCGTGACTAATTAAGAGTTTGTGGTATGTGGTCAGTGTATTGCATTCAGTGTATGTATTTTAAGTTAGGTAGTGTCTTACTCTTAGTTAATTGTCTAAGCAGGGGTATATCGGTATAGTCTAGGTTTAGTATGATCCAAATTTAGTTAACTAAGTAGTTGCGATGTATCTAGTTTGTAGCGAGCATTCAGTGTGAGATTTATATATATGTAAATATATATAAATGTAGTAGTCTGCACTGACCTCTCAGGCAGGTAACCACATATACAGGTAGGCGTGGGTAGTGTGGTGATATCAGGGAGCCTAGGTGGTGTAATGGTTAGCACACTGGCCCGGAATGCATAGAGAGAGATGTGGGTTCGAGTCCCACTCTATGCACAATATTTCCCATTTTCATCAACCCCATGACACTGGTTGCCGTGACCATGATCCTGTACAAGCTATATGCTGTATGGTTGTTGAACCTACCCTGTGTTAGTGCATTGCCTGTAAGTATGTAACTGTAAGGATTAAAAGACTTACAATTCCAGGGGGACGAGTGTAGTAGTCTGCACTGACCTCTCAGGCAAGTAACCACATATACAGGTAGGCATGGGTAGTGTGGTGATATCAGGGAGACTGGGTGGTGTAATGGTTAGCACACTGGCCTCGATTTGCATAGAGATGTGAGTTCGAGTCCCACTCTAGGCACAATATTTTCCATTTTCATCACCCCCACGACATATATATATATATATATATATATATATATTCACGTGCTGGGCAATGTAGGCTACACCATGACTGGATAAAACCATATCGTCCCATGGAGGCTGGACACAGTGGCCGAATCGGTAAAAGCACAGGCTTCCCATGCGGAAGGTCCAAAGTTTGAACCCTGGCCGAGTCTAACCAATGAATTATAAAATTGATACTTGTCGCTATGTAGCCTGTTGTTCGGCATTAATAGGATAGGGCAAGGATTGGTTAGCTCATGGTCAGGATAATCTGACTGAGTGAGAGCTCTGGATTTTCAGCCATTGTTGGTACATTTATTTACACATTAAAGAATAAAGCTGACACTTTTTCTTAATGGTGAAATACAATACAAAGGAAATAAAGTAGGAACATAATGCTTTCTCATTGGCCTACATATAATGAGTTAGCCTTAGTGTAACGATTTAGGATTAGTCTTGAGTCTTTGCCTAACAGGAACAGTAACAGAGAAAGGCCTTGAAAAGTCTTTTCATTGAGGGATTGTGGCAGCAGTTATGCACCCATTTATACAAGTTCAAAACAGTTTATAGGGTCATGACATCAACATATATTGCTAATTCCGACATCTATTTGGGAGTTGTGAGAATGACAGAACTACATGACAATGGTTTGTCATAAAGGTTAGGCGTCATGTATGGTTAAATATCACTTAAGGGCACAAATAGTGGATAATTCATGATGGAAAGTGAGTTGAATTCATTTTGTCACACTGGTTTTTCTACAAACGAATGTGTCCAAATATAGCAACAATCACATAAGGAAACATAGCTAAGCATTTTGTTTACAAAGTTACCCAAAGGAAGCCATATACAGTATAACCCCATTAAACCAAGCTCGGTTAAACCAAACGATCGGTTAATCCAAACTTTTTCCGGCGGCCCGGCAAATACTACCATGTATCATGTACAAAAGTTGGTTAATCCAAAGTCGATTAACCCAAATTATCGGACCCCAGGCCACTTCCGGTATGGTTAAACCAAGCTTTCATGTTGTTATAAGGTCATCTGAAACCCCACCACCTTTTTTATATGATAAATGGTAGTATTTTGCCAGGCCGGCAACAAAAGTTTGGATTAACCGATCATTTGGTTTAACCGAGCTTTGTTTAATGGGGCGATACTGTATATACATGAAAAACAATAATCAAAGTGTCCACATACATTGTATATTACGTGTGCAATACACACTTACTGAAAGTCAAAGTCGAAGGCAAAGCTCGCTTAAACCAATGATTGGGTAATGCAAACAAATGTCTAGGGTACCTTCAAGTTTGGTTTAACGGGGTTATACTGTATCTATTTGTACAACGCTGACGTTTTGTCTCACAAAGCGACTGATTCGGAATTCAATCAATATAGAGACTAATAAGAATTCTGGACAATGGCGAATCTGAATGTGTCCGCGGAGGGTGGGGGGTGGCTGGGGGGGGGGGGGGGTGACCAACCTGGGCGTGGGTCTGTGGGTTGGTGGGGGGGGGGGGAGGGCATGACTAACATACATGGACAATTGATTAGGCGCGACCACATTAAATTTAACATCCTTCTCAAACAATTGTGATTTACAGCTGACGGTCAAATATAGGGAGAGAGGGAATCTGAGCGGAAAGCACCACACATAAATAGAATAATTTACAACAAACGTGCGCCCGGCGCATCACCCCTGAGTGGGCGCGGCTGCGTTCGGTCCCCCGGCGGGGGCAGGTAGCGGGACGATACGCCACCTAGCGGAGGTTAAATGAACGACGACCTGCCATAAACCTATCAGATGCGCGCGCCTTCGCAAAACCGCCACCAATTACCGAGAACGAAGCGTTCATTAAGCGCAGCGCGTAAAGTGCGGATCCCAAGACTCACCGCCGCCACACACACACACACACACGCACTCGCGCGCACTTAGACTCACCACCACACACATATGCGTGAACTGAGACACACCACTACCACACACACACACACGCACACTGAGACTCACCACTACCACACACATGCGCGCACTGAGACACACCGGCACACACACACACACGCGCATGCACAAATAAGGACTGATTTCAAAACACTATTTTTTCATATAGGAAGAATAAAAATGTTGATTTCTATTGTTTTCAAAGGAAAACCAAGTGGGGACCATGATTTAGGTCCCCATTTGAAAATGAGTCCCCAGTTGATGAGTGTGTTTTCATGCGCAAGTCCCCACTTGGCACCTGAAACAGGAACACTGAGACTCACCACCACACACACCCGCACACACACTGATACACACACACACGCGCGCACTGAGACACACCGCCACACACACACACACACGCACTGAGAAACACCATTACCACAAACACACATTCACACGCACTGAGACACACCTCCACAACACACATACACACGTGCACTGAGACACACCACCACCACACACTCGCGCATGCACTGAGACACACCAACACACACACACGCGTACTGAAACACACCGGCACACACACACGTGCGCACACAGACACACCGGCACACACATACACGCATGCACTGAGACACACGACACACACACACACCTACGAGCACCCGCCGCCCGAGACGGGGGACGGCGGGATGTTCAGTGGGATATTCGGTGGGGCGGCGCGGGGCGGCGCGGGGCGGCGCGGGGCGGCGCGGGGCGGCGCGGGGCGGCGCGGGGCGGCGCGGGGCGGCGCGGGGCGGCGCGGGGCTGCGCGGGGCGGCGCGGGGCGGCGCGCGGCGGCGCGGGGCGGCGCGGGGCGGCGCGGGGCGGCGCGGGGCGGCGCGGGGCGGCGGCGGGCGGCGCGGGGCGGCGCGGGGCGGCGCGGGGCGGCACGGGGCGGCGCCGGGCGGCGCCGGTTCGGTAGGGACGGCGCGGTGCGGTAAGGGGCGGCGCGGTGCGGTAAGGGGTGGCGCGGTGCGGTAAGGGGCGGGGCGGGGCGGTAAGGGGCGGCGCGGGAGCGGTATGGGGCGGCGCGGGACGGAGGGGTCGGTACGAGCGGTAGGGGGCGGTAGGGGCGGTAAGGGACGGCGCAGTGCGGTAAGGGGCGGCGCGTGACGGCGCGGGGCGGCAAAGGGCGGTAGGGGGAGGATCTGTGGGGAAAGGGTCTGCATTAAGCAACATTAGTGCGGAGGGACGAGACAATGTTCTGAGCCGCACAGTGATGACGCGGGGATGTCGCCGGGCGGCCCGGTACGGCGCGACACGGAGTGGGCGGTGCGTGGGGCGGCGTGGCGCCGAACAGGACCGTGCGGCGCGCCGCAGTGCGACCCCCCAGAAGCACGGGCCGAACCAACACCAACACAAACACCGCGCCATGTTTGCGCCGCGACACAATACACACAAAAAACGCGCGCGGATATTAATTTCATTCCGCACGCGTCTCTACCGGAAACGGAACATTCGGCGGCACCGGATGCGGCAGCGGTACTGACACCTCGACGAGGAGAAGCAGCGTCCAGAAAGGCCGTAAACGGGATAATCGCCGCCGCGTTGTGTGTTATGCGCGCCAATTCCCCCCCCCCCCCCCCTTCAGCGAGCTACCCCGCTTTTAAGACAACATTCGGGATGCAGTAAACCAACGGCCCAGCCCCATAACGCCGGCGGGGCGCGCGTCAAAACGCGTCAAAAAGCGCCGCCCGACGCTGCCGCCCGGGGCTCCCGGCCCGTGGAAGCCGGGAAGGCGGTGTTAACTTGCGCACATAAAGGGGGAATATCTGCTCTATTAAAAGTGACAGCCGCGGGATGCCCGCCACATGCCGACCCCGAAATGGGCCTGTCAAAAGAGCATTATGAAGTCATGTGTGCTCCTATTGTATTTCATTGGGTGTCAATATTAAATTATTGAGTCGCACTATTGAATCCTGCATCCATGCATGTACAGATTCTTTTTATTTTCGGATAACCATTCTTGGTTCATGAATATTTTCAATAGATGAATTACGTATGTTGACCAGGCAACATATTTAATTCGCAAGTGAGACTAATGTAACCTCTCCCCTACCCCTCACCACGTGACCCCAACACTACCCATGTAACCTCACTTCGGCCCCGGCGCTCGTCAAGCAAAGTCAAAATTCACACTGAACCAAGGCACGCCCACTTTCAACACCCACAAACAACCAGACCGCCGAGGAACCGGCTTGGTCGCCCGCCGGTACGCCCACAACCCTTAATGTTCTATCACGTTGTTCCTTCCCTCGACCTGCTCGTAGTGAGCTTCCGTTCCACCAAGACCCGGTTCCAAACACAACCTCCTTTGCTGTTCTCCCTCCCAGCCTCGCCTGGCTTCTCATGATGTCCAGTAGCCATCTGGTCCAAATACGTATCACACTTAGCCCCATCCAGACACTCTCCGGCATTCCTACTTCCATCCGGTGCATCCCCCACTGCCCCAGTCCTTTCCCGTGCCCTTTCCCAAGCATCTCTCGGCGTCCTCCCACAAGCCCCGTCACTGGTGCTCCACAGCCTCAGACGCGGGGCCGCCCAGGCCTGCCTGTCAGCACAAGTTCACCTCTCCGACATACGGGAGGCTGGATCATGGTCCAACGACGCCATCAAAACATACTTCAAACAGACACACATCACTGCTGCTCCATCAGCACTTATTAACCCCTTGGGTGAAGTGCTGATTTCACCAATTGACTCTCATGTTATGCTGCCTAAAATGTCTTCCACATGTCGCTCCAGCAAGATGGCCAGTGTCATTACTCGACTCCAGCCTCCGATTGATGAACACTACGGAAGCCAACCCTTCCTTGACTACAGTGTCAGTCACCCACATCCGAGCCAGCCTCGCATGCCACCGTGGCACTGACATTTTCTGATTGATTATCTGATTTATGATATGATGACGATTAAGATAACCATTATGATCTAAGTGATATTGAGTAATCATTGAATAAATACAAGTCTCTAAACATGCCTTCTCTCCTATTTCCGAGCACAGCGAATTAAACTATGATTGACACATACATATCTATACACACATATATATGTATATATAAATAAATATATAAAAACAATTAATATATAAATAAATGCATAGTAATAAATACATATGCATAATACATATAAATAAATATATATATATAATATATATAAATAATCATAAATATATATTTATAAAAATATAGTTATAAACATATATTTATAATATATATATATATATATATATCTAAAGATTTACCTAGAGAAACCAAGTATGAGGCTTCGATTTTCTGTCTGTATTAATTACATATCTACATTTTTCGGGTATTCCCTTGAATTATATAAATATATATTTCAGTATATATATATATATATATATATATATATATATATATATATATATATATATATATAGCGGCCATCTTCAGCCAGAACTAATTAAATTTCATTCAATATCCGACTATATCTATTTCATATTTAGCCAACGAGATCTATTTTCTTCAGCAAATAAATATAAGAAAATGCAAAGGAAAGAATTCGTGGTTGATAATATAATTAATTATATATGGCTATGATACGTGCTTACTAAGAACACCCAACTGTGTAATACTAATACGTATATCATATCTACCAGAAGGAGTTTCCAATTACGATAGTGTGAATGATATACTAATCCGTGATGGGGAGACCGGCAATAAACCTATCATAGTCCTTATGTAACCTTAGATGTTGCCAGAACGTAAAACTCGGATTGGGCCAAATCCTACCTGGTGCCCACAGAGGCGCCTTTACGTTTAAAGATGCATAGTCTGGTGGTTTTGAATTTCTGTATTTTTTCTGAGATAAATATATTAGATCGATCACTTATATCTACTTTACATTAGTTCAAAGTTACTTATATTTTAAATGGTAAACCTTTTAGATATTTTAAGTGCAAACATGGAAAATTAGTTTTGGCAAGCTTGACAAAACTCTGAGACCCTAGACTTCTGCAGTAACACGTTCTGTTAAATTGACTTGGTGTTGCCTTCTACGCAGAAACAAATGCTTAATAAGTGCATCAGTATCTAAGTTAGATATGTCAAATCAAATCTAGATAATTGGTTTAGTTTTGAAAATTTGACCCTCACCCTGGCCCTGATCCTCACCGCAACACCGTCTTTAGTACCATAGCTAGCGGATTATATAACTAATTTTGTCCCCATCACTATGTCACAACTAGTATTCAGTACCTCCTTAGGAAACGCTGGAAGACCAGAGCATTCTTTAAAAAAACTAAAACTTTATTTTTTTTATTTTCGTGTAATTAGTTGATTTAAGCAGGGGGGGGGAGCATATTTTAAGCGGGGACAATTGGTCTTCCTCATTCCACTGCATATTGCCCTATCCAAGTAATGCCGGTCGCCAGGCTCGGTAGCGACAAGTACAGTTTTTGTACTCATTAGTTTGACTCAGCGACCATGATTGGTTAAAATCACACATCCTACCAAAACGGGAGGTGGACGCTCAACTCATTTGGGATGGTGGCCGAATCGGTAGAGTGCAAGCCTCCTGTGCGGGAGATCGGGAGTTCAATTGCCATCGAGTCAAACTTACAGAATTGATACTTGCCACTTCCTAGCTTGGCACTCAGCATTAATAGGAATGGGCAAGGACTGGTTAGCTCGGTGTCAAGATAATGTGACTTAGTGGAATATCAGGTCATGGTGCTGGCGGCCTGATTTCCCAGTGCGGCAGCACTATAAAGTCACAAGTCGGTACCCGTCCTGATATGACCTTATATGTTGCCAGGACGTACAACTCAAACAACCAACGAACCAACCAAGAATTTGGCAATGCGGTCTGGCAATTAGCACTGACAACATTTGTTATACCCAACAGAATAAATGTTTGAACATAATCAATAAAAAACGGACAAATTGAATGTTTGGACCAAACCCGGCTCTAATTGATCTTCCCTGTCCTAATATGACCTTAGATGTTGCCGGGGTGTAAAACTAACAACCAACCAGCTAATCGACCTGCAATATATATATATATACTAAGAGGTAGCTCATCATCATCATCATCATGCTGTCGGTCGCGATGCGACAAAGACTGCTTTCATTACTTGACTGCCACTCTCCATTTAGCTCTCTGCTGTGAGAGTTGTGTCCATGAGTCGGTCTTAATGTCTCTCAGCTTCAGGTTTCTCTTGATGGTATCTTTGAACCGGAGACGGGGGCGCCCTCTCTTTCTGTAGCCAAAAGACAGTTGAGAATAGAGGATCTGCTTTGGTAGCCTGTCTGATGACATCCTCATGAGGTGTCCAGTCCACCGGAGATTCTTTTTGATCAGAAGATCTTCCATAGAGGGAAGCCCCATCCGTTCGAGTATTTCCTTATTCGTCACTTTGTCCTTCCAGGTCAGCCTCATGATTGAACGCAGATGTCGCATCATGAAGGCATGCAGCTTTTTCACCTGCTGTCTGTACGCTGTCCAGGCCTCGGCTCCGTATAGTAGGGTGGATAGCACGATTGCGCGGTAGATCTTACCTTTGACCCGAATGGACACATGGTGGTTGTTCCAGAGTCTCTGGCGTAGTCGGCCGAAAGATGCGCTAGCCTTGGCCATCCTCCTCTGTATCTCAGCATCAATGCGTCCATCACTTGATATTGTGCATCCGAGATAGGTGAATTCCGGAACAGAGTTCAGCTTGTTTCCGTCAACCATGATCTCCTCCTCTCGGGTTCTTGTAGAGTTGGGTTGGTACAGCACCTCCGTCTTCTTGATGTTAATTTTCAGGCCAAACTTCTTTGATGCATCGGAGAAAGCGTCCACTATTTTCTGGGTCGCTTCAGCAGAGTGGGCAACCAGTGCACTGTCATCTGCGAATAGTAGCTCTCTCACCAGTATCTGAGTAGTCTTGGTCTTCGCTCTGAAGTGTGCGACATTGAATAGGTCAGCGCTCTGTCTGGACTGTATATAGATGCCATCCCCCATGTCTCGGAAAGCCTCATCTAGCATTGCTGATAGGAAGATGGAGAAGAGCGTGGGGGCCAGTACACAACCTTGCTTGACCCATTGGTAACCCCAAACGATTCCGAGACTTCCCCTCCAGCACTAACGTTCGCCATCATTCCTGTATGTAGAGCCTCGATCATAGTTGTGAACTTCTCTGGGCATCCGTACTTCCTCAGTAGCTGCCATAGCCCGGTCCTCCCGACTGTATCAAATGCCTTAGTGAAATCGACAAATACCATGTACAGTGGTCGGTCCTGCTCAATGCACTTTTCTTGTAGCTGTCGGAGACAAAATATCATATCCACAGTGCTCCGGTTACCTCTGAAGCCACACTGTGACTCTGGAACTACACCAGGTGTTATGTGAATAGATAGTCTGTTGAGTAGGATCCTGGCGAAGATCTTTCCTGCTATGGAAAGAAGAGAGATTCCTCTATAGTTCCCACAGTCTGTTCGATCACCTTTCTTGTAGATGGTTACAATGCTGGCATCCTTCCATGCTTGGGGTACAGAACCCTCCTCCCTGGCATTGGTGATTAGTTGGTGCAGTCTTTTGAGCAGATTGTCTCCTCCATGCTTCCATACCTCGGCAGGAATTCCATCACCCCCAGGTGCTTTGCCATCTTTCAGGCTGGCGATTGCTCTAGCCATCTCATCCATAGAGGTAGCTAATATATCAATATATCACCCGCGCGTGGGCCCTCAGAGGCAGGTTGTAATGTCATTATGACACTGTCACTCTATCTACTCTGCTACCTCACACCCTCCGCAGGTAGAGTGTTCAAGACGGGGCCCTCAACTTTAGGGGCCGAATCAAGTTCACCCAAAGTAGCACATTGCCTTCTACAAAAACTCTGACCTCTATAAACCAATAAAAACAAATAGCATATAATTTGCTCGGCGACCACCCTGACAAGTGCCCGTCTATAAACACACAAATAAACAAACCGGAAGTTGGCAGTAAGGCGAGCAGTGACCGGCTACTGATAGCTTACGTAAGGCGAGTCAATAAAGTGAACCAACTTGTATATATGGCAGGGTGATTCGACACCCACCCAATGGCACCCCTATAAAGCAACGACCCCGCGAAAAGATGATCGCTGCTCACACTTGGCGTGTGGCCTGCAATGATCTATATTGGAGCGGCTATAGAATCAGGCCGAGCGGCTAGGAATCAGGCCGAGTAAGTGCAACCTGTTTATATATAGACTAAAACCTCTCTAACCGACCACCTCCACGGATCGACCACTCCTCTATATCGATCGCTTTATTTGTGCCCCAACAATACCATTGTACCCATATTCTAACTCCCTATACCGACCACCTCCCTATATGGACCATTTAAATTCGGTCCCAAGGTCGGGTGATTTAAAGAGGTTTTACTGTGTGTATATATATATTTAAATCTTTGAGGAGCGGTAGTTATGACGGCGCGTGATCATGGTCATGGTGCTCCAGGTGCAGTGCGTGGAGAATGAAGGAATACCTAGTCCTATGGTAGTAATAGCTCAGTGACATTAGGGTATAGAGTAAGTAAGGGAGAGAACTGCTAGGGGGTAGTGTCCTTGTTTATATTCCCATAATAATATGACCTTAGAGCACATATATATATATATATTGATCTACACTGTAGCCGGCCTTTATATATATATTATATAAACAAGACCTTTATATATATATATATATATATATGCATATACACCCCACCCCGTACAGATATGATCTTCGATGTTGCTATGGCGTAAAACACCAATAAAACTAAATATAAACATGTATATTATATATGTATACATAAAGGCCTTGTATATATATTTATATATATTACATGTACCACATGCATCATCTGAACAAAATGATGATATATATATTTATTAACCAGTATTCCTGCAGCATATGTATGTACATGCATATATACATTTATATGTTGATTTGTTATTGTTGTGGTACATTAGTTAATTAAAAAATATATATATACATTTAGATACTATATATATTCATATGTATTTACACATAATGTACTTGTATACACTTATATACCCAGATCTATCCAGATCTATCCAGATCTATCCAGATCTATCCAGATCTATCCAGATCTATCCAGATCTATCCAGATCTATCCAGATCTATCCAGATCTATCCAGATCTATCCAGATCTATCCAGATCTATCCAGATCTATCCAGATCTATCCAGATCTATCCAGATATATCCAGATATATCCAGATCTATCCAGATCTATCCAGATATATCCAAATATATCCAGATATATCCAGCTATAAGGAATAATAGACCCTAGTCCGTAAACAACCAAACATCTTCCGGTGCGACTGACACTGGTCTACACATCCGGTAGAGGCAATGAGCCGCAGGTGGCACCACCGGTACAGCGTTGGTTCTTACAGAGTATAACAATAATGACAACAATTCCCTTACGTATCTTTATACGCGCATAATTCGTTATACATCATATATATGTGATGTATAACGCATTATACAAATATAAATACAAGGGTAATATGTACACCCTATATTCCCTATGTGCGCATTGGGGGAGTGCCCCGCCCCCCCCCCCCCCCCCCCCCTCCAAGCTGTCGGGTAAATGACCAGGCGGGCACCAACACCCACTCGCGTAACAAACTGAAGGATATTATATGTGCGCGTACCGTTGCCTGCATCAATGTCCCTCCATATATCGACAGTGCGGCGGAAAGTACAGTCTGTCTTTGTATCCTGTTGTTAATGCGGAGAGGTAACTTACCATGTTGAATGACATGTCCATGCTGACACTGTGGCAGGGAGCCTCCCGGTGTCACTGTCAGGCCGCCGTGTTGTGGCTATGGGCTTTGTTAATAATCCAATCTCCAGCGTGCAATCCCACTCACCGCGCACACCGCGCACACCGACACCTACCGCCGTGGAGTAAATTTCCAACACTATAAAGCTAACTAACTAAATAAATCAAATATAAATCGGCACCGTTAAGGTTCCTTTATGGCTAGTAAATTGTGTTCCGTTTGTCAAAGAATTGACTTATTTATTCCTCGCGGGGTTTCCCGTCCCTGAGAGACGCGTCGGCGGGAGACCCGGCAGCGGCGGCGGACTCGGCGGCGGACGCGGCGTCGGACTCGGCGGCGGAAGCGACGGCGGACGCGGCTGTGGCTTCCGTGGGGCGGGCGCTCCCGACCGGCGATTGGAAAGGGCGTGCTTTGGGGCTGGTATAACGCGGGCTTTGGGTGGCGGGACAATGAAGACCGCTCATTACCTAGGAGTGGGTGGATGGAGGGGGAGGGGAGGGGGGAGGGGAGGGGGGAGGGGAGGGGGAGGGGGAGGCGAGGGGAGGGGGGGGGGGGAGGCGAGGGGAGGGGTGAGGGGAGGGGGAGAGGAGGGGGAGGGGATGGGGGAGGGGGGGAGGGGAGGGGGAGGGGAGGGGGAACGGGGCCGGCTGGACGTCCGCTACCGTAGTGCCTGGTGGCGGGAGGGTGGGATTGGGGGGGGGGGGGCAGAGGATAGGTGTGAGGTATGGGGAGGGGGAGGGGTCAAGGTGGGGGGGGGGGAGAAGGAGGGTTGGAAGGTGAGGGAGGGGGGAGAGAGGGGTGGGGGAGGAGTTGGTTGGAGGTCCGCGACCACAGTGCCTGGTGGTTGGAGGGTGGGAGGGGTGAGGAGGAAGGGGGGGGAGGGGAGGGTCGGGGACATGGGGAAAGGGAGGACAGCGGGAGAGGGGGAGAGCGGGACAGTGGGAGAGGGGGAGAGGGGGAAGGGGGAGCAGGTGGGGTGAATGGAGGAGGGAAGGGAGGGGGGAAGGGGAGGGGGAGGTGGAGAGGGGGTGGATAGAAGAGGAAGGGGGTGGGAAGAGGGGTGGGAAGGTAGGAAGAGGGAGGGGAAGGTGATTGTGGGTGTCAGTAATAGTACTATACTACTATGGTGCAGACTAGATCACAGTAGGCGAGGGAGGGTGTGGGGAGGGGGGGGGGGGTGGACGGACAATATGGGGTTAGGACAAGTTTGATCGGGGAAACTGTGTTTGTGAAGGTGTGGATACGTGGAGATGTGGTTGTATTTGTGGGTGGTTGGGGTGGTTGGGGTGGTTGGGGTGGTTGGTGTGGTTGGGGTGGTTGGGGTAGTTGGGGTGGTTGGGGTGGTGGTGGGGATGGGCTATATTGAGGGTTTGGACCTGGGTGCAGACTGGCATGGGCAGATAACACTTGACGACCAATGACAACACGGCGACCCCTTAAATTCTCACCGGTTGTAATAACTGACAGGTGCTGACAGCGGACCTGCTGTGTGTGTGTGTGGGGGGGGGGGGGGTGCTTGGGTGTGGGTGTGGATGTGGGTGTAGGTATGGGTGTAGGTGTGTGGGATGTGTGGGTGTGTGGGTGTGGGTGTGGGTGTGTGGGTGTGTGAGGTGGGTGGTGTGGGTGTGGGTGTGGGTGTGGGTGTGGGTGTGGGTGTGGGTGTGGGTGTGGGTGTGGGTGTGGGTGTGGGTGTGGGTGTGGGTGTGGGCGTGGGCGTGGGCGTGGGCGTGGGCGTGGGTGTGGGTGTGAGAATTAAAATAATTATTTTCAGGTAAAAATCTTTTACTTCAGTTACATTTTTGGATTGGCGTTTATGGGGATTTGCCCCTAAACTCTTCATATGTATATATTTACTGAGATATATAAATATATATATACATAAATATAATGCACATCTCTATACAGGATAACCCCATTAAACCAAACTTGAAGAAACCCTAGAAATTTGTTTGGATTAACCAATCATTGGATTAACCGAGCTCTGGCTTCAACTTTGACTAGGCTTTGGCAAAACGAGGGTGCATTATGAAGGTAATATACAGTGTATGTGGACACGTTGATTATTGTTTTTTATGTATATACAGTATAACCCCGTTAAACCAAGTTCGGATAAACCAAACAATCGGTTAATCCAAGCTTTTTTGGCGTCCCGGCAAAATACTACCATTTATCATATAAAAAAGTCCCAGATGACGTTATAACCACATGAAAGTTTGGTTTAACCATACCGGAAGTGGCCTGGGGCCCGACAATTTTGTTTGGATTAACCGATACTTTGGATTAACCGACTTTGGCTTACCCAACATTTTTATATGATAAATGGTAGTATTTTGCCGGGCTGCTGAAGAAAGTTTGGATTAACCGATCGTTTGGTTTAACCGAGCTTGGTTTAACGGGGTTGTACTGTATTTAGAATAATTATTTTCCATGCAAATCTTTGACAAGGAAAGTGCCCGCTACCTGCTCCACATACAAAAGACAGTGCTGATGGATGTCACTATTTCCTTATGTATTTGCCGACCTATAAATTAGGGTGAGTTAGTACACCCCACCACCTAGGTATACAGTACCTGTGTGGCCCCTTATCTATACAGCCACGCGTTGTAGCCGCTCACAGATAAGCACTCAGGTAAAACGAGCAGCCAGTCACAAAGGCAGACCTCCAGGCACTGGCACCATTACCCACTCACCACTCTCCACACCGCCATAAAACCACCCACCCACAGCCCACACATTTACCCACCCGCCTTCCCTCCCAACGCCCATCACTGTCCCATCGCCGCCACTCGCACCCAGATTCAGGGCACTGCTATGGTACTGCCATGGTCCCCACACCCACACCCATGTCCACAGCCATACCAACACCCCATACTCACACCCATGTCCACAGCCACACCCACATGCCATACTCACACCCATGTCCACAGCCACACCCACACGCTATACTCACACCAATGTCCACAGCCACACCCACATTCCATACTCGCACCCATGTCCACAGCCACACCCACATCCCATACTCACACCCATGTCCACAGCCACAACCACATCCCATACTCACACCCATGTCCACAGCCACACCCACATCCCATACTCACACCCATGTCCACAGCCACAACCCCATCCCATACTCACACCCATGTCCACAGCCACAACCACATCCCATATTCACACCCATGTCCACAGACACACCCACATCCCATGCTCACACCCATGTCCACAGCCACACCCACATCCCATACTCACACCCATGTCCACAGCCACACCCACATCCCATACTCACACCCATGTCCACAGCCACACCCACATCCCATACTCACACCCATGTCCACAGCCACAACCACATCCCCCACACACACCCATGTCCACAGCCACACCCACATCCCATACTCACACCCATGTCCACAGCCACACCCACATCCCATACTCACACCCATGTCCACAGCCACAACCACATCCCATACTCACACCCATGTCCGCAGCTAAAACCACACCCCCCACACACACCCATGTCCACAGCCACAACCACATCCCATACTCACACCCATGTCCACAGCCACACCCACATCCCATACTCGCACCCATGTCCACAGCCACACCCACATCCCATACTCACATCCATGTCCGCAGCCACAACCACATCCCATGCTCACACCCATGTCCACAGCCACAACCACATCCAATACTCACACCCATGTCCACAGCCACAACCACATCCCCCACGTCCACAGCCACAACCACATCCCATACTCACACCCATGTCCACAGCCACACCCACATCCCATACTCACATCCATGTCCACAGCCACAACCACATCCCCCCCACACACCCATGTCCACATCCACAACCACATCCCATAATCACACCCATGTCCACAGCCATACCCACATCCCATACTCACACCCATGTCCACAGCCACAACCACATCCCATAAAACTCACACCCATGTCCACAGCCACACCCACATCCCATACTCACACCCATGTCCACAGCCACACCCACATGCCATACTCACACCCATGTCCACAGCCACACCCACATCCCATACTCACACCCATGTCCACAGCCACACCCACATCCCATACTCACACCCACGTCCACAACCACACCCACATCCCATACTCACACGCATGTCCACATCCACACCCACACCCCATACTCACATCCATGTCCACAGCCACACCCACATCCCATACTCACATCCATGTCCACAGCCACAACCACATCCCCCACACACACCCATGTCCACAGCCACACCCACATCCCATACTCACACCCATATCCACAGCCACACCCACATCCCATACTCACACCCATGTCCACAGCCACACCCACATGCCATACTCACACATACCCCACGCACACCCATGTCCACAACCACACACACATCCCATCCTCACACCCATGTCCACAGCCACACCCACATCCCATACTCACACCCATGTCCACAGCCACACCCACATCCCACACACACACCCATGTCCACAGCCACACCCACATCCCATACTCACACCCATGTCCACAGCCACACCCACATCCCAACTCACCACCCATGTCCACAGCCACACCAACCCCACACTCACACGCATCCACACCACAACCACATCCCCCACACACACCCATGTCCACACCACACCCACATCCCATACTCACACCCAATCCACAGCCACACCACATCCCATACTCACACCCATGTCCACAGCCACACCCACATCCCATACTCACACCCATGTCCACAGCCACACCCACATCCCATACTCACACCCATGTCCACAGCCACAGCCACATCCCATACTCACACCGACACCCACACACACACCAATAACAGACATCTCACACTCAGGCCCATACCCACACACACATCCATGCCCACATGCACATGAACATCCATATCCCAAATCCCACACCCACACCCACATCCACATCCACACCCACATTCACATCTACACTTATCCACATTCACCCACACCCACAATCATATTAACACTCATAGTTATACTGACACCCACACCCACACCCACACCCACACCCACACCCACACCCACACCCACACCCACACCCACACCCTGCAATCCACACCAACACCTTACACTCGCACCCACACCCACACCCACACCCACATCCACACCCACACCCACACCCACACTCCCACCAACATCCACACCCACACTCTACACTAGCACCCACACCCACACCCACACCCACACCCACACCCATACCCACACCCACACCCACACTCACACCTAAACCCACCAACACCCCCACACCCACCCACACACCACCCACACCCACACCCACACCCACACCCACAACCACACCCACACCCACACCCACACCACACCCACACCCACCAACACCAACCCACACTCACACCCACCCACACCCACACCCACACCCCACCCACACCCACACCCACACCCACACCCAACCACCCCACACCCACACCACACCCACACCCACCACCCACACCCACCCACTCACACCCACACTCACACCCACACTCACACACACCCACACCCACACCCACACCTATACCCACACCCACACCCACACCCACACCCACACCCACACTCACACCCACACCCACACACTCACCACACTCACACCCACACCCACACACCAACACCAACACCCACACCCACACACCCACACTCACACCCACACCCACACCCACACCCACGCCCACACCCACACCCACACTCACACCCACACCCACACCCACACCCACACCCACACTCACACCCACACCCTATCTGCGGATTTCAAATCGCTTAGAAGGTCCATATCAATAAAAGGTTTGATCCATTATTGATCTGCTATCGGCGTCTATATCTGTGAGCTGCACCGGTGACCGGCAGGTACAGGCTGTGTGTGCCGTCAGGGTTGAGAGCCAATGAATGCCTTGAAGTGCGCTGGGACCGGGGCTGTATTCAACTGGAGCCCTGATACTGGATGCTTACATCAGCGAAATGTCATCAATGCAGCTGTTAGTGTCACCACAATCCACTGCCCATGTTGTGTGCTTTAAAACTTGACAATGCGCCCCATATTAAAATTAAAGCTGTGTTAATCCGATAAAAGAGCATAAACTTTTCAAATTTCCACATTTCCACATTTCCACATTTTTATATTTCCATGTTTCCACATTTCCACATTTTCATATTTCCATGTTTCCTTTCCACGTTTCCCTGTTTTCATATTTTCTTATTGTCATGTTAATATTTTCATATGTTCATATTTTAATCTTTCATATTTTAATATTTTAATATTTTAATATTTTAATATTTTAATATTTTAATATTTTAATATTTTAATATTTTAATATTTTAATATTTTAATATTTCCAAGTTTCCACGTTTCCACGTTTCCATGTTTCCATGTTTCCATGTTTCCATGTTTCCATGTTTTCATATTTTCATATTTCCAAATAAAAAAATACTCACCTAAATTTGATCCTACATATGATTGGCTAGAATACTGGTGTACTAATTAAATGGATATTGCTGCATTGACGGACTAATACTAGTACTAGTAGTACTAGTAGTACTAACTTAGCTTAATATAACCTAACACTGGTGGAAGTTGCACAAGGTCTATGATTGTCAGCAGTTCTTGCTATCTGGACCGCACTTCGTTCACACCTTTTTCTATCTCCTCTCCGCTGGCCTTGCTCCTCCTTGATATGTCTGCAAAATATTCCAGGAGGGGAAGCCCACCAGCATTTCACTTTCGACTCTTACTATGTCCATGTCTATGACTCGCTGGTTGGTCACCATAGAGCAAATAGACATGGTCCTTTGACTCAACTCTCCTCATTTCTCTTTCCTAGATTCTACCCTTTCTATTTCTCCCAGGCATACTCCTCCTCCTGACCAGGGGAGTTGTGTGCTTGGGTGGGGCCCTGTACTTTTACGTTTTCTCTCGCTTTGTTCTCGTTGCTGGAACCACCGCTGCACCCATCTTTACCTGCCCTTCCTTGAAACCCTTGCTGCTGTCGACTGGATACAAGTGCTCAACTACCGTTGGACTGAAGAGATTCGGGGCCGCCTCAACGCTTCGCCATTACAATGTTGTAAAGATGTCTCCAGCTTCTACAACCGTCCCTACTGAAGATTAATCTTTAACCAAAGATTGGGCCGATTTATTGGAGCCTCTCTATAAATGTTGCAGTTCTGCAACCAGTAACCGCCGTAAGGTTACGAACCACCCCCAAATTCAAGTTCTTAGTATGCACACAAACATTAATTTAGCATGTTTTTACTTCAAATGTCTCATCACTGAACACTTTTAAATAAAAGTTACTTCCAACTAAGGTAAGGTAGATGATAGCGATCAACCTAATAATATAATAATCTAATGAAATATGACAGACATTCAAAACCATCGGAGTATGCAGCATGAGGAGCACATCAACTGCTACAAGGGACAACAACACACATGGCTTTTATGGATGTCTATATTCGCCAATGTTATATTTGAACATAATTGGTCATGTTGGCCGAGGCTAACATGGGTAATTTGCTCATGAGGCTATGTCTATTTCTGTCTTCCTTGCTCTTGCCTGTTCTCTTACCAGTCACCTTCACACAGCATGCCCTGCAGTACGCTTCGCTTTCCCGCCCACCCACCCTCTAACTAAGGGGTGAGCGCTGATTCATCTTCCTTCGCCTGTCTACTGGTGCTCATCTCCGAACACTGAGGTCTTGCCTTCTACTGCTCCTGTCAGCAATTGATGAACATCCGGGTCTCTGCCACCCACTAGCCATGGAACTGCTCAACCGCATTGGTTACAATTACTTTGATTAAATTCCTTCAAAAATCACTTTTTCTCCTTTGTCTCTTCTTTCTTCTGTTGTTAGCCGAGTGTAGCGAATTATTAGATGATTGCTGTATTTCGAATTAATTATTCTTGCTAATATTAACCCATTACTCCCAACAATAAAATTGTGCATATTGACAATAGACAAAGTTATGATGATCCTCAGAAAGGACTGAAGCTGGGCCTAACACACCAAGTCGCAGCTTCAGCTTACATTTGGGTCTTTTCATGGTAAATGGGGCCAACGTGTGACATGAAGGTAACAAATGAATATTTTGTATTTTCCTAAGTTTTTCGCTGAGTAGACAACTCCTGTCCATATACATCCTGGTAATGTGAAGGAAAATATAGTTGAGGTTACCATTTGGGGTTATTAATTGAGTAGCCAGCCTCAAGTGCGGATTTATTAATCACCAAGTGTGGATTTATTAATCAAATCAATTATTTAATCAAATGTATTGCATGGGACAATACATTTTTATATTATGACCCCTAAGTATAGAAATGCACTGTAAAGAAATCTACATAGGATAATTATAGTATGCCCAATTTTGAATTGTGGGCGTAACACAATAGAAGGGGACACCATAAATAATATGGAACTTCAACATCAATTTTCTTTCGTGAAGCTTTGTAGAAAAATTATCTTACTAGCCAGGGTCCTAGAAAATAGCCTTAGACATGCAACAAAAGCAACTATTTTTTTACTGAAGCTCTGGTATTCCCTGGATAACATATTTCCTAATTTAACAAGCAAGGGACAAGCAGGAGACACGCCAGTTATGTCCAGAACCAGTTTAATCACCATGGAATATTAGATATATAAAAAGAATATATGCATGCAAAATGAATATTTATTTCAAGTAAGAATCTTCTTTTATTATTTCATTGAGTAACAGGTAATATTCTCTGCAAAATAAAGTCCTAGTAGGCTGTAGAAAAGTCCACATTCTCCATGTAACAAATTCACGCCTTTAAAACACCATATTTCTGGAATGAAAATGTAGGTTTTTATTTTTACTATGTCACATTAAGCCTTAATTTTTTCATATCTATCCCTCCAAAGTGTAGGAATACCAATTCTATAAAGAAAATACTTCCTCTACTCTTTCTATAATTGTTTTTGACCATTACATACCTGAAAGTAGATTGGCCCCATTTACCATGAAACGACCTATTTCGGAAGGTGGGGGAGTTGGTGAATACATAACCACAAAGTAGTATTTTATCTATTTGTTCATATAATTTCACTGAAATCTACAATATAATCAAATATATGGCAATAACCCTATCATGTTTGGTCATTAGCAGACGGCTTCCTGCTGATCAAACTTGACAGGATTCTTGCCAAACATTTCTTTCTAATGTGGATTGTAGTGAAATTGTTAAAAAATAATATTTTACATGAGACAAAATAGCACTTCTTGTCACATGGTGATGGTATATCACTCCCCCACCTTCCGCTGTGTCAACTGAAGTTGCGACTCGTTATGCTGAGTCACAACTTCAGTTCTCCTCACGGATCAGTGGATTGGGAAACCAGTGGTCCACAACTGGTTCATCAAAGGCTGTGGTATGTGCTGTCCTGTCTGTGGGAAAGTGCATATAAAAGACCCCTTGCTGCTTATCAGAAAGAGTAGCCTATGTGGCAGCAGTGGGTTTCCTTAAAAGAAATATGTCAGAATGACCATATGTTTGACATCCAATGGCCAATGATCAAAATCAATGCGCTCCAGAGGCGTCGTAGAATAAAGCAAACTTTCAGCAGACTGGGGATACCCGAAGTCAAACAGCTAAGTAGTATATGAAAATGGACAATGGTCCTACCCTTATAATTATAGTTTATATAGGATATATATAATATGTCTTAGTAATATCTCATAATGAAATTCGAGCAATTAAATAAATTAGTAATGCAGTTTCAAATGCATTTCAAATGGAATCATGTTGTAATATACGCACGGCAAAATCCTTAGAAAATGTGCTGTTCCTCTGGCTTCACTAACCTTCATTCTACTAGGTACCGTAATCACCACTAAATCGGACGCGGTGGCCAAATCGCTGGCGAGAGGTTGTGGGTTCAAACCTCAGCCGAGTCAAACTATAGTGACTTGCAAAATTGATACTTGTCACTACCTAGCCTGGTGCTCAGCACTAATAGGACACAGTAAGAACTCGTTTGCTCAGTGTCAGGATAATGTGACTGAGTAGAATATCTGGTTATGGTGCCGGCCGCCTGGTGTCCCAGTGAGGCAGCTCTATGCTAGAAATTCTCCCCAAATGCACACTGTCACAAGTCGGTACCCGGCCTGATATGACTTTGAATGTTGCTAGGACGCAAAACCCCAACAAACAAGCCAACTCTGCACAACGAATCTGAGGCATGCCACACGCAATATGGAATTTTGTTTCCGACACCAGCTTTGAAAGTGAACTTTAAAAATGAAGTTGAATAAAACAGTCGGTGTCGAATTACTTTGTTGTCGTTATGGTCTCGTGCAGTCGCCACAGCCTTTGAGGGGAACGATGTGGGGAGTGTGTGTGGTGGTGTCAGGGGTCGGAGGTCGGGGGTTGGGATGGAGGGGGAGAGACCGTTGGGGTATGTGTGAAGTTTTGGGAAACACTGTCAAAGAGGATAATGGGATGATGCATATATATTTATAGAGTAATATGCTGATATATATATATATATATATATATATATATATATATATATATATATATATATATATATATATATGAAGAGTTCAGGCACAAAACCACTTAAACACCAATCTAAAAATGTGGTTTAAATAACAGATTTTTAAGTGAAAACTATTTTAATTCTCACCAATTTCATTTTTAATATGATCACATGGTTATGGAGAAATGAACAAAAAAGTAGGAATATAGCAAAATAAGCATCTTGACGGTTTGACTCCAATGTCCATCTCCATTTTTGGGTTGGCATTTACATGGTTTTGCGCCTGAACTCTTCATATGAATAGTTCAGGTGTAATTAATACCCTCTAAACGGCAATCCATCACATAAACATCAGAATCAAACCTTCAAAGAGATCATTTGTTACTTTCCTATTTTTGTGTTCATTACTTCGTAGTCATATATATATATATATATATATATATATATATATATATATCTTTCTAAGCAACTTTCAAATTGCACCTGGCTTTGACCCCCCCCCCCCCCCCCCATACCACCCGTCTCGCCCCGCCCCGCCCCTCCCCGCCCCTCCCCGCCCTGCCCCGCCCGCACGCCCCGCTGCACCCCACAGTCCGGCACGCCATCATTAAGCGCCATTTCGCACCTCCAGTGTGAACACGGGGCGCTAATCACTCCGCCTCGCGTGGGGCCGCCCCTACGGCCGGGCCACCCACCGCCTCAGCCTGCCCGGCCGGCCTGTTTTATGGCCGGGGGAACAGGGTCGGCGCGGCAGCAGCTGGCTGCGGGCGGCGCTACTCGCTTGGCACCTCCAGTCGGACGCCCGACCGATCGGCGGACCCGCCGCCCCGCACGCCGCGGCCGCCGCTGCCACGGCACCACCCGCTCTCCCGCCCGCTCGGCACACCGCCTGTAAGCCCGCCGCGCCGGGGTACGGACGCGCCGCCGCCCGCCGCCCGCCGCCCGCCGCCCGCCGCCCGCCGCGCCGTTGCCCGGCGCATCGTCGCCTCCCGCCTCACCGGGCTTGCCGTCGACACACCGTCCGTCATCAGCGCCTCACCTTCCCGGGCCATTCGCCGCCCGCCGCCCGCCGCCCGCCTGCCTCCGCCCGCCTGCCTCCGCCCCCCGCCTCCGCCCGCCGCTTCCACCCGCCGCCCGCCGCCCGCCGCTCGCCGCCCGCCTGCTGAGCCAGCCGGAAGTGCCGTGTCATTGCCCCCTAGGTACAGCGCAGTGCAGTGCAGTGTGTGTACATGAGTATGTGTACGTGAGTGTGTGTGTCTGTGGAGGGTGGGGGTAGGGCAGGGGGAGGGGGTATAATTTCGGCTACATTGTTTTCAGCACGTGGTCGCCGCCCCGACACACTGCACGCATAAACCACACCGTTTACATTGTCACCATATAATACACCAGATAAGGGCGGACCGCTTCATCTGTATTTGTTATTTTATGGCCGCCCAGGTAGAGACAGATATTATAGAGATAAAAGCAAATACGCCTATTCACACACAAACAAAAACAGGCTTCTCACTGTACACGTATAATTAGCTTTATTACTAAACTGACAAGCACGAAGCTCATCTTCACAAATCTTCTCTTCTCTAGGTACATGCACCTTTACGCAAAGGCCCCTTTGTTAATATAAATCCAGGTTATGATGGAATTATGTCAATAATAAATCAATTATGGACCTTTAATAAATCAAAGGTCCATAATTGTCCGAGTATACAGTTAATACAACGTTGCTTCATTGTGTGTGTTTTTGTGTGTTTTCATGTTTTAAAAAAAGTGTTTTTTTCCACAAGTTTACTTTACCTTAAATAAATGGTGATGCTTTCCCACATGGTTTATTGAATTGTGTTGACGTTTTTATTAGCATAGATCGAGAAAATGCTCATTCGTTGATTGAATTGTGTTGACGTCATTCAGCATAGATCTCGACCCTGCTTATTGGACGGGCTGACTTCCAGTGTTACGGGATGTAGTACAATAAATTACCGATTAATTTAAAAAGAAGTACTAATATTTAATAAAACATTTGTAGATTAATCATGGGAAATCACAGTCATGAACAATTAGTCTTTCTTATTTATTTCACTGCCCCATGCCCTATCCTAGTAATACCGCGCGTCATGCTGGATAGAAAGGCGTTTATATTTTTAAGTCATTTAAGGCTTGATTCTGATAGATTTGAACCCCACGGGGTCAGGGCACGATGGGCGATTCCCATCATATGATCCTACAAGTCGCATCATTCCCTCAATGTTAAAGCTGCATAGTCCGATGAAGCATCACATTTTCAAAACCAAAATAATTATATAGATTTCACTCTACATATCTAACTTAGATATTGATGGACATATTAAGCATGTATTGCCACATATAAGGGAACACTGATAGTGATACAATTTGATAGAACCTGTTACTGTTGAAACCCATGGTGTCAGAGTTTGGGCGTGCTTGCCAAAACTAAGTTTGCATGTTTGAATTTCAAATATCTCAAAACTTATCCTTTTAAAATAAAAGTTACTTCAACCTGAAATAAGATAGATTATAACGATCAATTTAATATATTTATCTAAAAAAAAATTACCAAAACGCAAAACCATCGGACTATGCAACTGTAAGTACAAAGTAAATTAATAAATAAATAAAAACTGCATAGTCTGATGAAAGCATCAAATTATAAAAACTCAAATACGCATACCTAGATTTTCTCGGACAAACCCAACTTATATCCTGACCCACTTATTAAAGCTGCATAGTCTGATGAAAACATAAAGTTTTCAAAACCAACACAATTATCAGAATCTGATTCTACATATCTAAATTAGATACTGATGCACTTATCAAACATTTGTGGCCACATAGAAGGGAATACTGACGCAATTTAATAGAACCGGTTACTGCAGAAACCTATGGTGTCAGAGTTTTGGCATGCTTGCCAACATTAATTTCCCATGTTCACACTTTAAATATCTTGAAAGTTAGCCATTTAAAATAAAAACTACTTCAAAGTAAAGGAAGGTACATTATACCGATCAACCTAATATATTTCTCTCAGAAAATGATAGAAACTCAAAACCATCGGACTATGCAACTTTGAGCATTTGTTGTTGTCTGGAAGGGGATATTAAGTTAATTTAGCAGAACCTATTAATACTGAAGCTTACGGTGCCCAGCATCTCGATGTACATAACACAAATAATACAAATAGTAATAATGCAGTTCAAATATATCTAAAGTTAGGCATTCATTATACAAGATACGTAAAGCTAAAGTACAATAGATTATAATGATAAACCTAATATATGTATCTTAAAATATGGCAGACATTCAAAGGCATCAGACCATGCAACTTTAGTTGAAGTAAATTCACAAATATATTTATAATGACACTGACAATATTCTATTTCGTCACTTTGTAGAAATCTAGGTCCATGCTTGATAATGCCTAGACGAATTCAACTAAGAACACCCGTAACATTACTGTAGATAGGAGATATCAATTCTTTGGATAATATTAGATATATGGTTGTCTGTCTGTGCCACTTGACATATTCAGCGAGCCCAGATGCACTAATTTATTAATACTGTGACGTTGGCATGCTACCAAAGCATCAGGGGTGGTGAATATGAAAGTGAAACATGGCACACATATAAATAATATAACATGGACTTAAGTTGAGGGATTCGAACCCCCCGATTTCGAACCCTGACCGAGTCAAACCAATGGCTTAAAAAATGCATCGTTGTTGCATAGTCTGGCGTTTGGCATTACTAGGATAGGACAAGGAACAATGTAACTTTTTGTTGTTGATACATTAGTTCTTTAACCAGGGGAAATTTCAATCGCGGACAATTGGTCTTCCTCATTCCACTGCTCCTTGCCCTATCCTAATAATGCTGAGCACCTGGCTAGGAAGCAACAAGTATCAATGTTTAAGTAATTGGTTTGACTCGACCAGGGTTTGAACCCTCCACTCTACGGTCTATCAACATGGGAGACGGACGCTCTAACTCATTCGGCCACCCCGTCTGGTGAGGATTAATTGTACATGAATAGAATGTCTGCTGCTTAATCAGTTAATGTACCATATATATATATATATATATATATATATATATATATATATATATATATATATCATGGCTTAGAGTGCTGCCTATTCGCACTGTTATAGGAGCAGTGACAATGTAGGACATAGGTGTTCCATAATGCATAGGAACATAGTTGGGTCCTTCTCAGAAACTGTGTACCACTTTTGTGACAATTCGCTACACTAGGCTGACAGAAGAAAGAGCAGAAAAGTGGTTTTAAAGAATTTATTATCAAAAATAATCGTAACCAAGGAGGTTGAGCAGATTTCTGGCTAGTGGGTGACTGGGACCCAAATATTCATCATATGCTGACCAGGAGCAAGATCGAGGCGAAACCTCAGAGTTCAGAGATGAGCACCAGGAGACAGGCGTAGGTGGATGAATCAGCGCTCACTCCCCAGTTAGAGGGTGGGTGGGTGGGAAAGCGAAGTGTACTGTAGGGCGTGCTATGAGAAAGTGAGGGCTAGTAGAACAGGAGAGAGTGAGGAAGACAGAAATAGACATAGCCTCATGAGCAAATTACCCATGTTAGCCTCAGCCAACATGACCATTGAAACCAATAGTAAAAACATTCCAAATAATAGCAGAAAACACTCCAAACAAGAGCAGAATCCATGTTAAAATGTACGTCTACATTTACTGCATATGTCAGTGTTTACATTTATTTTCACTTGTAAATGTTGATGCTATGCAAATCATTTTGAGAAAGCTGTTAAAATTAACTGTGTAAGATCTATCCATATCATCATTTTATTTTTAACACACTTCCATAATATCATTTTAACTTATACAACAAATTCAAGGAAGCTGTTATTGATTACAGTTAAACCAAAACAATTGCTTCTTACAAGAAGAAAAGTTGAAAAAAAAACCGCTTGGGTAGATCAGATGTATGGTTTCGATATGCACATTTTCATATTTTTCACTTTCACACAAAATCCTACAAGCATATTTTGGAAACATTTTGGGGGATAGATTAAATACATGTAGTATTGCAAACATAATTAATACACAACAGAGTCAACAATAACTATTTGAATGACTCCACCCCCCCCTTCCTCCCAAGGGGGGGGGAGTAATGTAACATTAGCAATGTAACATGGGGGAGGGGGGGAGTGGTACACAGCTTCTGAGAATGACCCAGATGTACATATAAACTTCTAATACTAGGAAATACGTCCTGGCACAATAAACACAATACACTGCATTCAGAAGTGGCTGGTGTTTGCGCAGAGAAAAAGGAAAAGCTTGTTTTATTTAATGATGCCTCTAGAGCACATACATTTTTATCATTCGCTATTGGACGACAAACATATGGTAATTCTGACATCTTTATTTGGAGGAAACCCGCTGCCGCCACTTAGGCTACCCATTCCAATAAGCAGCAAGGGGTCTTTTATATGCACTTTCCTATAGAGACAGGACAGCACATACTACAGCCTTTGATGAACCAGTTGTGGACCACGGGTCGGAGCGGAAAATAACCCAAACTGCAAATGGGTCCACTGAGCAGGATCGATCGGATGACTGACACCTTCACAGGTGGACACGCTACCGCCTTAGCTACGTCCCGCTCCTGTGTTTGCACAGAGGTCCTACCCCAGCTGGGCGGGTGGTGGGTGGTTGGCGGTGGTTGGGGGGGGGGGGCACCGCCCACCTACTGGAGTAGGGTGAATGCTTGATTGGATCACCACTGACCGCTTGACCCTGGTGCACCCTGGGGGCTGTAAATGCTGCCCGTGGAGTTTAATTAATTCACCTGGGTAGTAGGGCTGTCATGCGCATTGCGTTTACACAGCGTCCATTAGTCAGACCTGGGCGCTGGTGTCCTGACCCTGTAGAGATAAAAGCTTCATTTGTGCGTGCATTTAAACATGTTTGGATATATGTATGCATATATGAATATGGGAAGAGTTCAAGCGCAAAACCACGTAAACACCAATCCAAAAATGTAGTTTAAATAACAGATTTTCCCCTGAAAATAATTTTAATTTTAATGCAAGTACGGCGGGCGGGCCACAGTCGCCCGGAAGACCCGGTGGTGGCGCCACCTTCGATATTGGAGGAAACAGCATAAATAAAGAATATATCAAATGCACATATTTCCTCAAATAAATAATAAGGACATACTTCCGAAATTTATATTCACATAATAAATTATATATCACATAAACAATGTATATCTCCTCTCCAAAAACATGATCCACGAACCCGGCACTAGCATTGCAAACACATTTTTTGGACCGGTGCTTATCACGTTTAGGAAAAGAGCTAATCAATTGTATGTATTTATTATTAGTATTACAGCGGATAGTTTCAGTTATTTATCAATGCATTTTTACTATATGGCTGGAAGACAAGTGCTTTGGCACTGGCCAAAGGGATCATACAATGAACAAACTACATTTAATAAACAAAACAAACAAAATAAAAATAAACAATAATGAGATATAGAGAACAAGAAAGGTAGAGAGAGAAGGGGAGAGAAGGGTGGAGGGCGGGGAGCAGCCCTTGACCATGTTATCCGATACAAAGACCCTATAATACTAAGACGGCTCACTCCCTATCTCTCCCATGGTAATATAAATTTTGCAGTGCCACCTTGTAGTGGGTTTGATCAGCCCGGCTGCTGGTTGGTGTTTCACATGTAAACAAATACAATTATATTATACATGAGATAGGTAAGTATGAATACACATCAATATGAAATTGCTATGAACAAATACACATCATCATCAGCATCATCATCATCATCATCATCATCATCGCCATTATCACATATCTTTCACATTCATATATACATTTATACATATAATATAGCAACTGTTTAAGCAAGAGAACAGCCAGCGCACCAAGTGGTGGGTTTGATCATTTTGATTACACAGTACAGGCTGAGTGAGCCGTCTTAGTATTATAGGGTCTTTATCCGATAGTTGAAAAACATCAGAACAATTAGTCTCTAAGTGTAGTCGTACCAAAGGTTCCGCACACCATTCATAGACAGACGCCTGATGTAGGGTATCGGAGTAGTTGTCTTCAGCGTCCACCAGAGGGCAGGCTCGTTCTGTCATATGGCCGCGGTGCCCCGTTGAGTGTTGGTCGAGCCCGGGTGCCCCGCCATGTCTCACGTGTGTGTGAAGCAGTAAAAAGACTGACGCGGCCAGCACGCGGTCCTGACCGCCAGGTGTGTGTGTGTGTGGGGGGGGGGGGGGGGGGTAGGTGAGGGGGGGGGGGGTGAAAGCAGTGGGTGAAGGGGTGGGGTGAGGGGGTGAGTGGGGGTGAGGGGGGGGGTGGGGGAAGGGGACGAAGGGGTGAGGGAATAGGTGTATGAGGGGGTTGGTGAGGGTTGGGTGAAAGCAAGGGGTGGGGGTGAGTGGGGGTGACGGGGTGAGAGGGCTGATGGGGGGGGGGGGGTGATGGGGGTGAGGGGGGTGAGTGGTGGGTGAGGGGGTAGGTGTGGATGGATGAAAACAGTGGGTGAATGCGTGGGTGAGGCATTGGGTGAGGGGGTGGGTCAGGGGGGTGAGGTGAGGGGGTGTGGGATGGGGGGTGAGGCCTTGAGGGGGTGAGGGATGGTAGTGAGGGGGTGAGGGGTGAGGGGTGAGGGGTGAGGGGGCAGGTGTGGATGGATGAAAACAGTGGGTAACGGCGTGGGTGAGGCATTGGGTGAGGGGTGGGAGAGGGGTGGTTGAGGTTTCGCTTGGTTGTAGAGTTTTAGGTCCTAATAACATTTAAGTTCATAACTGGACGGGTACTGATTTGTGACAGTGTGTACTCATGGCAACTTTATAGTGCTGTCCCATTGGGAGCCCAGGCCGGCAGCACCATGAGTGATTGCCACATTATCCTGACACTGAGCAAAACCATTCCTTGTCCTATCCTAATAATGCTGAGAGGCTGGCTGGGAAGCGAACAACTATACATTTTTAAGTCATTGGTTTGACTCGACCCGGGTTCTAAAATTTGGGTTCGAATCCCACGATCTACCAAAATGCTCAGCTCATTCGGCATCCGGTCTGGTGGTGGTGGTGGGAGTGAGTGAGTGAGTGGGTGAAAGGGTGGGTGAAAGGGTGGGTGAGGGGTGGTTGAGGAGGTGGGTGAGAGGGCGGGTGAAGGGGGGTGTGAGGGGGTGGGTGAGGGGTGAGTGAGGGGGTGGGTGAAGGAGTGTGTGAGGCGTGTGTGAGGGGGTGGGTGAAAGGGAGGCCGAGGGGGTGGGTGAAGGGTGTGTGAGGGGGTGGGTGAAAGGGAGGGTGAGGGGATGGATGATGGGGTGGGCGAGGGGTGTGTGAGGGGGTGGGTGAAAGGGAGGGCGAGGGGGTGGGTGAAGGGTGTGTGAGGGGGTGGGTGAGGGGTGAGTGAGGGGGTGGGTGAAGGAGTGTGTGAGGCGTGTGTGTGAGGGGGTGGGTGAAAGGGAGGGCGAGGGGGTGGGTGAAGGGTGTGTGAGGGGGTGGCTGAAAGGGAGGGTGAGGGGATGGATGATGGGGTGGGTGAGGGGTAGGTGAAGGGGTGGGTGAGGGGTGTGTGAGGGGGTGGGTGAAAGTGTCGGTGAAAGGGAGGGTGAGCGGGTTGGTGATGGGGTGGGCGATGGGGTGGGTGAGGGGTGGGTGAGGGGGTGGGTGAGGGATGAGTGAGGGGGTGGATGAGGGGGTGGGTGAGGGGTGGGTGAAAGGGTGGGTGACGGGGTGGATGAGGAGGCGGGTGAGGGGGTGAGTGAGGGGGTGGGTGAGGGGGTGGGTGAAGGGGTGGGTGAGGAGGGGTGGGTTAGGGAGTGGGCTAGGGGTGGGTGAGGGAGTAGTTGAGGGTGGGTGAAGGTGGTGGGTGAAATGGGTGGTTGAGGGGGTGGGGCGGGTGAGGGGGTGGGGGTGGTGGGGGTGGTGGGGGGGGGACACAGATCAAAGGGCCAGCAGGTGATGCCTGTCTTAGTAACAATTTTACCAGTACACAATGGTGTGTTAGTCCCCCCCCCCACACACACACACACCCGCCTCCATTCCCCAACAACGGCCTTTCTATCTCTCTCTGTCTTTCCTCACACATATAAATATATGCGTTGATATAATGTATTCATATGTACATACATAATATGTTGATACTTGTCACTACCTACATTGGCACTCAGCGTTAAAGTGCCTGTCACACCGTACCGGACTGAGTACCGGAGGCCACCGGACAAAGAATTTTCTAGACCGGTGCTCTCCGGTAGACAAAATGTATCGAAATGTATCAAAATGGAGCTTAATTGGGTCAATTGTCGCCGGGCGACCGGCCAAGTACTGTACATGTACCGTACATGTACCGGATGAGAACCGGACGAGAACCAGATGAGAACCAGAAACATAACGGATAGGTAGCGGACATGTGCCGGACAAAACTGACACCAACATGTACGGATGGGTAGCGGATGGGTACCGGACATGTACTGCACATACTGGACACCAACTGGACACGTCAGTCTGGCAGTGTCCGGTAGAAGTTTTGTGCATGTTCCAAACTTGTACCGGACACCGCCGGACACCACCGGACACCACCGGACACCACCGGACACCACCGGACACCACCGGATGGGTACTGGACATGTACCGGACATCGCCATACAGTACCGGACAGTGTCCGGTTCTCGTCCGGTTCCCCAGTCTGGTCAGGTGTGACTGGGCCTTTAAGAAGATACATCTGTATAGGTATATCTACATCGATAGATGTGTGTATGCAAATGACTACATTATATTTCAAATATTGAAGTTACATAGGCCGCTCGTCTTTAGTTTCGGCAATTTTGGACATCTTAGCTTGATCTTAGCTTGCTCTTAGCTTGCTCTTAGCTTGATCTTAGCTTGATCTTAGCTTGATCTGAGCTTGATCTGAGCTTGATCTGAGCTTGATCTGAGCTTGATCTGAGCTTGATCTTAGCTGGAGCTTAGCTTGATCTTAGCTTGATCTTTGCTTGATCTTGGCTTGATCTTAGCTTGATCTTAGCTTGATCTTAGCTTGATCTTATATTGATCTTAGATTGATCTTAGATTGATCTTAGATTGCTCTTAGATTGAAACCATACCAAGTTAATGGTGGCAAGCGTGTCAACATTCTTGCATTAAAGGTTTCAGCAGTAACAAGGTATAGTAAGTGGACTTACTATTCCTCTCTATGAAGATCAAGTTCACCGGTATCTAAGTTTGATATATATATAGGATCAAACGTAGATAAGTGTTTTGATTTTGACAATTTAACTT
The DNA here is from genome assembly GCA_030323885.1 of Branchipolynoe longqiensis. NCBI lineage: Eukaryota > Metazoa > Annelida > Polychaeta > Phyllodocida > Polynoidae > Branchipolynoe > Branchipolynoe longqiensis. The sequence continues at coordinate 39,838,716 of CM059191.1, forward strand.
GTGTGCGTGTGTGTGTGTGTTTTCATTGGATTTATGCAGCTTAGGATTTTGGGGATTTTTGTCTAATCATTATTATTTGGGGGAATAGTTAATGGCGCAACTGTACAACAGGGCGCCTCTCAACGGACAAGAGCAACCTTCCTCCCTTCATCAGACCCCTCCCCCCCACCCTCACCCCCACCGACGCATACTATCCTCTCTACACCACACACACTACAGCAGACACCCACGCTTTCGGTAAACCGCAAGTTTAGTTACACAGCCATCCCGCCAGGAGGCCTGCGGTAGGGTGCACAGTGCTACCACCTGGTGGTTGTGGAAGGAACCTCCAGCTGCCGTGGACACAGTGCGAGTAAATGGTGAGAACTGATGGTTGAGTTCAGCTTGTGATGCCAGTATTTTGACATACATGCACACCAAAATTAATTTGGCACGTTATCATTTCAAATATCTTCAAAATTAGCCATTTATAATTAAAGTTACTACAAAGTAGAATAGTAACCAGACAGGATGGCCGAATGAGTTAGAGCGTCCGTCTCCCGTGTTTGGTAGATCGTGGGGTCGTGGGTTCGAACCCTGGTCGAGTCAAACCAATGACTTAAAATTGATACTTGTCGCTTCCTAGCCAGGTGCTCGGCGTTATTAGGATAGTGCAAGGAGCAGTGGAATGAGGAAGATCAATCGTCCACAATTGAAATTTCCCCTGCTTAAACAACTAATGCACCCAAAGAAAAAAAGAAAAAAATTGTATATATACTGATTACCCTAACACATTTATCTTTAAACATGTTAAAAATAATGGCAGCATGTCCAAAGCATCGGACTACGTAACTTTACATTAATACTTGTACAGTAATCATTCCAGCACAGGTTCTGTGCAAAAACTGCGAATAACTGCATTTTATTTTTTAACATAAATACACCCATTGGACAAGGCTGTCAATATGGCATTGCTTATACTTTGTAGTTAAAGCTGCATAGTCCGATGAAGCATTCACATTTTCAAAACAAAAACATTCACTTAGATTTTATTCTACATATCTAACTTAGATATTGGTGCACTTATTAAACATAGAAGGGCATATTCAGTCAATTTACTGCATAAAGGGCTGATTCATTACACGCGGTATGCGGTATGCGAATGTGAATGCGAATGTGACAAAAAATCGAAATGCCTTGAAGCCTATGGGCTACATTCCTTACACGCGGTATGCGGCATGTGGCATGCGGCATGTGTCAACTCGATCGGTCCCTGTAGCAATCAGTGTGGCATGCGGTATGCGGCACGCGGTGTGAGCATAGAAACATCAGTCGCACTTGTCCATTAGTTTTAGACGAGGAGAGGCGACTGAGCATTACGGAACAGTCACACACAAGGGTGCTGAAGGGAAACATGGTAGTGGTGGTGGTGGGGTTCAGTCAGTCGCACTTGTCCATTAATTTTAGATGAGGAGAGGTGACTGAGCATTACGGAACAGTCACACACAAGGGTGCAGAGGGGAAACATATAGTAGTGGTGGTGGTGGGGGTTCGGGTTGGTAAAAATGCTACCAGAGCCAGAAAAATATGAATACTTATCTATAATTTGGTAATTATAAAGGTAGGAACCCCCATGTGACGTACTAAGAGGTACATAGATATAAATGCAATATTAGGTCATATACAGTGCAGTATTGAGTATACTTGTTTATTTATATTTTTTTAATATAGCCAGTCGTGTGCCGCATGCCTCATGCCGCATGCCACATGTAAGGAATCATGCCATTCGAATACCGCATACCGCATGCCGCATGCCGCATGCCGCATACCGTATACCGCATACCGCGTGTAAGGAATCCGCCCTTTAGCCTATGGTGAGAGTTTTGGCGTGCTTGTCAAAATCAATTTAAGATGTTTGCACTTCAAATATCTCAAAAGTTACATTACCAGCAATTCTGAACTTAATGTTTCCTCTGCGAGTTCATGGCACTTCGATCAATTCTGCCATCATCCAATCAGCACTGGCCACAAGATACGGAGTATGCATCGATTATATATATTTCAATGCCAAGTTTGTTTCAATTAAAAAAAATGGAATAAAGATCTGTTGTAATTGGATGTAAAGATTATGGAACAATGAATAAATGAATATGATTGCATATTTCAATAAAAATAAACTGGTTTGATGGATTTATTTCTTATTTTATGTATCAACTTCAACCCCCATGTGGACACGGCAAAATATTTAGCTACACAACTGAAACTGTGCCTGGAGATACCTTATAGTGCTGCCATCTGTGAGAGCTATCGGCCACTAAAATACATGCTGCCATATTCTGTCACTAGCTCATAGAATTTGGGCAGTTTAGCGATTTTCTGTGAATATAGTGGGAAAACGTGGCATTTTCTCCCAAATTTTCAACATATAGATGGACCTACAAAGAATTTAGCGAATTTAGCCCAATTTTCGGCAGGTAAAAGCTTGGTGTATGTAGAAACTGATCTGCTATCGGCGCTATACGTTTATTATGATAGAAATGTGATAAATGGTGTTGCCGTGGATTCGCTATAGGAATGCTGCTACTCATGGTGACGGTGAGTTGTCACAGCGCTAGTCAACAGGTTCGGGATTGCTGGTAATGAGCCATTCAAAATGAAAGTTACTTCAAACTAAAGTATATTTATCACAGAAAAATGGCAGAAATTCAAAACCATTGGACTATACCACTTTAATACTACCTTTTCTGTATGTGTTAAAGTTGCATAATTCGATGGTTTTGAGTTTCTGGCATATTCTAGTGTTTGAGATAAAATATTCTTCGGTTGATTGGCATAGTCTCACTTACCGTAGTTTGAAATAACTTTTATCCCATATTATGACTAAGCTAGGACATATTGGAAGTAATAATGTGCAATAATCATTTTGGCATGTATGTCACAATGCTGGCCACCACAGGCTTCAGCCGTAATTGGGTCGGTAAAAGTGTAGGTCCAGGCTTTCTATCGACAAACTGGCCACAGCAGGAGCGTCCATACCGCAGCCCTGGGAATCAGCTATCTGATTGCAAATCCTGCTACCACCATCCACCATCGAGAGCACGTCCCACAAATAAAGATCATATACCTCTGCTCGAAAATCCCTTGGGATAACTGGTGGAAGGACACGATGAAGAAGTGGGCGTTGATTACCTATATATATACAGTAAAACCTCCCTAACCGAGCACCTCCACATATCGACCACTCCCCTATATCGATCGCTTTATTTGGGTCACAACAATACCATTGTAAGGTTATTCTAACTCTGTAAACCGACCACCTCCCTAAATGGATATATATATATAGTAAAACCTCTCTAAATCGACCGACCATGGGACCGACTTCAAGTGGTCCATTTATGGAGGTGGTCGGTTTAGAGAGTTAGAATATCCTTACAATGGTATTGTTGGGACCCAAATAAAGCGATCGATATGAAGGTAATTTTAATTCTCACTAATTCCACATTTGTAAGTAAAAAAAACAACCTTTTGAGAGTTCATGCGCAAATCCCCGTAAACGCCCATCCAAATATTGACTTAAACATTGGAGTCAAGCCCTCAAAAGGTTCATCTTTAAAACTTTATTGATATATATATATATATGTAAATATACCAGTTTCTATACCACCAAATGTTGTCTGCTGTTGCTATAATGTAAATAAAACGCTATGGCAGTCAGCTTCCATCGACTACACATCCAATGAAGGTAATGCTTAGTGGTTAATGTTATTATAGAAACTGTTATAGAAACTAGTATATATATATATATATATATATATTTATATGTATATCAGTACGCACCTCGTTCTGGGGTCACCAGCATGAATCGTCAGGACCCGGGTTCATTCGGTGCAGCGTTCAAGGGCCATCACTTCCGGGGAGGAATGACGTCACAGACCCAGTACAACCACGTCACAGCGTTCGCCACGTGCACATTCGGAGCTGTGCAAATTAACCCCTTCACCACGCGATAATACCCCCTCTGTTCAACATTCCCGTCATGCAACGTTTTATCCAGCTACAAAATGTCGTCTGCTGTTGCTATAATGTAAATAAAACGCTATGGCAGTCAGTTTCCATTGAACATGATGCTTAATGGTTAATGTTATTATAGAAACTGGTATAGGATGTTTCTTTGGTACCAGCTGTGGAAAAGTACATATAAAATACCCCTTGCTGCTTATCGGAAAGAGTAGCCTATGTGGCGGCAGCAAGTTTCCTCCAAAGAAATATGTCCAAATGACCTTATGTGTGAATCCAATAGCCAATGATACAATACAACAAAATAATCAAAAGATATATGTCCGAATGACCATACGTCTGACGTCCAATAGCCGAGAATACAATACCAAAAAAATCAATGTGCTCTAGGGGTATCATTAAATAGAACAAGCTTTACTTTTGGATGTTTCATTGAACTTGAAGGCAGACAACATTTCGTCGGAGCAGAACAGAATACACAAATCAATGTGGTCTAGAAGTGTCATTAAATAAAACAAGCTTTACATTTGGATGTTTCATTGAACTTGAAGGCAGACAAGATTTCATCGGAAGTGACAATAGAATAAACAAATCAATGTGCTCTAGAGGAGCCTTTATTTAAATAAAACAAGCTTTACTTTTGGATGTTTCATTGAACTTGAAGGCAGACGACATTTCATCGGAGCAGACGACAGAATACACAAATCAATGTGCTCTAGAGGTGTCGTTAAATAAAACAAGCTTTACTTGAAGGCAGACGACATTTCGTCGGAGCAGACGACAGAATACACACATAAATGTGCTCTAGAGGTGTCGTTAAATAAAACAAGCTTTACTTTTGGATGTTTCATTGAACTTGAAGGCAGACAACATTTTGTCGGAGCAGACGACAGAATACACAAATCAATGTGCTCTAGAGGTGTCGTTAAATAAAACAAGCTTTACTTGAAGGCAGACAACATTTCATCGGAGCAGACGACAGAATACACAAATCAATGTGCTCTAGAGGTGTCGTTAAATAAAACAAGCTTTACTTGAAGGCAGACGACATTTCCTCGGAGCAGACGACAGAATACACACATAAATGTGCTCTAGAGGTGTCGTTAAATAAAACAAGTTTTACGTTTGGGTGTTTCATTGAACTTGAAGGCAGACAACATTTCGTCAGAGCAGACGACAGAATACACAAATCAATGTGCTCTAGAGGTGTCGTTAAATAAAACAAGCTTTACTTGAAGGCAGACAACATTTCATCGGAGGTGACGACAGAATACACACATAAATGTGCTCTAGAGGTGTCGTTAAATAAAACAAGCTTTACTTGAAGGCAGACAACATTTCGTCGGAGCAGACGACAGAATACACAAATCAATGTGCTCTAGAGGTATCATTAAATAAAACAAGTTTTACGTTTGGGTGTTTCATTGAACTTGAAGGCAGACAACATTTCGTCAGAGCAGACGACAGAATACACAAATCAATGTGCTCTAGCGGTGTCATTAAATAAAACAAGCTTTACTTGAAGGCAGGTGACATTTCGTCGGAGCAGACGACAGAATATACGCGTGTGGTGACTGAGACAATACCAGGAAACCCTCGAGAGCCGAGGCCGGCTCTTCAGGAGACACTCACCCGGCCTCATCACGACCTGGCGCAGAAAGGGAACATCGGGGAGAGTATGAATTTAACGCTGAGGTTCCCACCGCACCAACCACATGAAGGTGCTTTTTGTGTGTGTGTTTTGCGTGTGCTTTTATTTTGGTTTTGTTTGAGGCGGGGTGTGTGTGGGGGTGGTCCGTCTCAACGAGCGGCTGATCGTTTGTTTTGTTCTGCTGAACGCTAACTTGGGCGGTCCAAGTCCAAGTCCAAGTCCAAGTCCAAGTCCAATTTCGGGGAAGTATTTAGTTGATGGATGGTGGGTGATAGACGCCGGGGTGGTGTTGTGTGGGTGTTGGTGTTGGTGTGGGTGTGGGTGGGGTGTGGGTGTGTGGTGATGTGGGTGTGGGTATGGGTGCGGGTGTGGGTGTACTTGTGTGTGAGGGTGTGTGGATGTGTGGATGTGTGTATGTGTGTATGTGTGTATGTGTGTATGTGTGTATGTGTGTATGTGTGTATGTGTGTATGTGTGTATGTGTGTATGTGTGTATGTGTGTATGTGTGTATGTGTGTATGTGTGGATGTGTGGATGTGTGGATGTGTGGATGTGTGGATGTGTGGATGTGTGGATGTGTGGATGTGCGGATGTGTGGATGTGTGGATGTGTGGATGTGTGGATGTGTGGATGTGTGGATGTGTGGATGTGTGGATGTGTGGATGTGTGGATGTGTGTATGTGTGTATGTGTGGATGTGTGGATGTATGGATGTGTGGATGTGTGGATGTGTGGATGTGTGGATGTGTGGATGTGTGGATGTGTGGATGTGTGGATGTGTGGATGTGTGAATGTGTGGATGTGTGGATGTGTGGATGTGTGGATGTGTGGATGTGTGGATGTGTGGATGTGTGGATGTGTGGATGTGTGGATGTGTGGATGTGTGGATGTGTGGATGTGTGGATGTGTGGATGTGTGGGTGTGTGGGTGTGTGGGTGTGTGGGTGTGTGGGTGTGTGGATGTGTGGATGTGTGGGTGTGTGGGTGTGTGGATGTGTGGATGTGTGGATGTGTGAGGGAGTGTGTGTGTGGCAGTGTAAAATAGTGTTAGAGAGTACGTGAGTGTGCATGGAAGTGTGTGAGAGAGTGTGCGCGTGAGTGAGTGTGTGTGTGAGTGATGGCAAGTGTGTGATAATATGATAATGTGAGGGAGTGCATGGGTGTGCATGGAAGTGTGCGAGGGTGTGCGTGTGAGTGAGTGTGGGTGTGTCTGACTGTGCGGGGCAGTGTATGGAAGTATGTGAGAGAGTGTGTATGAGTGTGTGTGAGTGAGTGTCGGCGTGTGTGTGACCGTTTAAGACTTCACGTGAGTGTATGAAGGAGCGTGTGTGAGAGTGTGTGAAGGTGTGAGAAGGTGGGTACGAAACTGTGTGATGGAGGGTATGTGAGAGTCTGTCAGGGCGTGTGAATGTGTGAATGAGTGTGTAAATGTGTGAGTGTATGGGTGTAACTGAGTGGGTGTGACTGTGAACGGGTGGGTATTGCTGTGAGTGTGAGTGGGTGAGTGTTGATGTGAGTGCGATTGAATGGGTGTTGGTGTGAATGGGTGTGTGTCCCAGAGTGAGCGGGTCGATGTGGATGTGGGTGTGAGTGTGAGTGTGAGTGTGAATGTGAGCGACTGGGTTTGGATGCGATTGTTAGTGAGTGGGTGTTGGTATGGGTGTGAGTGGGTCGGTGTAGGTGTGGGTGTGAGTGGGTATGAGTGTGAGTGTGTGGGTATGGGTATGAGGCTGTGGCTACGGGTGTGAGTGTAAGAGTGTGAGTATGAGTGTGAGTGTGTGGGTGTGAGTGTGAGTGGATGGATATGTGTGAATGAGTGGATGTGGGTGTGAGTGTGAATGTGAAGTAGGTGGGTGTGAGTGTGAGTGGATGTGGGTGTGAGTGTGAGTGGATAGGTGTGAGTGAGAGTGAGTGGATGTGAGGGTGAGTGTAAGTGAGTAGGTGTGAGTGTGAGTGGGTATGAGTGTGAGTGTGTGGGTATGAGTGTGAATGAGTTGATGTGGGTGTGGGTGTGAGTGTGAGTGTGAGTGTGAGTGTGAGTGTGAGTGTGAGTATGAGTATGAGTATGAGTGTGAGTGTGAGTGTGAGTGTGAGTGTGAGTGTGAGTTTGAGTGGGTGCGGTGTGCTATTGACAGTGTGTGAGCTTTGTGTGCGGGTGGAGACGGAGGGAGGTGGTGTTATTAATAACTGCCGGGCTAATGACCAGGAAATGAAACCATTTGGCCGCAGTTTACTGCTCAATCATGGCCAGTTTGCCGTCCTGCTGGAAATGACAAATTAAGGTCACGCCATTCTCTGGTTCAGCCTGGGATTCACCACTGACCTGCTTGTGGTCAGTAGCACAAATCGTCCTATAACCCCTGCACCCACCCCCGCTCCCACTCCCACCCCCACTCCCACCCCACCCCCACTCCCACCCCTCTCCGGACAACACGGAATGCCCGAATGAGCTGGGCGTCCGTCTCCCGTTGTTGATAGATCGTGGGATTCGAACCCACCGATTCGAATCCTGGTTGAGTCAAACCAATGACTTAAACATTGATATTTGTCGCTTCCTAGCTAGGCGCTTGGCATTATTAGGATAGGGCATGGACTGGCTGGCTCAGTGTCAGGATAATGTGAGTGAGTGGGCTATCACTTTGTATCAGGTTATGCTGTTGGTGGCCTGATCTCTCAGTGCTGCAGTACTATAAAGTCGCCATGTGTGTGCACCGTCACAAGTCGGTACCCGTCCTGATACGACCTAAGATGTTGCCAGGATGTAAAAGTCAAACAACCGACCAACCAACCATCTCACACCACCCCCTTACACTGACTGACTGACTGACTCACACACACACTCACACACTCACATACTCACACACACACACGTATACACTCACACACACGTACACACTCACACACACACTCACACACTCACTCACTCACACACTCACACACTCACACACTCACTCACTCACTCACTCACACACTCACACACTCACTCACTCACTCACACACTCACACCCCCACACCCCCACACTCACACACTCACACACTCACACACTCACTCACTCACTCACACACTCACACCCCCACACACCCCCACACTCACACACTCACACACTCACACACTCACACACTCACACACACACCCTCACACACTCACACACTCACACACTCACACACTCACTCACACACTCACACACTCACACACCCACCCACTCACCCACTCACCCACTCAAACACTCAAACACTCACACACTCACACACTCACACACTCACACACCCACACACTCACACACTCACTCACTCACACACTCACACACTCACACAGTCACACACTCACACACTCACACACTCACACACTCACACACTCACACACTCACACACTCACACACTCACACACTAACACACTCACACACTCACACACTCACACACTCACACACTCACACACTCGCACACTCACACACCCACACACTCACACACTCACACACTCACACACTCACACACTCACACACCCCAGACCATACCCATATCCCACAACCAACTCCTGAATGTGATCCTGTAATTGTAAAAGGTGCTACAAGGTTTTCAACATTTCCACAGTTATGCAAGGATTACTACTTTTCCCAGACCGGTGTTGCAGTTTCCGCGGTACGCCAGTTTGCGAGGGACACATCCATTCAAATGCATTCTCAATGGCCGTGAGCAAATCTTCATACAGAAAAAGTCAAATATCTCTCAAATTACACCACCTAGAAACAAACCGCTTGGCACACATACAGAAAAGATATTCAACAAAAAGATTATATTAAATTTATACGGTTAGGGTTCTTGATTTCTATTAATTTTTAATCAAACTAATGTTTTGCAGTGCGTGTACCATCAAACTCAAGGCATTGTCAATGGTCGTGAGCAATCTTCATACAGCAAATACAGAAAAAGTGAAATATCTCTAAAACCACACCACCTAGAAACAAATTGCTTGGTACACATATAGAAAACATCTTTACCAAAAACATTATACTAAATTTATAAGGTTAGTGACGATGCTGTTCGATTTTGACGCATGCGTAGAAGCGATGTGCCCCTCGCAAACTGGTGTACTGCGGAAACTGCAACACCAGGTCAGCGTGGTAGGAATTAAATCAGCATCGTCCACTGTAGAGTATTTTTCACTATTTTCCATGCCCATCTTGTCCATGTCTCCTTTCTTTGCCTTCTCGTTCTTTTTGGCTTGTTCTTTCTTTTGGCATCCTTCAAAGTTCCTATTTGTTTTGTTAAGGTTTGGTTACAACTTCAGCAGACACAACAGAAAATGTTTGTATGCGTGGGGAGGGTAGTGACTATACACATACCAAGTGGTATTTTATCGAATGTACCAGACTGTCCGCAAACCGTGCAATCTCCAATATTACCGTCCGAAGGGCTCTTGTGGCTCCATCTAGTGGAAACCTAGCGCACTACTACACAGAATGGATAAGGTGCCGAGACGGCAGTGCTGCCATCTATCGGTTCAGTGTGTATTATCAAGATTACGCAAACGTACACAAACATACATATTATATATGAAGAGCTCTTTTCCAAAACGCGTTAAGCACCGATCCACCAATTGAGCTCTCAATGCCAATGTCAATGCCAGACGGGATGGCTGAACGCATTAGAGCATCCGTCTCCTGTGTTGCTAGATCATGGGATCATGGGTTCGAATCCTGGTCGAGTCAAACCAATGACTTAAAAATTGATACTTGTCACTTCCTAGCCACACGCTCGACATTATTAGGATAGGGCAAGGAGCAGTGGAATGAGGAAGACCAATCGTCCACGATTGAAATTTCCCTTCCTTAAACAACTAATGTACCGAAAAAATAGCACATGCTTTGGAATGGACCACTTCATATATATAAAGAGCTCTTCGTATGTGTAATATAAGTATTATATGTATATAAGATGGCAGCGATGCTCCTTTAATTATTTATTCCTCTGTGATATGCTAATTTGTGATATTTACACTCGGTCCATATATTATTTGCTCCATGGCGATCGGCACCACCGTCACTTCCGTTCCTGACTCGGCCACTGTTTACTCATTTGCATGAAGATTTGAGCTACTTCTATGTTCTAGTCCTCTGTTCCGTTTCTCTTCTTTACAGCTAGACACATTTATATACAGTAAATCCTCTTTAACTCGACCGACACTGGGGCCGACTTTAAGTGGTCCATTTAGGGAGGTGGTCGGTTTAGACAGATATAATATCCTTACAATGGTATTGTTGGGAGCCAAATAAAGTGATCCATATAGATGCCTTTCAATGTTTGTAAACATTGTGTATGCGCGCGCAGCTCGGCTGCAGGACGAATGCACACTGCCACTGAGTTTGCCCGTACGCGCAGTGTAAAACCTTTATTTTATTCAAAATTAATAGCAGTGCAGAAGCCTAACCATATAAATTAATATAATCTATTCGGTGAATATGTTTTCTATATGCGTTCCAAGCGGTTTTTCTCTAGGTTCTGTGGTTTTAGAGATATTTCACTTTTTCTGTATGAAGATTGCTCACGGCCATTGACAATGCACTGGCACTGACACTCAGAATATCCCAACTTTCACTATTATCTCTGTTTTTAATACTTTCAGCGTAAATTGCTCTTAGGTTACATTAAATACTTCAGATCTTCCTCTTTAATCGCGCATTAAGATATTTTTAATCGATCCAATGAAAGTTTTTAAATTTATTTTACAAAAATAAATGCTCCACATAGACACAGCATTGCCGTATTTTAACTTCGCGGAGTAGGGTAAACACTGCAGCAATGCTATGTCTATGCAGAGCATTTATTTTAGCAAAATTAATTTCAAAGCTTTCACTGAGTCGATTAAAAATATATTAATGCGCGATTGAAGAGGAAGATCTGAAGTATTTAATTTAACTTAAGGGCAATTTTCTATTAAGTATTAAAAACAGAGTTAATAGTGAAAGTTGGGACATTCTGATTGAGTTTGCAGTGACCGGATGTTGTCCTGCAGCCAAGCAGCGCGCGCACTGACCTAAATAGCCATGCTGACGTCATATGAAATTGGTCAATAGGGGAGGGGTCAATTTGTGGAGAGGTCGGTATAGATAGGGTTTACTGTAAATATTTATATCTATATGCATACACAAACATACATAATTCCAGTGGGTAGAAAATGAACAACATTCTAGCTTCTACCGACTCAGTCGAATATTATTAATTTGCGTGTAGATTCCAATCCTACCATCAGGCAACCAATAAGCGCCGTGGGAAAACAAAGAAGGTACCCATAATCCCAGGTTTGTCGGCCAGGTAGGCAGGTCTGCGTTTGGCGCGACGCCAAAAGGGGGAGATGGGGGGGGGGGGAGGATCATAGCAAACAATGGTAATCAAGATACGAGGCGGTTCGAGATCCATTGAAGTGTTGACGCGGCAAGATCAAAGCTACCCTCCCCCCCGGTGTGGATTCACACGGGCCGCAAGGTGTGAACGGCCAGCCGTGGGAAGAGGTCAAGCGGTGTGAACGTTGACCAGGTATCAAGTGGTGTCGGGCTTTGTGGAGTAACTGCTGCATCCATATTGTTTCTGTTGTAGCAACACCTGTTCACATAGATACATGCTTTTATTATACAATGTCCACCTTAAGACACGTGTTCACATAGATACATGCATTCATTGTACAATGTCCTCCTTAAGACACGTGTTCACATAGATACATGCTTTCATTGTACAATGTCCACCTTAAGACACATGTTCACATAGATACACACTTTTATTGTACAATGTCCACCTTAAGACACATGTTCACATAGATACATGCTTTCATTGTACAATGTCCACCTTAAGACACATGTTCACATAGATACATGCTTTCATTGTACAATGTCCACCTTAAGACACATGTTCACATAGATACATGCTTTCATTGTACAATGTCCACCTTAAGACACATGTTCACATAGATACATGCTTTCATTGTACAATGTCGACCTTAAGACACATGTTCACATAGATACATGCTTTCATTGTACAATGTCCACCTTAAGACACATGTTCACATAGATACATGCTTTCATTGTACAATGTCGACCTTAAGACACGTGTTCACATAGATACATGCTTTCATTGTACAATGTCCACCTTAAGACACATGTTCACATAGATACATGCTTTCATTTTACAATGTCCACCTTAAGACTAATCTATGTGCCTGACATAATTATATAATTTATAAAGCTAATAGCATTTTCTTGTTATGTAGCACAACTAACATGATGTCACTGTTGCTGTGAAATTACATATATTGTAGTCAGCAACAGACAAACTCGTAGACATACATACACACACAATATATATATATATTATATATATATATTTATATGCATGTATGTGTATGTGCATGTATGTATCATGTTTGTGCATATGGATATATATATTATGGATATATAATAAATGTATATTTATATTCTATGCATGTATACCCTAGTCAATAGCAGATACACTCGTAGGCATATATATATATATATATATATATATATATATGTATATATATACACATACAATAAACCTCTCTAAATCGACCGACCTTGGGACTGACTTTAAGTGGTCCATTTAGGGAGGTGGTCGGATTAGGGAGTTAGAATATCTTTACAATGGTATTGTTGGGATCCAAATAAAGCGATCGATATAGGGGAGTGGTCGATCTGTGGAGGTGGTCGATTAAAGAGGTTTTACTGTATATATATTATATGGATATATATATATCCATATATATAATATATGGATATATATATATATATATATATTTGTATTTTCTCTATATGTATACACTAGTCAAGAGCAGATACACTCCTAGGCATATATATATATATATATTTATGTATATATACATTTATACATAAACAGTAAAACCTCTCTAAATCGACAGACCATGGGGCCGACTTTAAGTGGTCCATTTAAGGAGGTGGTCGGTTTAGGGAGTCAGAATATGGTTACAATGGTACTGTTGGGACCCAAATACAGCGATTGATATAGGGGAGTGGTCGATCTGGGGAGGGGTAGGTAAAGAGAGGTTTTACTGTATACGCATGAAGAGCTATTTTCCAAAACGTGATAAGCACCAATCCAAAAAATTAGTTTGCAATGCCAATCCCAAGTTTTTAGATAATGTTTTGGAAAAGAGTTCTCCTATCTATATATATATATAAATATATAAATATATAAATATATATATATATATATGGGTCATTCTTTAAAACTGGGCATGAAAGTGTGACATGGAAACCAAAAGTGAAAACCTTCCAAATAATAGCAAAAATCCTTCCAAATAATAGCCTAATCCTGTCCTATGAAGGTATGCATGTTGTCCATATGTCAGAGCTGGGAAAAAATGAGTTCACTTTTTGAATTAGATCTTATACAAATTGAGCAATACATTAATATCACTCATGTAACATGAAAATCAAAGACATATCCAGAACCTCCTTTTAATATATACAACATAGTCAAACAAGATTTTCTTGATTCCTATTAAGCAGACAAGTTTATGACTTACAAGAAAAAAGTTGAAAAATAAGTTGAAAAAAAGTTTGGCTACATGTGTGGTGTAAATGTGTAAGTTTTCACATTTTCACTCTGACGCAAAATCATACAATTATAATTTTGATATCTTATGTGGGATAAATTCAATACATGTAGCACTGCTAACATACATACTAGACAGAGGCTACAGTAATTATTTCACTTGCTATCAATAAAACAAAGTCTTAATTATCAGCATCGTAACATGGAGACCAAATATGTGGTGCCCAGTTTTGGAGAATAACCCATATATATATATATATATATATATATATATATATATATATGAAGAGCTCTTAGTCTTATCCAAAACACGGTCTATGAACTTGGTATTGATTGGCATTGCAAACTCACTTTTTTGGATCGGCGCTTATAGCATTTTGGAAAAGAATTCTTCATTTATATATATATTTCTGTCCCATATATGTACACACTAGTCAATAGCAGATCCATACTTGTAAGCATATATGAAGTGTTCAAGTGCAAAACCATGTAAACGGAAATCCAAAAATGTAGCTTAAATAACAGATTTTCCCCATAAAGTAATTTTACTTCTCACTAATTCCACTTTTCATATGATCATATGGTTATGGTGCAATAAGCAAAATAAGTAGGAATATGAAAAAATAAAATTCTTGTAGGTTTGATTCCGATGTTTATTTTCATTTTTGGATTGGCATTTACAGGGTTTTGCGCCTGAAATCTTCATATATTTATGTATCTAAATATATTTATAGGTATATGTGTGTGTATCCATATATATGTATCTATATTATATATATTATATATATTATGTATAATGCATGCAATTAGAGCAGAATAGTCCGTTGAAAGAATCAACATTTTAATACCAAAATAGTTCCCTAGATTTGATCGGTTATTGCCATATATTGTTTCCTAATGTAGTTGCCACTTAAATTATCCTAGCAAATATCTTACATTCAGTAATATACAACTATGTTATTCTGCGAATGACACTATGGCGGCAATATCAAAGCACCGGAAATGGGACAGGTGGCTGCAGCACCCAGCTTCCCAGCAAAATTATACACGTACAGGACTCGTTCAATATCAAATAAGAAATACAGAATCAATAGCGGAATAAATAATACTAATAAAGCAGGCACCACAAATTTATATTCATATAATACATTATATTACAAATATATCTACGTTCACACGAGCGGGACGTAGATCAGGTGGGAGAGTGTCCACCTGTAAAGGTGTCTGTCATCCGATCAATCCTGCTGAGTGGACCCATTTGCAGTTTGGGCTATTGTCTGTTACAACCAGTGGTCCACAACTGGTTCATCAAAGGCTGTGGTATGTGCTGTCCTGTCTTTGGGAAAGTGCATATAAAAGACATCCTTCCTGCTTATCGGAAAGACTAGCCTATGTGGTGGCAACAGGTTTCCTCCAAAGAAATATGTCAGAATGACTGTATATTTGACATCCAATAATCGATGATGAGAATCAAATTGCTCTACTAGAGTTGTCGTAGTTGCAATAAAGTTGCATGGTCTGATGACATTTCTATTTTTCAAAACCAAAACATGTATCTTAATTTGATTATATATATCCATCTTAGATATTGGTGCATTAACAAGTGATTATGGACAGCATACATAGAATAATCAGTGAATTTACTACCTCATCCTACTTTGAGAAACCCATGACACAAGGAAGCCATTAATCAACTAGGTCAATCTCGTGGCCTCAGTAGCATTGACCCTCATTCCAAGTACCTAGTCAGGTTCCAGGATATTCAGTGGTAGTATTGCTGGCACCATACCCTGGTTTGTTATAAAGTTGCATGGAATTTTGTATTAAATAATTGATACAGATCTGAATAAGAGTGAGGTAATAATTATGTATATTATTATCCGGTAAAAATACATTTGATAATCATTAAGTCATCCCACATCACATCACATGCCAACAAACAAATGATGTGCAATGGCGCCATCAGTGAAAATACCAGGAGATCAGGCTACATTTGAATTCGGTCATCCTACATCACGTGGTCATCGCGAGAGGTTAATACGCATCGTAGCTAGAAGACTTTTGGAAAGCTTGTCAAAAGTATTTTGGGTTCTTTCAGCTCAAATTGCTTCAAAACTAGCCACTTTTCATCAAAATTACTCCGGACTAATGAGTAGTAGGTTATAACGATCAATTTGATATATTTATCTAAAAAATAAAATGAAAATTCAAACGCCATCGGACCATGCAACTTTAAATAAAACAGACTTTCTATCTGCGCTCACTGATCACATATGATATACATCGGGCACGATGACTTGTGCTAACACTTAGTTACTTACCAGCTGCTTACTCACACAGTCTTGCATCGTGCACAGAAAAAGTGTCGGATTGCTGAGTTATGGATATAACCCAGGGGCCGTATGCAGGAGTCAGTGTTAGCGAGGAAAAACGGTGTTTGGCGGGAATTCCGGTTTAGCGGTGAAAAATGGTATGCACGAGTCAGTGTTAGGCCTAACACCAAAGGCTTAACCGGTGTTACCTTACCCCTAAAAAATATTAGGTTTAGCGAGTTTATTAGGCCCAAATCTATTCAATTCTGTCATATTTAACAGAATTACATACGCAATAAGTGAAATTTTATCAATTTAACCCTAAATTCGAAGCATTATTAAGGCTACCGCTGCATTGGTGGCAATATTAATAGTTATATTTTCGAATCGACGAACGTAAAGTAAACAAACCGCCGCCGCCGCCAGTATGGAAAGCGACGTCGATGTGGCGGCGGCGATTTGTTTACTTTACGCTCGTCGATTCGAAAATATAACTATTAATATCGCCGCCAATACGGCGGTAGCCTTAATAATGCTTCGGATTTAGGGTTAAATTGATCAAATTTCACTTATTGCGTATGTAATTCTGTCAAATATGATCGCATTCAGTAGATTTGAGCCTAATATCTGGCTACAAACGCAGAGGGATTTCCCAAATCTATAAATAAATTCATGTTTAGCTATAATGAAAGTGTTACGTGCTCCTGCATATGACTTGACACAGGTCCCGACTTCGGTGATAGCTAAACGGTAACAGGCTTTAACACCAAAACCCACTAACACTGACTCCTGGATACGGGCCCAGGACTTTGCAATCTAATACAGTATAACCCCATTACACCAAACTTGAAGGGACCCTATAAATTTGTTTGGATTAACCGATCATTGGTTTAACCGAGCTTTGGCTTTGACTTTGACTTGGCTATGGCAAAAATGCGGGTGCATTATAAATGTAATATACAATGTATGTGGACACTTTGATTATTGTTTTTCTTTTATGTATATACAGTATAACAAGCTTGGTTAACCCAAATGATCGGTTAATCCAGACTTTTTTCGGCGGGCCGACAAAATATTTATCATATAAAAAAAGTTGATGGGGTCTCAGATGACCTTATACCCACATGAAAGTTTGGTTTAACCGTACCAGAAGTGGCCTTGGGTCCGAAAATTTTGTTTGGATTAACCGATAGTTTGGATTAACCGACTTTGATATAACCAACTTTTTTTAGTATGATAAATGGTAGTATTTTGCCAGGCTGCCGAAAAAAGTTTGGATTAACCGATCGTTTGGTTTAACCAAGCTTTGTTTAACGGGGTTGTACTGTATGCTACATATAACTTATAAGTAGCGGGTTGTAATAGATAAGTATCTGAACGATATAGCAGGCTGCTTAGCTTAGGAGATCATATGGATACATCCATTTATATATATATATATATTAAAAAAATTTTTTTAATGTAGTTTATTGAGTGAATAATGCCTTTTGTCGGCGCCAGAGCCGTTCAGTAGAATTGGTCCAGTCTAGTACCTTTTCTATCAGGTTTCTCAGCAGGCATATCGCACAGAGAGTGACGAGAAGATCCAACGACTACAGTGCTGCCACCTATAGGACACATTCTGCACCACTATGGGAAAGACCTGTATGATTTCCCCGTTAGGTGGCAGCACAATAGCGCAACGAGAAGGGGAACCCCAAGACAGGCGTGAGCCTCGTGGTTTTATGTTTGTTTGTTGTTGTACGTCCTAGCAACATCTGGGGTCATATCAGGACGGGTACCGACTTGTGACAGTGCACACCCATGGATCGACTTTATAGTGCTTTCCCACTGGGAGACCAGGCCGCCAGCACCATGACCTGATATCCCACTAGTCACATTATCCTGACACTGAGCCAACCAGTCCTTGCCCTATCCTAATAATGCCGAGCGCCTGGCTAGGAAGCAACAAGTACCAATTTTTAAGTTGTTGGTTTGACTCGACCAGGGTTCGAACCCACGATTCCATGATCTACCAACACGGGAGACGAGGCTCTAACTCATTCGGCCATCACATCTGGTCCCGTGGTTTTATGCGTTTTGTGCAGAAAAGCTTGTTTTATTTAACCACCCCTCTAGAGCACATTGATTTTAATATCATCGTCTACTGATCATCAAACATATGGTCATTCGGACATATTTCTTTGGAGGAAACCCGCTGCCACCACATAGGCTGCTCTTTGCGATAAGCAGCATGGGGTCTTTTATATGCACTTTCCCACGGACAGGACACGTTTTGTGCGGATTATAGAAACCTAACTGTACTCAATAACAACACCTTATAATATAAATATAAATAATTAGTGTTTTGTTTAATACCCGTGTACTATTATTACTAGACTTTATGTTTGATTAATGGAAGGACCACGCGTCTATAACTGGCCCTATGCGACCACCCGGCACGCAAGCTTCGGGGTTGTGGGTTCCAATCCGACATGCATATAAATATAGAGAAAGGTTCCATAATAATTTGATGTTTGTTTGTTTGTTGTTGTTTTACGTCCTAGCAACATCTAAGGTCATATCAGGACGGCTAATAATTTGAAGAGTTCAGGCGCAAAACCATGTAAACGCCAATACAAAAATGGAGATGAACATTGGAATCAAACCTTCAACAATTTATTTGATTCTATTCATGCTCTTTGTTCATTTCTCCATAACCATGTAATCATATGAAAAGTGGAATTAGTGAGAATTAAAACTATGTTGGGGTAAAAATCTTTTATTTAACCTACATTTTTGAATCGGAGTTTACATCGTTTTGCGCCTGAACTCTTCATTTGTTTAAATGCTTTATACTACACATTATTGGTTGAGTCCAGTGTGTTCTACATATCTAACTCAGATACTAGTCTACTTAATAAGCACTTGTTGCTGACAAGAAATATGGTCTGTCGCCATCGTTATTATTGTTGCTACCAATTATGAGCAAGCTTTATTTGGAAGACATTTGACAGATTAACTTACAGATCCTCTTCTGGTTGATCTAGGACTTATTGGGCCTATAATGCCACCTCATTATGTAAAAAAGAACTATTTCTTTTGCACACATATGGAGGTGGATGGCGCCCTAAAGTCATGTAATTGTTAGCAGGTTAGGGTCCTCTCCAATGTGTATCCAGCCTTCTCTCAAATGCTTCTACCATTGGTTGTTCAACCACTTGGTTTGGAATGAGTGTCCATGGATCTGTTACTCGAAAGAAAAAGTTGTGTTTCCTGACCTCAAGGGTGGGCCTCTCCTTGACTGTTCAATGGCAATAGTTTGCAGTACACATGTCTGGAGCCTGTGGTAACTACAGTAAAACCTCTCTAACTGACCACCTCCACAAACCGACCACTCCCCTATATCGATCGATTTAATTAGGTTCCAAACGATAGCCCATACAATACCATTGCAAAACTCCACAATCCGATCTATTCCTGAAATGGACCAATAAAGTCGGTCCCACGGTAGGTCGACTTAGAAAGGTTTTACTGTACTTCCTTTACATGACAACCATCAGACCCACCCGCGCATCAAAGCAAACTCCGGCATTGGCCAGATTATCGACGAGATGGCAGTGCCATTGACACAGTAACTGTCCCTCTCTCTGTTTACTCTCTTGGACTTAATTCAAATGTGCCAGGCCAAATGTCAAATTTGTCTATTTGGTAAACAATTGTTATTCATCTAAATGTTGGTTGGTTGTTGGAGTTTTACATCTTGACTACATCTAAGGTCATATCAGGATGGGTACTGACTTGTGACAGTGCGCACTCATAGCAACTTTATAGTGCTGCTCCATGTGGAAATCATGCCACCGTCACATTATCTTGACACTGAGATATTCAGTCCTTGCCATATCCTATTAATGCCAAGCGCCAGGCTAGGAAGAGACCGGTATCAATTTTGTAAGTCATTGGTTTGACTCGACCGGGAACCGAACTCCCGAACTTCCACATGTGAGACCCCCACTCTACCGATTATGCCAACACGCCCGACAAGATGGCAGTGCCATGGACACAGTACCTTTTCTTCTTTTTTTTGTGACATGTTATTTATTCTGCCCATAACATATAAACTCCCGTGAGGGTGCTTGTTTTCAATGCTGGACAGCTGTGATACTGGATTGGTCTGGTCCCGAACTCAGGAGTGTTTTCCTGATCTTTCTCAGGCCAACCTTTTGCAGTTTTGGGTGTTAGTAGTTTCTATATTAGTTTTTTTTGTATTTTTCAAAGTTTTCTTCCTAACCTGTATATGATAACTTAGCCTACTATGTACATCTACCCAGATGACATACAGGCCTGCGGGAGAGGATCCCGTCCCTTTGTGGTTTGTTACAGCATCCTTTCACCCATGCCCTGTCCTTAGATAGTGCACCAGCGTGGCAGAACACCCCTGGACCCTTCAGGACTGCGACTAGGTGGGATGGTTGTGTTGTATGGTTAGCCATTTTGTTTTTCAGGGTGAATCGGGTACATGACCGTGGCCTGCCCAGTTCTGCTTTGGTTTGTGCCAGTACACATACCCAGACGAACTGCGTCCTATGGTGATAGTCATTTAGATTTCCTGAGTACTTAGGAGGGCTAGTTTCCGTATTTGTAATATCTACCATCTTTTCTGGCCTTTCTCTGTGTCTACTGACTTGGATTTAATTTGAATGTCCCTGGCCACATGTCACATTTCTTTTGGTACCATTTATGTATCCATCTGAATTCAATTTTCTTCCAACGCCGAGGCACTGGTCTTCAGGCCATGCTTAACTTTTGTCATTTATACTATTTAATTACAAGAACATACTTTGGATACTACATATTACAGTGTTTGTGGTATATCTGGTACTATGTATTCAGTTACTAGCAGCTGTAACCATAAACATAGCTATATATTATGACTAGGTTAATAGTTTCTACTATATATATCCGTGGAATGTATCATTATCATTATAGGCGTATTATTAATTGTGTATGTTAAATAGTTTGTAGATCGTGGGATTCGAACCCACGGGTTCGACCCCTGATCTATTCAAACCAATGATCTAAAAATTGATACTTGTTGCTTCCTATCCAGGCGTTCAGGATTATTAGGATAGGGCAAGGACTGGTTAGCAAAGTGTCACGATAATGTAACTGATTGGGATATCCGGTCATGGTGCCAGCGGCCTGATTTCCCAGCGAGGTAGCACTATAAAGTCGCTCACTGTGGCAAGTCAGTACCCATCTTTATATGACCTTATATGTTGCCAGGATGTAAAACTCCAACAACCAACTGCACTCTTCAGTCGATTAACTCATTCTTCATACTGCTTATTGAAGTAAAACAAGTGATGACGTTGTCAGAAATCTAGTAAGATGTCCTGAACATGTCTTTCAAGCAAAACTATTTATTGGCTAAATCTTAGCATGATGTTTCTTTTCTTGAAGTTTGAACTGGAACTTGAAGCAGACATTGGCAATCCCCACTGGACCTGCAGTAATGCGAGTTCTTGAAGGACCAGATAATTATTCCTCTGGGCTTCAGACACAATATCAATAGACAGTGACACAGATGGCAAGGTAGTCCCCCAGCAGCCGATCGATCGATCCTTATCAGTGGACCCATTTGCAGTTTGGGATATTTTCCATTCTAAGCAGTGGTCCACAACTGGTTCATCAACACCTGTGGTATGTGGTGTTTTGTCTGTGGGAAAGTGCATATAAAAGACCCCTTGCAGCTTATCGGAAAGAGTAGCCTATATGGCGGCAGTGAGTTTCCTCCAAGGAAAGATATCAGAATGACCATGTGGTTTATGTCCGATAGCAGATGATACAAAAATCAATGTGCTCTAGAGGCATCGTTACATAAAACAAGCTTTTAGATATGTTATCGTAGTGATGCACTTAGATTTAAGTGAAATTCTAGTAGTTAAACATATTGCTACAATGTCAAAACGCTGGTGGCCCCGGTGGTGGCCCCGGTGGTGGCCCCGGTGGTGGCCCCGGTGGTGGCCCCGGTGGTGGCCCCGGTGGTGGCCCCGGTGGTGGCCCCGGTGGTGGCCCCGGTGGTGGCCCCGGTGGTGGCCCCGGTGGTGGCCCCGGTGGTGGCCCCGGTGGTGGCCCCGGTGGTGGCCCCGGTGGTGGCCCCGGTGGTGGCCCCGGTGGTGGCCCCGGTGGTGGCCCCGGTGGGGGCCCCGGTGGTGGCCCCGGTGGGGGCCCCGGTGGGGGCCCGGGTGGTGGCCCCGGTGGTGGCCCCGGTGGTAGACAGAGATCAGTTACAGATCAATTGCCTTCAAAGGAAAACTATCCAGCTAGCCAGTCATGGCTACATGGGTCGTTTTTCTCCTTTACAATATTCTTTGATGTGACATATAAATAATATGAATATGCAATGCTTAGGACCGACCCCTGCTAAATGCTCGGAGAATTAATATTTCAATTATTTATTTATTTATATATTAGCACGAGTATATTATTAACCAATCGGTGTCGTTATGCGATTCAACACGAGTATACAAATGGCGCGCCCCCCCCCCCCCCATTAGTTTGTTTCCGTTTCCGGTTGCTGGATTTTGGTGAATACATTTCTCTATGAGTGTGGCTATTGTTTACGTATATATATGCACATGTTAGTCATTACCACCCCCTTGGGGGGGGGGGGGGGGTCGGTATAATGCATAGATGTGAAACTGTTATAAATGCTTTTAGCATTCCATACCCTGATGGGTGTGCTTGAACTAACCGATATACAAAATTCCACAGCACCTCAAATCAACAACAAATATAAAGCAACCAAATTTGGCAATCAAGTACCACGTATGTAATTGGACAAAAGGGAATTTAAAGAAGAGAGACTGTAGACTTTATATTTATACTATACAAATGTGGCATAGTGTGCACCTATCATGATGTTCAATCACTGGGGCCATATGCATGATGCGGTGTTAGCGAGCCAAAACTGGTTTTGCCAGGGATTTCTAGGTTAGCGGCGAAAACTCAGTACGCAAGGAGCAGTGTTAGCGCAAACACACCAAGTGTAAGCTAATACCACGTCATGCATATGGGCCAGATGAAATGGCCTGACTACACAGCTAGTTCCCCGAGTGTGAACTGAGATCAAAGGGCACATGTACCTGACAGGAGACTCCCAGCGAATAAACCAGTTCCTGCTCAGAACCTGGCGCAATGGTTTAATCTGTAGAGTGCCGGCCTCATGTGCGGAAGGTCAGGAGCTTGGGTCCCGGTCGAGTCAAACCAATGACTTTAAAATTGATATTTGTTGCTTCCTAGCCTAGCGCTTGGCATTAATAGGATAGGGCAGTGACTGATTAGCTCAGTGTCAGGATAATGTGAGTGAGTGGGATATCGGATCATGGTGCCAGCAGCCTAATTTCCTAGTGGGGCTGCACTATAAGTCACCATGAGTGTGCAGTGTCCTAAGTCGGTACCCGTCCTGATATGACCTTCAATGTTGCCAGGACATAAATCTCCAACAACCGACCAACAAAATCTGCTTGGATCTCTTTACAGATAGGTCTTTGAGGGACAGTCAACCTCCTTCCGGTTGTCCAACACGCCAGGTCCTGGCTTCCAGTCTAGGGACTCAGGGCCAGTAACTCAGAAGAGGCGTCTAACTTATAAGGAGATCAATACCAAGCGTCCAGATTTGATTAGAACAGACACTCATATCATAGACACTGGTTAGTTCACTGTCAGGATAATGTGACTGAGTGGGATATCGGATCATGGTGCCAGAGGCCTGATTTCCTAGTGGGACAGCACTATAAAGTCACCATGAGTGTGCACTGTCACAAGTCGGTACCTGTCCTGATATGACCTTAGATGTAGGCAGGATATAAAACTCCATGAACCAACCAACTCAATCTGCTTGGATCTCTTCACAGAAGGGGCTATGAAGGATTTGATTAGAACAGACTCACAGTGTACGCATTTATTTACCTCACCATGTGGAAGTCTCAACGCGCGTCGATTCCACGTCGATTCCGCGTCGATTCCGCCTCAGTTTCCCCCAAATCCGACAGGGAACAAAGCGACATTTAATTCAGCATGTTGACGTCTCAAACCCACACCCGTTCCACATCGCTTCCGCATTCAAAACACTGAAGTCTTAAAGTATTAGGTAATTAAAAGTTCACCATGACTCTCAGTGGACTGATTACTGAACGCAAGCAAAGGCACTTTTAAAGAAGAAGAAAACAGAAAGAAGCAGGCGCAGGAAAAAAAGAAGAAAAAAAAGGGGAAAAAAAAGAAGAGAATGAGTTTACCAGCAGTTCTTAGACTGGAATCATACTCTCAGCCAATCAACTGCCAGATGGTTAATTGCTGCAGCGTGAGGGATAGTAACTATGACAACCCGTTGGGGCTATTTCACGACAGTCACACCTAGTAATACTTTCCGCCTATTTAAATCCACCACTCGAGTTTGAAAGCATGTCAGGTTCTCTTATGGCTGAATCGAGAAGTCAACAAGCACAAATATGCATATGCATATACATATGCACACACATACAGATACACATATGCATATGCATACACATACACATATGCATACACATACACATACACACATATTCATATTCATACACATGCACATATGTATATGCATACACATATGCATATGCATACACATACACATATGCATACACATATGCATACACATACACATACACATACACATATTCATATTCATACACATATGTGTATATGCATATGCATATGTATGCGTATACACATACACATACACATACACATATGCATACACACATACACATACACTTGCACATATGCATACATATACACATCCACCTACACATACACATTTGCATCTATATACACACAAACACATGTCATGGGGGGTAATGAAAATGGGAAATATTGCGCCTAGAACAGGAATCGAACCCACATTTCTTGCATTCCAGGCCAGTGTGATAACTATTACAACACCTAGTCTCCCTGATGTCACCACCATGTCCATGCCCACCTGTCTGTGTGGCTCCTTACCTAGGAGAGGCCAGTGCAGACGACTATAGACCTATTTCAATGTTTCTAAGCATCGTGTATGCGCGCGCAGCTTGGCTGCAGAACGAATGCACACTGCCACTGTGTTTGCCGGTATGTGCAGTGCAAAACGTTTATTTTATTCAAAATTGATAGAAATGCAGAAGCGTAATCTTATGAATTTAATATAATCTATTCGTTGAATATGTTTTCTATATGTGTACCAAGCGGTTTGTCTTTAGGTGGTGTGGTTTTAGAGATATTTCACTTTTTCTGTAAGAAGATTGCTCACAGCCATTGACAATGCACTGAGTTTGCCGGTACGCGCAGTGCAAAACGTTTATTTTATTCAAAATTAATAGAAATTCAGACACTAACCATATAAATTTAATATAATCTACTCGTTGAATATGTTTTCTATATGTGTACCAAGCGGTTTGTCTCTAGGCGGTGTGGTTTTAGAGATATTTCACTTTTTCTGTAAGAATATAATTCAAGATTGCTCACATCCATTGACAATGCATTGAGTTTGCCGGTGCGCGCAGTGAAAGACGTTTATTTTATTCAAAATTAATAGAAATGCACAACCCTAACCTTATAAATTTAATATAATCTATTCGTTGAATATGTTTTCTATATGTGTACCAAGCGGTTTGTCTCTAGGTGGTGTGGTTCTAGAGATATTTGACTTTTTCTGTATGAAGATTGCCCACGGCCATTGACAATGCATTGAGTTTGCCGGTACGCGCAGTGCAAAACGTTTATTTTATTCAAAATTAATAGAAATGCACAACCCTAACCGTATAAATTTAATATAATCTATTCGTTGAATATGTTTTCTATATGTGTCCCAAGCAGTTTGTTTCTAAGTGGTGTGGTTTTAGAGATATTTCACCTTTTCTCTATGAAAATTGCTCATAGCCATTGAGTTTGCAGTCTGTCAGTGTGTCGTCCTGCATCCAAAAGCCGCACGCACTGACCTAGATACCCGTGCTGACGTCACATGAAATAGGTCTATACTCGTCAACATGGAATTGTAAATATTTAAAATGTTTTTTATCCATAAGTCGTTTAATGCTTATAATTACACACATACAGACAAGGCACTTACATATATACATACATAGGGTAGGTTTAACAACCATACAACACATATCTTGTACAGGATCCTGGTCACAGCACCAGTGCCATGGGGAGGGGGCGTATAAATTGGAAATATTGCACCTAGAGTAGGAATCGAACCCACATCTGTGGCATTCTGGGCTAGTGTGCTAACCATTACACCACCTAGTCATCCTAATGTCACCACCCTATCCAGGCCCACCTGTTTGTGTGGCTCCTTGCATGAGAGGCCAATGCAGACCACTACACTCATATCCATACAGTCATATGACCATGTTAGAATAGCTTGTGTTTATTGGTGTATGTCTGTTTGTGCTGGTTGGTTGGTGGAATTTTATATCCTGGTAACATCTAACGTCATATCAGGATGGGTACCGACTAGTGACAGTGCACACTTATGGCGACTTTATTTTTAATTTTTTTATTGAGTCTGTATTTATACTGTCCATAGCATATAAGCCCGGGTATTCAGGCTTGTTTTCAATGCTGGCCAGCTGTAGTGTTGGTGTTATCTTATCACACATTAGCTGCTGATAAGGTATTTGATTGCCTGCATTTCAGCAGCAGATAGATAGTTGGTTGGTCTGGTTAGTAGCCTATGTTAATTTTTTTGGATTTTCTTGGCATATATGTGTTTTATTTTGTCTACTCTTACTACTAGACTAGCCTACTTCTATTTACATATCATAGGCTTGTACATAGCTGTGTGGTGTGCTTTATATTGCTGCCTCACTGGGAAATCAGGCCACCGGCAACATGACCCGATATCCCACATTATCTTGACACTGAGCCAACCGGTCTTTGCCCTATCCTATTAATTCCAAGCGCCAGGCTAGGAAGCGATGAGTATCAATTTGATAAGTCATTGGTTTGACTCGACTGGGAACCAAACTCCCAATATCCGTCACACGAGGCCCACGCTCTACCGATTCGGCCATCGCGCCCGGTGAGTGTGTGTCTGTGTCTGTATCATGGTTGTGTTTGGCGCACGCTACTGCTGGCTTAGGTGCTGCACTGGAGATAAGGAGGGGCTTAGGGTTTTTATAGCTGAAATATAGAGGCTGATAATTAAAATTAATTTGCCATTAATTACATCCGCGACCGTACACACTTTTCTTCCTGATGTTGACGCTAAGCACTGGGTATCTGTCGCATATGAATAATAATCTCAAGAAAATGTCAGGCTATTTGTTAAAACTTATTTCTTGGTGTGTCTGTGAGTGACATTCCCTCTCTCTCGCTCCTCCCTCCGCCTCCCAGGTACTCTCTTCGTCCCTCCCCTCCGCTCCCAGCTAATTACCGGTTCTGTGCGCTAGATTCCACTTTGTCGTCTGCTGCTAGTAAAAGGAAAGCTTGTTTTTATTTAACAATGCCTCTAGAGCACTTTGAATTTTATCATCGGCTATTGGACGTCAAACATATGGTCATTCTAATATATTTCTTTGGAGGAAACCTGATGCTGCCACATAGGCTACTATATCCAATAAGCAGCAAGGGGTCTTTTATATGCACTTTCCCACAGACAGGACAGCATACACCACAACCTTTGATGAACCAGTTGTGGACCACTGGTTTCTGATGCTGCTGAATGCTATATAGTTGTCGAGATGTTGAAAACAAGCACCCTCACAGGAGTTTATACGTTATAAATAATAAATAACTTGTCACAAATAAAAGAGAAGAAATTTGGTAGTACTGGTCCTCAACAAACAACCCTGAATACAGACCAGTGTTGTATTGACCCAACGGGTGTCCTTTCAATGGAGGGGCAGTCAGGGCAGACAAATTACAGTTAATACCATGAGAAATTGGGTCGCAATATGAAGGAGTTTGCAGATCACACGATATATGCACTATTTTACAATGACAACGTGTACTATTTTACGACATTTAGTGTACTATTTTACATTTAATATGCTATTTTACGACATTTAGCATACTATCTTAGGACATTTAGTGTACTATTTAAACGACATTTAGTGCAATATTTTACGACATTTAGTATGCTATTTTGCGACATTTAATATGCTATTTATGACATTTAACATACTATTCTAGGACACTTAGTGTACTATTTTAAGACATTTAGTATACCATTTTACTACATTTAGTGTGCTATTTTACGACACTTAACATACTATTTTACGATATTTAGCATACTATTTTAGGACATTTAGGGTACTATTTTACGACATTTAGACTACTATTTGACTACATTTAGTGTGCTATTTTACAACATTTGATATGCTGTTTTACGATAGTTAATATACTACTTTAGCACATTTAGTGTACTATTTTATGACATTTAGTATACTATTTTACTACATTCAGTATGCTATTTTAGACATTTAGTGCCCTATTTTACGACATTTAGTACCGGTACTACTCAATGCTTTGATGGATTCAGTCACGCTGACTCAATTCAATTCAATTCAATTCTTTTATTTTAACTCTATGCAAGGTATGTTTACAATAAACTGAGGTGATACAATAAATGCATTCAAATTCCTTACAGACAGAAAGGATCCCAGAAAAGCGATGCTTATCTAGCTGGTCTGTGTTCAAATTAATATGACATTTACTCCTCGCACTCGAGAAGCTAAACCTAAGCATCAGATGAGTTTAACTTTTAGATGACGTCAATGAGGTATACATATAATTATATATACTCCTGATATATATACTCATATATATATAATTATCTATATATATATTTATATATACTCCTGATATATATACTCATATATATATATAATTATCTATATATATAACTATTAACTTTCTGTTAATGCAAATTTAATTTACAGCCTGAGCTGAATGCGATAACAACAAGTTTAAAAAAGGCTATTTCAAGGTCAACCAAGGAGTATTACATTCTCGTTGCTTCACCAAGCAGATTTCATTCAGTTAGACAAGTGTTTCACAGACCGACAACTCTCTACAAAATACAACTATAAAAGACATACCGTATTTACTCGATTTGTAACCGATTCTCTTACTAAATTGCTAGTTCCTGGAAGCCATGCAGTAATTGATTGATTGCTTTTTTAAATATATTTTTTCCACAAGTGTTTATTCATCAGAACACCGGAGCACTGGTCTTCCAGCCGTTTTACATGCACTCTGGACCTTTACACATGGTTTGGGAGAGTATCCTGTGCTGCTTCTGTGCAGCACAGGACACTTTGTACATGGATGTGCATGACTCCTGCTGCATTATGTGCAGCATTAGTCACTTTTCTTGTCAGTCTCAGGTGACTACTTGACTATGTACTTGAGATTGTAATCAATTCTCATTGCTAATGTGCTTTTCTAGTATATTATGTCTGTGTGTTGTGTTTGTAGTTTGTGGCTGTTTGGTGTCTGTCCTTGTTTTGTTTTTTGTTAGATTTGAGTTGGTTTTGTTTGTTTGTTGTTGTTTTACATCCTAGCAACATCTGACGGTGTGCATGGTGTGCACGGTGTGCAAAACCAACATTTAAAACCTGTGCAATATATATGAAGCTGGTTTTGATATCGACAATGGCTATAAACTCCCATTGTGCCTCAAGCGATATCGTAAAAGAAATTTGATCTTTTCACTGATGAATTGCTACTGACAGCAAACATCAAGGATTTTAAGCAGATATCTAGTACCAATCGCGATGGCCAAATGAGTTGAGCGTCCACCTCCCGTTCTGGTAGGTCGTCTGTTTCGAAACCTCACGGGTTCGAAACCTGGCCGAGTCAAACCAATAACTGTACAATTTATACTTGTTGCTACCTAGCATAGCACTCGGCATTACTGGGATAGGGCAAGGAGCAGTGGAATGAGGAAGACCAATTGTCGGTGATTGGAATTTCCCCTGCTGAATCAACTAATGTACCAACAAAATATATAAATAGAAAAACACACACAAATGGTATGAGTTATGCAAGGTAATGGGTATATTAAGCGACATAGTCCGATCAAAGCATCAAACTTTCACAACCAACTAGATTTGGTCCTAGATATCCAACCTAGATACTGATGCATCTATTACACACCAGTCCTGTTGCGGAATAGATCGGGATACTATATCCATATGTTGAACCGATTGCTGCTGATACCTATGGTGTCAGAATTTTGATGTGCACACCAAACCTTTTTTACATAGTTAGCCATTTATAATTTACAACACAAACAAGGAACTGCATGACATGGACTTTATTCAAGACATGTCATCATATAGGAGGCAATGGACAATCAATCAGTAAGGTCAATCAATCAAGGAATCAATCAATCAACCAAAGGAAGTAAAAGTTAGGAAATCAGGCTCTCAACCCTATTGCGGTGTACTTCTTGTAGGGATGGGTGGGCGGATGAGTAAGGTGGTAGTTGTTGTCGGTCCGGCATCTGGAGGCGATGTGGTGTAGTCCAGGCCCTGGCGGTCCGTCGTCGACCGGATGTGACGTTACAGATCTCGTGTGGCAAGATGTGGTTCCGATGGGGTCAGGCAGGGGGCGTCGGGGGGTTTCGGGTTCGAATCCAGGTGGCGCCACCGCAGGAGCAGACCCTTGTTGACAAACCAACATGAACAATTATAGCTACTCCAAACTAACATAAGATAAATTATAATGATCAACCTGATAAAAAAATGAGCCCGGTGCAAGTGACAATGTTAGCGCCGGAAGTATGGTCGGGCGGTGGTGGAGCCACCAGTACCCGTATGAGTAAGGAGCAAATACATGCAGAGAGCCCATTGGCTAATATTTTACTATCAGAATAATATAATATAATAAACATATAGAAAATCCTCTCGTGGCTTTATACTCGCATAATGCTTATACATCACATAAAATTAATGGTGGAAATTCAAAAGCATGGGACCAAACAACTTAAAATTATTCCTTAATATGAAGAGTTCAGGCGCAAAACCACGTAAACGCCCATCCAAAAATGGAGATAGACATTGGAATCAAACCTTCAACAAGTTTGTTTTTAAATTCCTACGTTTTTTCTTCATTCCTCCTTAACCACATGATCATAGGAAAAGTGGAATTAGTGAGAATTAACATTATTTTCAGGTAAAAACCTTTGATTTAAACAACATTTTTGGATTGGCGTTTATGTGGTTTTGTGCCTGAACTCTTCATATACTCCACAAGTGGTAAGGGTTATTTAATTGTTATTAACATCTTTTAGTTGCATGGAAAATGGCATCCATCTATAATATTGTGATGGAGCATATCCTACACAGCTTGAGGAGTGGGATAATATTAACTAATATTGTTTCAAACCCGGGCGCTCACTGGTTTATTCTGCCAAGGTCAGAAAAGGAATTGATCCATCTCTGCCCAGACAGGTAGCATGTAACTTCCCTAAGGGTGGTGGTTGCTAGCAATGGGTAGAACAGTCCACCATAGGAACTGTTCCGGCTAGCGTGCTGCCACCTGTTGCTACTTCTTATCAAACAGAGTTCTTTGGGTGTGGTTTGTAACCGTACGACGGTTACTGGTTGCAGAACTGCAACATTAATAGAGAGGCTCCGATAAATCGGCCCAATCTTTGGTTGAAGATTTAACTTCAGTAGGGAGTGTTGTAGAAGATGGGGACATCTTTACAACGTTGTAATGGTGAAGCGTTTAGGTGGCCCCGAATCTCTTCGGTCCGGCGGTAGTTGAGCGGTAGTTTGCACTTGTATCCAGCAAGGGTTTCAAGGAAGGGCGGGTAAAGAGGGGTGCAGCGGTGGTTCCAGCAACAAGAACAAAGCGAGAGAAAATGTAAAGGTACAGGGCCCCACCCAAGCACACAACTCCCCTGGTCAGAGGGAGGAGTATGCAGGGAGGAAAAAAAAAGGGTAGAGTATAGGAAAGAGAAAAGAGGAGAGTTGAGTCTATGGTGACCAACTAGCGAGCCATAGATACAGACAGAGTAAGAGTAGAAAGTGAAATGCCGGCAGGCCCCCCCTCCTGGAACTCTTTTAAGACATATCAAGGCGGAGCAAGGTCGGCGGGGAGGAGATAGAGAGAGGTGTGGACAGAGTGCGGTCCGGATAGCAAGTGCAAACAGAGTTCAGCGTAGTTGCCACTATCACTCTATGGTAGTGGGGCTCATTGTGGACTACTACAGGATTATCACAATTTAGTTTCTGCGCATCACCCGTAACTACTGCCTGCTGATTAATGAACTCATCTGCATAATCCCAATTGCATATTACCACAACATTTTATTCGCAGAACTCCCTTATCGGAAACCGGGCGCGGTGGCCGAATCGGTAGAGCGCAGGCCTTGCGTGTGGGTCGTCGGGAGTTCAGTTCCCGGTCGACTCAAACCAGTGACTTCAAAATTGATACATGTCGCTTCCTAGCCTGATGCTTGGCATTAATCGGAGAGGGCAAGGATTGGTTGGCTCAGTGTCAGGATAATGTGGCTGAGTGGGATACCAGGTCATGTGGCCTGATTTCCCAGTCAGGAAGCACTATAAAGTCACCATTAGCGTGCACTGTCACAAGTCGGTACCCGTCCTGATATGACCTTGGATGTTGCCAGGAGGTAAAACTCCCAACAACTAACCAACTATTATTGGAATAACTGCTTGGGTTTGGGGAAACTACTCAAATAACTACGGTATTTAAAATAAGAATCGGTGTTTTGATTATGGCCACATTCATCCCCCCGTCCCCTACAGTCTCCCCCACCACCACATTCACCTCCACCACCCCCACCTCCCCCACCTCCCCCCACAAATCGGTTAATAGATGCTGGTGGTATTCACACGGTGAAGCCGGGTGGACGGAGACAACCCGTCTTCAAGACTGTGGCAGCGGCACGTTGTGCCAACAGTACGCAGGGCAGTGACACCAACAATTATTTGACTTTATTTTTCAAGTCATAATAATGATAGCAATACGAATAGCCCCTTCACCAGCATCTAATTCAATGCAGTTCTCTCAGTCCAACACAGAGAACTAGCCAAGTAGAATATTTCCTTATTTTATACTCGTATAATAAATTATACATCATGTATATCTTGACCAGACGGGATGGCCGAATG
This sequence comes from Branchipolynoe longqiensis, assembly GCA_030323885.1. Lineage (NCBI taxonomy): Eukaryota > Metazoa > Annelida > Polychaeta > Phyllodocida > Polynoidae > Branchipolynoe > Branchipolynoe longqiensis. The sequence goes on from CM059191.1 coordinate 39,872,403, forward strand.
AGTTAGAGCATCCATCTCCCGTGCTGGTAGATCGTGGGGTCGTGGGTTCGAGTCCCGGTCGAGTCAAAGCAATGACTTTAAAATTGATACTTGTTGCTTCCTAGCCAGGCACTCGGCATTATTAGGATAATGTGACTGAGTGGGATACCAGGTCATGGTGCCGGCGGCCTGGTTTCCCAGTGGGACAGCACTATAAAGTCGCCATGAGTGCGCACTGTCACAGGTCGGTACCCGTCCTGATATGACCTTAGATGTTGCTAGGACGTAAAACAACAACAAACAAACAAACAAATGTATATCTTGTGTGCATGAGATATAATATATATGTATCTATAGATGATGCATAATTTATTATTGATATATCATAATGTACCCAAACAAATGATTATTGATATATCATATATATATGATATATCAATAATAAATTATGCATCATCTATATATGATGTATACTTTATTATTTATATATCATATATATATGAGGTATAATTTATTATTTACATATCATATATAGATGATGTATGCTTTATTATGCGAGTATAAATAACGAAATATTCCACTTATTATCATCGCATTCTTCCAGCTATATGCATCTTTTCGATAACAAACAAACTGTTTGTGCCACAGTGATTGCTGACTAATTACATACAGCTAATCTATCAGTCGCCACAGAATTGTCTTCGGGTTTTTATCGACAAGTTGTTGCCAGAGATTATATTTCTATATTTCTACTCAACTCACTTGTCTTGTTTGTCTTCAGCATCCTGTAATCTCTCGCTCTCTCTCTCCCTCTCTCTCTCTTAAAGTTATATATATATATACGGATATAATCATATACATATATATATATATGAAGAGTTCAGGAACAAAACCACGTAAACGCCAATCCAAAAATGTGGTTTAAATAAAAGATCTTTCCCTGAAAATAATTTCAATTCTCATTAATTCCACTTTTCAAATGATCCTATGGTTATGGAGCGATGAACAAAAAAGTAGGAATATATCAAATAAACTTTTTGTAGGTTTGATTCCAATGTTCATCTCCATTTTTGGGTTTTGCGCCTGAAGTCTTCATATATATGCCTATATACATGAACATATATATATATATATACATATATATATATACAATCATCTATATATATACAGAATAATTTGATGCAACCTGGTACTTTTATTACTTCTTTTCCCCATTTAGCTATATCGATTTATTTTTCTTGCCGCGTCAGCAATTTTAATAGTCACACAGAACCAAAGCTGACGCCAAAATGCATGGAGGGTGTGGGCGGTAATTGAAAGGGTAGACGGGTGGGTTGTCAATGGGACGAGGGTAAGGCTGGAGTGTGGATAGAGGGGGGATTTTCCAGACGGGCGAGCAAGCTGGTAGAATGCATTCCCGCCCCCTGGCGGCATACTATTACTAGGGATGCCGGGGTGCCGGCTGGGTGGGGGAGGGGGTTGGTGTGGGGGGTAGGTAGGGGTGTTGCTTTGTTTGTTTGTTGTTGTTTTACATCCTAGCAACATCTAAGGTCATGTGGTCATGGCGACTTTATAGTGCTGCCCCACTGGGAAATCAGGCCACCGGCACCATGACCAGATATTTCACTCAGTCCTCACATTATCCTGACACTGAGCTAACCAGTCCATACCCTATCCTATTAATGCCGAGTCGCAGGCTAGGAAGCAGCAAGTAGCGATTTTAAAGTCATTGGTTTGACTCGCCCGGGAACTGAACTCCCGACATTCCGCACGTGAGACCCGTGCTCTCGCAATAAGGCCACGGCACCCGTGTGTGTGTGGGTGGGTGGGGATAGAGGGATAGTCGAGTAGCTGGGACAATGGCGTCCTGTTCTGCTATAAACAAGGCACTTTCACGCCAATTCAAACGCTGCCGGCTGTGCGCGCACTCACCCGCCAACATCCCACAACAATGGCCGCCAGCCTCAGATCGCCCCGCTATGTCACGTGATCAACTCGCAAACTTGCGTCCATTCATTCAGGCACGCGCTGAACTGTCTCAACAGGTGCACCGAGACGGCCGGGGCGCCGGGAGGGGCGCCGGGGCGGGGCGCCGGGGCGGGGCAACGGGGCGGGGGGCGGGGCGCCGGGGCGGGCCGCCGGGGCGGGGCAGCGGGGCGGGGCAGCGGGCCGGGGCAGCGGGGCAGCGGGGCAGCGGGGCGGGGCAGCGGGGCAGCGGGGCGGGGCGGGGCAGCGGGGCGGGGCGGGGCAGCGGGGCGGGGCGGGGCGGGGCAGCGGGGCGGGGCGGGGCAGCGGGGCGGGGCGGGGCAGCGGGGCGGGGTAGCGGGGCCGGACAGCGGGGCCGGGCAGCGGTGCCGGGCAGCGTGATGTGTGGTGTTTGTGGGGTGTGGTGTTTGTGTGGTGTGGTGTTTGTGTTGTGCGGTGTTTGTGTTGTGTGGTGTTTGTGTTGTGTGGTGTTTGTGTTGTGTGGTGTTTGTACTGTGTGGTGCTTGTGGTGTGTGGTGGTTGTGGTATGTGGTGTGTGGTGTGTGGTGTGTGGTGTTTGTGGTGTTTGTGGTGTTTGTGGGGTTTGTAGTGTGTGGTTTGTGTGGTGTGTGGTGTGTGATGTGTGGTGTGTGTGGTGTGAGTGGCGGTGTGGTGGGAGTGTGGTGAGTGTGCTGTGTGGAGTGTATGGTGTGCATGGTGTTCATGGTGTGCATGGTGTGCATGGTGTGCATGGTGTGCATGGTGTACATGGTGTGCATGGTGTGCATGGTGTGCACAGTTTGTGTCGTCTGTCCAGTTTATGTGGTATGTGTGGTGTGCATGGTGTGCATGGTGTGCATGGTGTGCATGGTTTATGTCGTCTGTCTGGTTTGTGCGGTGTGTGTGGTGTGGTGTGCATGGTGTGCATGGTGTGCATGGTGTGCATGGTGTGCATGGTGTGCATGGTGTGCATGGTGTGCATGGTGTGCATGGTGTGCATGGTGTGCATGGTGTGCATGGTGTGCATGGTGTGCATGGTGTGCATGGTGTGCATGTGTGTGCATGGTGTGCATGGTGTGCATGGTGTGCATGGTGTGCATGGTGTGCATGGTGTGCATGGTGTGCATGGTGTGCATGGTGTGCATGGTGTGCATGGTGTGCATGGTGTGCATGGTCTGTCTGGTGTGTGCGGTATGTGAGGTGTGGTGTGCATGGTGTGCATGGTGTGCATGCTGTGCACGGTGTGCATGGTGTGCATGGTGTGCATGGTGTGCATGGTGTGCATGCTGTGCATGGTGTGCATGCTGTGCATGGTGTGCATGGTGTGCATGGTGTGCATGGTGTGCATGTGTGCATGGTGTGCATGGTGTGCATGGTGTGCATGGTGTGCATGGTGCACATGTGTGCATGGTGTGCATGTGTGCGTGGTGTTGCATGGTGTGCTGGTGTGCATGGTGTGCATGGTGTGCATGGTGTGCATGGTGTGCATGGTGTGCATGGTGTGCATGGTGTGCATGGTGTTGGTGTGCGGTATGTGCGGTGTGTGCATGGTGTGCATGGGTGCATGGTGTGCATGGTGTGCATGGTGTGCATGGTGTGCATGGTGTGCATGGTGTGCATGGTGTGCATGGTGTGCATGGTGTGCATGGTGTGCCATGGTGTGCATGGTGTGCATGGTGTGCATGGTGTGCATGGTGTGCATGGTGTGCATGGTGTGTGGTGCATGGTGTGCATGGTGTGCATGGTGTGCACGGTTTGGTGTCTGTCAGGTTATGTGGTATGTGTGGTGTGGTGTGCATGGTGTTCATGGTGTGCATGGTGTGCATGGTGTGCATGGTGTGCATGGTGTGCATGGTGTGCATGGTGTGCATGGTGTGCATGGTGTGCATGGTGTGCATGGTGTGCATGGTGTGCATGGTGTGCATGGTGTGCATGGTGTGCATGGTGTGCATGGTGTGCATGGTGTGCATGGTGTGCATGGTGTGCATGGTGTGCATGGTGTGCATGGTGTGCATGGTGTGCATGGTGTGCATGGTGTGCATGGTGTGCATGGTGTGCATGCTGTGCACGGTGTGCATGGTGTGCATGGTGTGCATGGTGTGCATGGTGTTCATGGTGTGCATGGTGTGCATGCTGTGCATGGTGCACATGGTGTGCATGGTGTGCACGGTGTGCATGGTCTGTCTGGTGTGTGCGGTATGTGAGGTGTGGTGTGCATGGTGTGCATGGTGTGCATGGTGTGCATGGTGTGCATGGTGTGCATGGTGTGCATGGTGTGCATGGTGTGCATGGTGTGCATGGTGTGCATGGTGTGCATGGTGTGCACAGTGTGCATGGTGTGCATGGTGTACATGGTGTGCATGGTGTGCATGGTCTGTCCGGTGTGTGTGGTATGTGAGGTGTGGTGTGCATAGTGTGCATGGTGTGCATGCTGTGCATGGTGTGCATGGTGTGCATGGTGTGCATGGTGTGCATGGTGTGCATGGTGTGCATGGTGTGCATGGTGTGCATGGTGTGCATGCTGTGCACGGTGTGCATGGTGTGCATGGTGTGCATGGTGTGCATGGTGTGCATGGTGTGCATGGTGTGCATGGTGTGCATGGTGTGCATGCTGTGCACGGTGTGCATGGTGTGCATGGTGTGCATGGTGTGCATGGTGTGCATGTGTGCATGGTGTGCATGTGTGCATGGTGTGCATGGTGTGCATGGTGTGCATGGTGTGCATGGTGTGCATGGTGTGCATGGTGTGCATGGTGTGCATGGTGTGCATGGTGTGAGTGTGTGCATGGTGTGCATGGTGTGCATGGTGTGCATGGTGTGCATGGTGTGCATGGTGTGCAGTGTGCATGGTGTGCATGGTGTGCATGGTGTGCATTGGTGTGCATGGTGTGCATGGTGTGCATGGTGTGTCTGCGTGTGTGCGGTATGTGGTGTGTGGTGTGCATAGTGTGCATGGTGTGCATGGTGTGCATGGTGTGCATGTGTGCATGGTGTGCATGGTGTGCATGGTGTGCATGGTGTGCATGGTGTGCATGGTGTGCATGGTGTGCATGGTGTGCATGGTGTGCATGGTGTGCATGGTGTGCATGGTGTGCATGGTGTGCATGGTGTGCATGGTGTGCATGGTGTGCATGGTGTGCATGGTGTGCATGGTGGTGCATGGTGTGCATGGTGTGCATGGTGTGCATGGTGTGCATGGTGTGCATGTGTGCAGGGTGCATGGTGTGCATGGTGTGCACGGTGTGCATGGTCTGTCATGGTGTGCGGTATGTGCGTGTGGTGTGCATGGTGTGCATGGTGTGCATGGTGTGCATGGTGTGCATGGTGTGCATGGTGTGCATGGTGTGCATGGTGTGCATGGTGTGCACGGTGTGCATGGTGTGCATGGTGTACATGGTGTGCATGGTGTGCGTGGTGTGCATGGTGTGCATGGTGTGCATGGTGTGCATGGTGTGCATGGTGTGCATGGTGTACATGGTGTGCATGGTGTGCACGGTTTGTGTCGTCTGTCCGGTTTATGTGGTATGTGTGGTGTGGTGTGCATGGTGTTCATGGTGTGCATGGTGTGCATGGTGTGCATGGTGTGCATGGTGTGCATGGTGTGCATGGTGTGCATGGTGTGCATGGTGTGCATGGTGTGCATGGTGTGCATGGTGTGCATGGTGTGCACGGTGTACATGGTGTGCATGGTGTGCATGGTGTGCATGGTCTGTCCGGTGTGTGCGGTATGTGCGGTGTGGTGTGCATGGTGTGCATGGTGTGCATGGTGTGCATGGTGTGCATGGTGTGCATGGTGTGCATGGTGTGCATGGAGTGCATGGTGTGCATGGTGTGCATGGTGTGCATGGTGTGCATGGTGTGCATGGTGTGCATGGTGTGCATGGTGTGCACGGTGTGCACAGTGTGCATGGTGTGCACGGTGTGCACGGTGTGTGTGGTCTGGCCGGTGCGTGCGGTATGTGTGGTGTGGTGTGATGCGCGTGTGCTATAGCGAGTGGCTATCATCAGACACACACCTACCGTACAGGTTGAACGATTAATTCCCCACTTTTTGGTGTCTTGTTTTCCATTGTGTTTTGCTCTTGTTTTTAATAAAAGTTTGCAAGTTTCGTTGAATTGCTTTGTTGCCCTATAATAGTTGTTTTGGTGAAGTCGATTTGTGTTAGTTGTTTTTACGTTTGTTGTTTTGCTGTTTTCATGTGGGTGTTTTGGTGGTTTGCTGCTTTGCTGCTTTGCTGTTTTGCCGTTGTATTATTGTTGTTTTGTTCAGTATTCTTATGCCCCGGACACATACACGTTAGTGAACGTAGTAGAACGTAGGTGAACGTAGTGGAGGCTAGCGTGGGTCAACCATGGTGTAAGTAGTTAAACTACGTTGAAATACGTTAAGGTACGACACGTTTTGGTACGGATAAAAACGTTATGCTACGGATACATACGTTACGGTACGGATAAATATGTCACTGTACGGATAAATACGTTACGGTACGGATACATACGTTATGCTACGGATGCCCATACATTCAATTACGTTGAACTACGTTCAACTAGGTTCAACAATGTTCAACTATCTTAGCCTCCACTATGTTCACCTATGTCCACTAATGACTATGTGACCAGGGCTTCGTCCAAGTACACTAGAGTATGCTAGAGTATGTTAGAGTACATCAGCATCACAGATGCACATTCAGCCTCTAACGTAGCACTCTTTTGAACATGTCCACAAATTAAATCGGACATCACGGCTCGCCCACATTATTACCAAGTTAACATCACAGACAAGTATGGATGCCGGTACTTATAAGTACGTTCAACTATGTTCAACTACGTTCAACTACGTTAGGCTCCACTACGTTCAACTACGTCCACTAACGCGTTTTTGACCGGGGCATAACCTTCGCTCATAAAATCAGGCACATCACCGATGCAATTTTACCCGACTCTACTTTCCCCAACTCTACTTTCCCTGACTCTACTTTGCCCGACTTTAGCTGACTCTACTTTACCCAACCCAAATTTATTCGACTCTACTTTACCTGACCTGACTTTACCCGACCGGACATTACCCGACCTGACATTACCCAACTTGACATTACCTGACCTGACTTGAACCGACCTGACATGACCCGGCCTGACTTTACCCGACCTAACTTTACCCGACCTTACTTGACCTGACACTACTATACCCAACTCTACTTTAGCTGACTCCACTTTTGCCGACTCTACTTTGCCGACTCTACTTTTCCCGACTCTACTTCACCCGATTCTACTCTACCCAACTCTACTTTACCTGACTCTGCTTTACCCGACTCTACTTTCCCCGACTCTACTTTCCCCGACTCTACTTTACCTGACTCTACTCTACCCGACTCTACTTTACCTGACTCTACTTTATCCAACTGTACTTTCACCGACTCTACTTTGCCTGACTCTACTCTACCCAACTCTACTTTACCTGACTCTACTCTACCCGACTCTACTTTACCTGACTCTACTTTACCCAACTCTACTTTCACCAACTCTACTTTCCCCGACTCTACTTTACCCAACTCTACTTTACCTGACTCTACTTTACCCGACTGTACTTTACCCGACTGTACTTTATCCGACATGACTTCACCTGACACTCCTTTACCCGATCTAACTTAACCTGACCTGACTTTACATTACCCGACCTCACATTACCCAACATGACATTACCTGACCTGACTTTACCTGACCTGACTTTACCTGACTCTACTATACCCAACTCTACTTTAGCCAACTCTACTTTCGCCGACTCTACTTTCCCAACTCTACTTTTCCCGACTCTACTTTACCCAACTCTACTTTACCCGACTCTACTTCACCCGACTCTACTTCACCCGACTCTACTTCACCCGACTCTACTTTACCCGAGTCGGGTAAGGTCGAGTTGGGAAAGGTCGAGGCAGGTAAGGTCGAGTCGGCTAAGGTCGAGGTGGGTAAGGTCGAGTCGGGTAAGGTCAAGTCGGGTAAGGTCGAGTCGGGTAAGGTCAAGTTGGGTAAGGTCGAGTCGGGTAAGGTCAAGTCGGGTAAGGTCGAATCGGGTAAGGTCAAGTCGGGTAAGGTCGAGTCGGGTAAGGTCATGTCAGGTAAGGTCGAGTCGGGTAAGGTCAAGTCGGGTAAGGTCGAGTCGGGTAAGGTCAAGTCGGGTAAGGTCGAGTCGGGTAAGGTTGAGTCGGGAAAGGTCGAGTCGGGTAAGGTCGAGTCAGGTAAGGTCGAGTCAGGTAAGGTCAAGTCGGGTAAGGTCGAGCCGGGTATGGTAAGTACCGCATGCCGCCTGCTTGTACTTACCGCCCCCGTGACGCCCGTGTCCTATCTGTCCCTTGCTTAATTGTCCATGATGTGTGCAACATGGGTAATTGAATGAACGAGACTGTGAATCTCAGTAGATTAGGGCACCATGGCGCCGACTATATTCTATTCTTAGAACTAATAACTTTGGCCGCTGATCGACACGCCATCTACATGATACTTCTTGAACTACGCAGTTAGATTAAAATCAGACTGGTGGCGACATCTATATTCACTTTTAGAACTAAAATGGCCGCCGATTGACGCGCCACCTATAGTGATTTCCAGTCAAAGCCGATGACGTGGCACTGGAGATATTCACTTCGACCAGACTTTTCAAACCGAGAGGACGTACTTCTGCCGCCCAGATTTGGACTATAACTGGAGCGAGCATGGAAGTTGAAAGAAAACAAGAACATGAGGTCGAAGTCAGTGGCTATACCCTACAATATGCCGAATAGCTAGTCTCGTTCAAGTCAGACAACATTGGCTTAAGGCACGCCGAGACAAAGCAATAAGAACAAATGGATCTGGCAGAGAAGCCAGACAGCATGCTCAACGAATCGCTACAGGGGCGATCGCTTGAGTCGACACGTCATTGCTCCTCCTTTGTACAATCGGGTGAACTCTCCTCTGATCCTGGATACCGGCATGAACGACGGACTTGTGAGAATCGTGGGTTCAAATCTTTTTCAGTCGATCGCGCGGAGTGTTGGACGTGTGCCGGCATGGGAGGATATATTATCTACGACGCAGTTTCTCCCAGACGGTGGCGTGCTGATGTCATGCCACTTGGAGGCGGCCATGACAGCATGCTCGACGGATCGCTACGAAGGCGATCGTTTGAACCCACAAACCATCGGTCCTCCACGGTACAATCGGCTGAAACCTACTATCACCAAAAGGTGGACGCGATAAAGAACCCTGTGGACGTAGGATTAATCGTGGCTCTGGCTACAATAAAGAACCACGTCGCTGAGGTCAACCTTGGCATTAATGCATATATTCATGAACTGCAGGAAAACGCAGAGCGACGGAAATCCGGCTCCGTTGCGCTTCGCCGCTGGAGTGCTGACGTCATGACACATGGAGGCGGCCATGACAGCATGCTCGATGGATCGCTACGCAGGCGGTCGTCTGAGCTGACACGCCAAATCGACGTGATAAAGAAGCCTGCTGATGTAGGATTAACCGTGGCTCTGGCTGCAGTAAAAAACCTCATTGACGATATCAAACCTGGTATTAATGCATGTATCGACGAACCGCACAAAAATGCGGAACGACAAAATCGAGGTCCGCTACCCCGCACCGCCAGAGTCCTGACATCACGCCATGGCGAGACGGCCATGACAGCATGCTTGACGGAAACTGCATATACAACCGCCAGTGCTGACATTACAGAAATGGTGACCAACATCAAGAACCAAAAATACAATAAGTCAGGTAACAAAAGCTAACACTCTACATTATAATTCTCAATGCTGACATCAGCGAACCTCACATGCAACCGACAGCTTTGATTGTATTGGAATGGTGACCCACATTAAACTTGGGTAAAAAACGAAGGTAATCGGAAAATAACAACCCTGTCGATTTCCACAATGCAACAATGTAACAACTATTGCACCATACATATTCCAGAGACCTTTTTTCACCCACCACCCTGTTAATTACACTGAGCTGTACATAAGCGCCATGAACCAGACGCTGACCCAGATCTCGCACTTGGCCAGACAAAAGTTATCAGTACACAGAGTGCATGCGAACTACACCCAGATCTTGTCTGGCTGCTGTGATGGCGACCGTCTAGACATTGTCGCAGACGCAAAGTCTCAGGGAGTGCTGACATCACCACGACCTGGAGGTCGGGCAGTGCATAGGATTTGAGTAATGACATGAAACCGCAAAGCATTCTTCAATCACATTCTAAGATGTCAATTCACCAAGGGCTCTGCATTCTTTTATCTCATAAGCTTAATAGGGTGCCGAGCCTTATCATCATGGCGCACTTGGGCATTGCTTGATAGACAAAAGCTGACAACCCACATTATAATGACATTGCATTGAAATAACCGGTCCCCGCACGCTGTTGATGCACTCGTAGAACAAGTGACCCAGGCTTAAGTATACATAGCCACACTGAAGTCACGAGTATGGCAACTTCCTACACAAATTTGTTTGCAGACCATGTCAGAAGCTAACAAATCACAATCTGAGACGAAAAGGCCTACAATGCGTGATAAGAATCACATAAAAATTTCTAATGACCCTGCATGGAAACGGCTCCCCGTACACTGTTGATGTACTCGCAGAACAAGTGACACAGGCTTAAGTATACATAGCCACTCTAGAGTCACGAGTATAGCGACATCCTACACGAAAGCTGAATTTGTCTGGAGACCATCTCAAAAACCCACAGCTCGAGGCGATAAATCTGGTTGTCGCCCTCAAACATCTCTCTCCACATCAAGCGCACAAATACACCATCGCAATAAACACAGACAATGCAACCTCACAGCAAGTGCTCAGTTCCGGGGCAGGTTGCGACCCTGTCATCTGTGCCTGTGCCCGGGAGATCTGGCTGTTTGCCGCACGAAGGAGTACCGACATTCTTGTCCGACACAAACCAGGAAAGGACATCATTCTCCTGATGCTCTAAGTCGTAGGTGTTTCGACTTGCGTGCAAGGAGTCTAGCCAGAGACTTGTTGCTGAGGCCGGCCTGGAATCGGTGATTGTGACACATGACAATGCTTTGACCCCTAACCTGTAACCTGGGATCGATATTTAAATTTTTTGCCTTCTCTCCCCAGGTTACTCACAACGTCACCATCAGCGGCTTCTTGATGCCATTAAGGCGGGGCTGGCGATTGGGACCTGGAGGAATAAGGCAGCCCAGGCAAGGGAATACTACTGGTGCTAGCTACTATCATCGCACACTTCTCCGACAGACTAACCTTTCCTAAATTTGGCAGCTCTGACCCTGGCCACTCTCTTCGGGCCAAGGATTTGAGGCTAACCGCAGTGGGCATCAATGTCCGAGTCCGGTAATCAAAAACAATACAAGTCATCGTCTCCAAGAGACATTTCTCGTTCCGGCGATAACTGGATCGCCCTACTGTCCACGTCAAGCGTGGAAGGATTACGTGTCCAGGACACCACTTCACCCCGATGGCCCTGCCTTCCTGACTACCAACGGATCACCTCTACGTGCAACCCGCGTTGCCTGACACCATACGACTGGCCCTGTCCATGGCAGGTCATCCGGCCCCAGCGGCAATGACACTGCATAGTCTGAGACGAGGTGGTGCACAAGCCTGTGCTCTGCAACGATCGTCAATCAGCAACATCAAACACTTGGGTCATTGGACCACTGACGCAGTGCATGATTATGTACCAAGGCAGTCGGTTTTCATCGGCTCCCAGGACACTTGCTCTATTTTTTGGTTAAGTGCCTGTAATCCTTGAAATATCTAAGGTCATCTCATCATGAAAGAGTAATGTAACAAGCTAAGATAGAAAGAATTAAAATTGCCACTTTATACTACTGTCTCGTTCTGTTTTCAATTGTCCATGATGTGTGCAACATGGGTAATTGAATGAACGAGACTGTGAATCTCAGTAGATTAGGGCACCATGGCGCCGACTATATTCTATTCTTAGAACTAATAACTTTGGCCGCTGATCGACGCGCCATCTACATGATACTTCTTGAACTACGCAGTTAGATTAAAATCAGACTGGTGGCGACATCTATATTCACTTTTAGAACTAAAATGGCCGCCGATTGACGCGCCACCTATAGTGATTTCCAGTCAAAGCCGATGACGTGGCACTGGAGATATTCACTTCGACCAGACTTTTCAAACCGAGAGGACGTACTTCTGCCGCCCAGATTTGCCGTCCCACCCACCCAACTAATATGATGTATCGATAGGGTTAAGTGCCTGTAATCCTTGAAATATCTAAGGTCATCTCATCATGAAAGAGTAATGTAACAAGCTAAGATAGAAAGAATTAAAATTGCCACTTTATACTACTGTCTCGTTCTGTTTTCAATTACACCTTCACTGACAGCTGAGCTCATTGCGTGTGAAGGTGTCATAACCGATGTCATTTGGAATAGGTGTGAGGGTGGATTGGATTTGGTATCTCAGGCCCAGTGTCAGAATGCACATACTACCCATGGGTCAATTTGTTATTAGCAAATGGAGGATTACTGTGCAACATGTCATGAGTGAGTGTATCTCAATAATAATAGTATTGACAATAATAATTACATTAATAATGACGATAATAACGACATTAATAATTACAATAATAATGCCAATAATACTAATCATCATCATCATGATGTCGGTCGTGATGCAACAAAGACTGCTTTCATTACTTGACTGCCGCTCTCCATTTAGCTCTCTGCTGTGAGAGTTGCGTCCATGAGTTGGTCTTAATGTCTCTCAGATTCAGGTTTCTCTTGATGGTATCCTTGAACCGGAGACGAGGGCGCCCTCTCTTTCTGTAGCCAGAAGACAGTTGAGAATAGAGGATCTGCTTTGGTAGCCTGTCTGATGACATCCTCATGAGGTGTCTAGTCCACCGGAGATTCTTTTTGATTAGAAGATCTTCCATAGAGGGCAGCCCCGTTCGTTCAAGTATTTCCTTATTTGTCACTTTGTCGCAGATGTCGCATCATGAAGGCATGCAGCTTTTTCACCTGTCGTCTGTACACTGTCCAGGCCTCGGCTCCGTATAGTAGGGTGGCTAGCACGATTGCACGGTAGATCTTACCTTTGACCCGAATGGACACATGGTGGTTGTTCCAGAGTCTCTGGCGTAGTCGGCCGAAAGATGCGCCAACCTTGGCCATCCTCCTCTGTATTTCAGCATCAATGTGTCCATCACTTGATATAGTGCTTCCGAGATAGGTGAATTCCGGAACAGAGTTCAGCTTGTTTCCATCAACCATGATCTCCTCCTCTCGGGTTCTTGTAGAGTTGGATTGGTACAGCACCTCCGCCTTCTTGATGTTAATCTTCAGGCCAAACCTCTTTGATGCATCGCAGAAAGCGTCCACTATTTTCTGGATCTCTTCAGCAGAGTGGGCAACCAGTGCACTGTCATCTGCAAATAGTAGCTCTCTCACCAGTATCTGAATAGTCTTGACATTTCATGAAAGCTGCCTGCAAAAGTGTTGAAGTGCTGCTGGATTTTGCAAGTTACCAGCAGCACTCTCTCCAGGAGCAAATAGAGGTTTCACACCGGCAAGAACATGTCAAGACAGGTGCAAAACTATTTGTCCCTGCAGTGGCTGGTCGGGAGATGTTGGGAGTTCCATACATCAACCGCCCTTAATGCTGCCACAGTGACATGGTTTTCTGTTTAGGGTTTGCTCCCTTAGCCTTCGGTTCTGTCAAGAACCTGTACCACAAGGCACTGGTTTACAACTCTGCAAGGCAGGGGCGTCAAACTCCCTGAGGTATTGCTATACCTGCAATACCTGCATACCTGTGTACCTAATACTAATAACAGTAATAATAACGACAATGATAATAATGTAATTAATATTGACATTAATAAGGATGGCATATATAATAATAATAATAATAATAATGACAATCACAATAATGCTAATAATAATGACAATACTAATAATTGATCAAAATATAGGTATAAATGCAGCTAGTAAACCTAATCTGACATGTTCGTTCTGAACTAACCCCCAACGCCATATGACGGAGTGTAAAGGGTGTGTGTGTGTGGCTGTTGGGGGCAGTCACACAGGGTTTGCCACTGACCTACATATACACCCATGGCTGACTGGAGGCACCCTATTGTGATGTGGTTGTTTAGTTATACCAACACAGTAACTAACACAGGGAACCTGGTCCATACCCATTAAGCACTAATATTTTAATGTTGTTTTACAAATTACTTCCCTAACTAAATCTCCTTACACTAATCAAGGATCTTAATATAATTTGTTTCTTTCCTGTGATATGTTCCAATAGTAAAACTAGCCTAAACTCATTGTGCCACAGTCATTTATATAATTTCACTACATAATCTTATATACAATTCGACCTTGGAAATTTAATCGGACATCCAATAACCACCGTAGCGCAAACGAGGTAAGCTCTCCAAGCTGGTAACATCGTCAACCATCCACGATATGGAAAAAAATCACCCAAAACAGAATTCCATCAAAGTTTATGCTGATTTGGTAGCAAAAAGAGATTCTGGAATGATTAAGAAAATACATACATGCATACACAAATCCTGTCGTCCTTTCCTATTAACATACGTTTCTGCAGCTTATATTCATTATTTAAGTAAATATGCTATGATGAGGTCATGACACATTTAACATTAAATTTAATAGGATTAATCTGCATATTCACATTTGAAATGGGAATCATTAAAAAGGTCAGATATCTTATTATTTCTTTGCCGAATTCTGACCATTCATGCATAATACTTTTATCAGTCAATAACGCAATATTAAACAATTGGTCGGTTGTTGGAGTTTTATTCCATGGCAACATCTGAGGTCATATCAGAATGGGTGCTAACTTGTGACAGTGTGCACTCATGGCGACATTATAGTGCTGCCCAACTGGGAGACCAGGCCACCAGTATCATGACCTGATATCCCACTCAGTCACATTATCCTTACACCGAGCCAACTGGTCCTTGCCCTATCCTAATACTGTGAAGCAACTGGCTAGGAAGCGACACGTATCAATTTTTTAAGTCATTGTTTTGATTCGACTGGGGATTGAACCCCCGACCTTCCGCATGGAAGGACTGCGCTCTACCGATTCGGCTACCCCGTCCGGTTATATCAAACAATTAAACATGCACTGGCGTGCTGCTTCCTATTAGCAAATTCTTCGGATGACAGACACCTCGTTTTTTTAAAATAAGCAGATGGATCACTGAAATTGAAGACTAAACCAATTCAGACAAAAGAACAAAATCCGGAAATCACATCTCCACTTTTTGCCCACAAGAACCGAAACAAACTAATGCATTGGCACCATGTTGTCAGGAGAAAAATGATGATGATTTTACCTTACGGAATGTTACTAATACTACGGTGATGGTTGAACCCACGACCAATTTGAACTCTTAAGCAGGGAGAGTGCACAAAAAGATAATTATTTTGAATATTAATATATTAAACTTGCAGAATCTACCGATTTTGATTCGTTTTGTTTCGTCATATACCTATTTTCTTTTATATATATTTAAATATACACTAAAACCTCTCTAATTCGACCGACCACGGGAACGACTTTAAATGGTCCATTTAAGGAGGTGGTTGGCTAAGGGACATTTTCATTAATTTCGTTACAATGGTATTGTGTGGGCAACCTTGATATCCAAATAAAGCGATTGATATAAGGGGGGGGGGGTCGATCTGTGTAGGTGGTCGGTTAGAGAGCTCTTACTGTATATATATACTCTGATGATGTCTGAATCTGTTAAGCATTATATATAACAGAGGGGGGTGGATTGTAATAGGCATAGTCCCATATGAACTGGGAATTGTTGAGAATGTCGGATATATTATTATTTATTGGCTACTCTTCGGTCACTCATGCAGAAGACCTTTAATGGACAGTAATTTCATATTAAGCAGTTACAAATTTATATTTAATAATATATAATATACAATACTGAATATGCAATACAGAATACGAAATATATAATATGCACTATGCCTTACACAATATATAATGCATAATATATATAATATGTAATATGTAATATATAATATATATAATATATATACATGTAATATCTATATAATATATAATATGTACTATATAATATATATTATATATAATATATATATCAATACATTGTAATATATGTGATGTATACAAATTATGCGAGTATAAAGATACATAGGGGTTAATTACTATTATTATTTGTTATACTCCGTAAGACCAACACTGTACAGGTGGCTCCACCTTCCCCCCCTCACCTCCACCGGATCTCCGATCTTTGGCCTATAATCCTTGCCAGAGATTTAAACTAGTCAACCCACTACCTGTTTGTTTCTCCCTCATTTGCACTGTAGCTATGTTTATATATAATATATAATATGTAATATATATTATATATAATATATATATTATGTATATGTAATTACATAGTATATACTTAATATAATCCTCAACATTAAGTCACTAGAGCTACTAACTAGCTCCTGATAGTAAAGTGGGTTAAATGAGCAGGTGGCGCTCATTTGCTGTCATTGCTGGGGGTGCAGAGAACAGGTAATCACCCCCTCCAACCGGCCACTCACACCAACAAGCCACCCCACTGGATTTAATGATTGATGATTGTTTGATTGATGACTGATGATAACAATGCTTTGTTTATGATGATTGAAATGTCCTATGATTGTGATTAAAATGTATCTATTTCTCATGTGACTATTATTAATTACCATAACTTCACTTGCATGTTGGATCTTGTTACCGGTCAATCAGAGCTGCAATGAGTAGAGCTGCACTACTTAGCCAGTCACCCTGCCTGTCATGAAAATAAGGTTGTGTTATTTCCCACCTCCTGGTTCCCACTTCTCTGTTCCTCGGGTTGCAATGAGACAGAAAATACACCAACTCCAACTGAACTCCTAGCTACAAATTTAGATATTGCGATTAGGGAATGGAAGGGGGCCAAAGAAAGGCTCATGAGAGAAGCACACTGGAAATGGCTGCCAAGGTGTGGAATGCCCAAATGGAAAAGGAACAACAAATTCCTGACCTAAAGATGTACACAAAATATCTGTGCAAAATAAGGCTAGGAAACCCCACTAAGCTGCACTGCAAAGGGGCATGTGATATGTCATGGCCCACCAGCCGGACGCCCAATGGAAGGTAACTATGCCAAAAGTAGCCAGATAACACACCACACAGCTACATACAAGCCTATGATATGTAAATAGGAGTAGGCTAGTCTAGTAATAAAAGTGGAACAAAATAAATACATATATGCCAAGAAAATCCAAAAAAACTAACATAGGCTACTAACCATACCAACCAATTATCTATCTGCTACTGAAATGCAGTCAATCAAATAACTTATCAGCAGCCACTGTGTGGTAAGATAACACCAACACTACAACTGGCCAGCATTGAAAACAAGCCTGGGTACCTGGACTTATATGCTATGAACAGTATAAATACAACCTCAACAACAAAAAAAAAGAAGAAAAGTATGATGTGGTTATCCTGGCACCCGAGGGAGCCGACTGGTCTCCGACTTACTCCGATCAGACATGCACTGCCCCTAATGCTCAATATTTATCTTCCAGGCCTGTATGAATGCACTCCCCATCCTGGTCCCATGTCAGTAAGGCTGCCAATACATCACTTCCAAGACAGCAATCTGGCTTTCCACCCAGCCACTAGTGAGGCCATGTTAGCTTTGAATCAAGCAACATCACTATGTAGTATTACATGATTTTGAATTAGAATTTTACTTTACCATAAAATATGGTAGGGTATATTTGGTTGGCATCCCCAAAGAGGGTACTTTTCATGCCTGTACACCCTAATGAGTCTATCAATTGTTGTTTCTTTGTTTGTACACTAGTTGTTTAAGCAGTGGAAATTTCAATCATGGACGATTGGTCTTCCTCAATCCACTGCTCCTTGCCCTATCCTAATAATGCTGAGTGCCTGGCTAAGAAGCTACAAGTATGCATTTTTAAGTCATCGGTTTGACTCGACCAGGGTTCGAACCTGTGAGCTCAAATCCAATGACCTACCAACACAGGAGATGGACGCTCAACTCATTCGGCCATCCCGATAAACAATAAGTAACTACCAAAGCATGTAATCAATTTGTCAATTCAACACAGACATCAAGATAAAGTATTTACTGGAGTACCAACCTTTCCTCACCTCTAACACTAATAATGCATTTCATAGCCCAGATCTGACATTTATTTTGCATACAAGGAGCCTGAGTTCATGTTAACGCCACTGATATTTAATAATATATATATCTTAATTTTTGATTTTTCAAAATGAATTTTAGGGCCCGAAAAATCGCTGCGCCCCCCAAAGCAACTGCCCAGTGTGCCCATGGGATAGACGGCATTGGTTCCAGGCATTGGTTCCAGGCATTGGTTCCAGGCATTGGTTCCAGGCATTGGTTCCAGGCATTGGTTCCAGGCATTGGTTCCATGCATTGCTTCCATGCATTGGTTCCAGGCATTGGTTCCATGCATTGGTTCCAGGCATTGCTTCCAGGCATTTCAACAGGCATTTCAACAGGCATTTCAACAGGCATTTCAACAGGTCAGTTACTAGCTCCAGTTCTTCTTTAGCAACCAGCGGACAGCATCGCGGAAGACACATGCTATACCACCACAGAGGAAACACGCAGCGGAAGATGTAATTCAGTGGAGTTTAACCTCCTGGAAACATCTAAGGTCATATCAGGACGGGTACTGACTTGTGACAGTGCGCACTCATGGTGACTTCATAGTGCTGCCCCATTGGGAGACCAGGCTGCCAGCACCATGACGTGATTTCCCACTCAGTCACATTATCTTGATACTCAGCTAACCAGTCCTTGTCCTACTCAAGTAATGTCGAATACCAGGATATGTGGTGACATCTATCAATTTAGTAAGTTTTGGTTCGAACTCCCGACATTCCGCATGGGAAACCTGCGCTCTACCGATTCGGCCACTGCGTCCAGTACATGGTGGAATAATGTAGACCTGTCATGAAGGGATAGTCCAAGGTTTGTTGGTTGGTTGTTGGAGTTTTTCGTCCTGTCAGAATTTAAGGTCATATCAGGATGGGTACTGACTTGTAACAGTTCACACTCATGGTGACTTCATAGTACTGCCCCACTGGGAGACCAGGCTGCCAGCACCATGACCTGATATCTCACTCAGTCACATTATCCCTCCACTGAGCCAACCAGTCCTAGCACTATCCTAATAATGCTGAACAGCAGGCTAGGTAGCGACAAGTATACATTTTTAAGTCATTCGTGTGACTCGGTTGTGATTCGAACTCCCGACCTTCCACACGCGAACACACCAGAAGGCCGAATGAGCACCAGGCTATGGGTAGTGACCAGTAGCAATTTCCAAGTCATTGATTTGACTCGACCAGGGTTAGAACACGTGGGTTCGAATCCCACGATCTACCAAAGCGGGAGACGGGCACTCAACTCATTCGGCCATCGGGTCCCAGGTGGATTGCAACATGGCTGTGTCTGCATGACGAGGATCATGTCGATGACAACGAGGCAGAGGCAACCAGAATACTCAGGGGAAATGTCCTCTCCCAACCCATATCATCGCTAACTAGTTGAGACCAGCGGGACGGCCAGCGTTTGTCAAGCACTCTGCGAGTCAGTGGAAGCAATCTGGCCATGCATCTATGTAGTCGCACCAGACAGGATGACCGAATGAGTTGAGCATCCGCCCCCTGTTTTGGGAGATCGGGGGATCCGAAACCATAGGTTTGTGGGTTCGAACCCTGGTCGAGTCAGACCAATGACTTAAAAATTGATACTTGTCGCTTCCTAGTCTGGCACTTGGCATTACTAGGATAGGGCAAGGACTGGTTCGATCAGTGTCAGGATAATGTCAGGATATCAGGTCACGGCATCGGCGGCCTGAGTTCCCAGTGGGGCAGCACTATAAAGTCACCATGAGTGTGGACCGTCACAAGTCGGTACACGTCCTGATATGACCTTAGATGTTGCTAGGACGTAAACCAACAACAAACAAACAAACATCTATCTAGTCTACAAGCAATGATGCCGCTATGTTGCAATTCAGTAAGCATTGCGGTCTCTATTTTCTGTTTCGCTGCGGCTTACTTTAACTAGATAATTACGCCATATTACAATAAATAGTAAATATAAACACATTTCTGCTTCATTGCAGGCCATTTTGAATAAAAAATGATGCCATTGTTAACATACCCAATAAATATAGCACCATTTCCGTTTCACTGCAGATTATTTTGCTGAAAAGAATTGGCATATTTAGATGCTGAACGAAGATAGCACTATGTCTGTTTCATTGCGAATCATCTCAATAGAAATCTAGGCCATGCTAAGCTATTGAGTAATGATAGTTACTATTTCTGTTTCATTGCAGTTCACTTTATTGGACTACTATATCACGGATCAGAAGAGTTGAGCGTCCGTCTCCCGATTTCGTAGATCGTGGGATTCAAACCCACGGGTTCGAACCAATATCGAGTCAAACCAATGACTTAAAAAATGATACTTGTCGCTTCCTAGCCTGACACTCAGCATTACTAGGATGGGTCAAAGACTGGTTGGCTAAGTGTTAGGATAATGTGACTGAGTGGGATATCAGGTCATGATGCTGGCAGACTGGTCTCCCAGTGGGGCAGCACTATAAAGTGGGATATCACTATAAAGTGTGGTATCATTATAAACTCACTATGAGAAAGCACTATCGCAACTTGGTTCCTGTCCTAATATGACCATCCCGTCCTGATATGACCTTAGATGTTGCTATGACGTAAAACAACAACAAACAACCCTAATATGACCTTAGATGTTGGCAGGACGTAAACCACCAACAACTAAACCAATCATGGTCACAAAACAAACCCTGCAGTATATTACATGTGCATGCACTGTCCGAAAGTCACATTCAATGAACAGAACTTCCAATATGTGTAATAGTATTAATACATTGTACGCGTGACGGGAAATGATACATCGTGCCTGGTTTCAAACCCCGCTCGCTAGTACTACTTACACCCACTCTTCCACCCACCCAATCACCCCTCACTCACATACCCACTCACACCTCACCCACACCAATTCATTCCTTCACCCACATCCCCATTCACCCCTCACCCACCACCCATTCATCCTCATGCACCCACCCATTCACCCGTCACCCACATCCCCATTCACCCCTCACCCACCACCCACTCACCCTCTGATACACCCACCCACTCACCCGTCACCCACATCCCCCTTCACCCCTCACCCACCACCCACTCACCCTCTGATGCACCCACCCACTCACCCCTCACCCACATCCCCCTTCACCCCTCACCCACCACCCACTCACCCTCTGATGCACCCACCCACTCACCCTCACCCACATCCCCATTCACCCCTCACCCACCACCCACCCTCTCATCCACCCACCCACTCAACCCTCACCCACATCCCCATTCACCCCTCACCCACCACCCACCCACCCTCTCATCCACCCACCCACTCAACCCTCACCCACATCCCCATTCACCCCTCACCCACCACCCACCCTCTCATCCACCCACCCACTCAACCCTCACCCACATCCCCATTCACCCCTCACCCACCACCCACTCACCCTCTGATGCACCCTCCCACTCACCCTCACCCACATCCCCCTCACCCCTCACCCACCACCCACCACCCTCTGATGCACCCACCCACTCACCCCTCACCCACACCCCATTCACCCTCACCCACCACCCACTCTCATCCACCCACCCACTCAACCATTACCCACATCCCCATTCACCCCTCACCCACCACCCACCCACCCTCTCATCCACCCACCCACTCAACCCTCACCCACATCCCCATTCACCCCTCACCCACCACCCACTCACCCTCTCATCCAACCACCCACACCTCACCCACATCCCCATTCACCCCTCACCCACCACCCACTCACCCTCTCATCCACCCATCCACTCATCCCTCACCCACATCCCACTCACCCTCTCATCGACTCACCCACTCACCCCCCAACCGACACCCCCACTCACACCCCAACCTTACTCCAGTCACCCACTCACCCATACACACACTCACACCCGTTCACCCCTACACCCCCCACATTCCCACTCCCATCACAACCGACTCCCCCACTCCCACACACACCCACATTCCCACCCACATCCCCACTCACACCCCAACCCAAACCCCCACTCAGACCCTAACCCAATTCTCCACTCACATTGCGAATCATTTCAATAGAAATCTAGCCCATGCTAAGCTATTGAGTAATGATAATTACTATTTCTGTTTCATTGCAGTTCAGTTTATTGGAATACTATATCACGGATCAGAAGAGTTGAGCGTCCGTCTCCCGATTTGGTAGATCATGGGATTCGAACCCATGGGTTCGAACCAATGTCAAGTCAAACCAATGACTTAAAAATTGATACTTGTCATTTCCTAGCCTAGCACTAGGCATTACTAGGATAGGGCAAGGACTGGTTGGCTCAGTGTTAGGATAATGTGACTGAGTGCGATATCAGTTCATGATGCTGGCAGACTGGTCTCCCAGCGGAGCAGCACTATAAAGTGGGACATCACTATAAAGTGCGGCATCAATATAAACTCACTATGAGTATGCACTATCACAAGTTGGTGCCTGTCTTAATATGACCTTAGATGTTGCCAGCACATAAACCTCCAACAACCAAACCAATCATAGTCACAAAACAAACCCTGCAGTAGATTACATGTGCATGCAGTGTCCGATAGTCACATTCAATGAATAGAACTTCCAATATGTGTCATAGTAATACAGGGTATGCACAACGGGAAAATGATACATCGTGCCTGCTTTCAAACCCCGCTCGCTAGTACTACTTACACCCACTCATCCACCCACCCACTCACCCCTCACCCACATACCCACTCACACCTCACCCACACCCATTCGCCCCTCACCCACATCCCCATTCAGCCCTCACCCACCACCCACTCACCCTCTCATCCACCCACCCACTCACCCACATCTCAACTCCCCTCACCCACCACCCACTCACCCTCTCATCCACCCACCCACTCACTCACATCCCAATTCCCCTCACCCACCGCCCACTCACCCTCTCATCCACCCACCCACTCCCCCCTCACCCACATCCCCATTCACCCCTCACCCACCACCCACTCACCCTGTCATCCACCCACCCACTCACCCCTCACCCACATCCCCATTCACCCCTCACCCACCACCCACTCACCCTGTCATCCACCCACCCACTCACCCCTCACCCACTCCCCATTCACCCCTCACCCACCACCCACTCACCCTCTCATCCACCCACTCAACCCTCATCCACCTACCCACTCACCCCTCACCCACATACCAACTCACACCTCACCCACACCCATTCACCCCACACCCACATACAAACTCACACCTCACCCATGCCCATTCACCCCTCACCCACATCCCCATTCAGCCCTCACCCACGACCCCTCACTCTCTCATCCACCCACCCACTCACCTACATCCCCACTCCCCTCACCACCACCCACTCACCCCTCACCCACATCCCAACTTACCCTCTCATCCACCCACCAACTCATACACCCATTCACTCACCCACATCCCAACTCCCCTCACCCACCACCCACTCACCCTCTCATCCACATCCCCATTCACCCATCACCACCACCCACTCACCCTCTCATCCACCCACCCACTCACCCACATCCCCCACTCCCCTCACCACCACCCACTCACCCTCTCATCCACCCACCCACTCACCCCTCACCCACATCCCCATTCACCCCTCACCGACCACCCACCCACCCTCTCATCCACCCACCCATTTACCCCTCACCCACATCACCATTCACCCCTCACCCACCACCCACTCACCATCTCATCCACCCACCCACTCACCCTTCACCCACATCCCCATTCACCCCTCACCCACCACCCACTCACCCTCTCATCCACCCACCCACACTTCACCCACATCCCCATTCACCCCTCACCCACCACCCACTCACCCTCTCATCCACCCACCCATTTACCCCTCACCCACTCCCCATTCACCCCTCACCCCCACCCACCACCATCTCATCCACCCACCACTCAACCTCATCACATCCCCATCACCCCTCACCCACCACCCACTCACCCTCTCATCCACCCACCACACTCACCACATCCCCATTCACCCTCACCCACCACCCACTCACCATCTCATCCACCCACCCACTCACCCTTCACCCACATCCCAACTCACCCTCTCATCCACCCACCCACTCACACCCTAACGACACCCCCACTCACACCCCAACCCGTACTCCAGTCACCCTCCTCACCCATACACACACTCACACGCGTTCACCCCTACACCCACCCCAAACCCCCACTCAGACCCTAACCTAATTCTCCACTCACAACCCCACCCCGACACCCAACCCCCACCCACATTCCCACTATCACCCACATCGACACCTTCACCACTGAAACGATGAAAGCCGCCAAACCGCACCTCGATTAAAAATCATCTTCGCGTCCCCAACACCGGTCACCGCTGGTTCCGGCGAGCATGCCCGGGAAATTGTGGCTTTGTGCAGGGGACCAGCGAAGAGATTTACCGGAAATGAGGGTGAGTGGGTGGGTGGGGGACGTGATAGGTGCGAGGCATGCGCTCCGACGACACTGTCATCAAAGCTGCAGGAGAACGCTGTATCGTTGACGACGATGACTCAGCAAATCTTAATCAATCCTGCTCTGAATAGAACGCTGCTCGAAAGCAGTGTCCCTTTTCATGACGTCATCGGGAGGGCAGTTAGCTTGGTTCCCGACCAGCCGGGATATGCATTATTATTGAAGATAACATGTGAATTAGTGGAGCTTTTTGTGTGTGTGTGTGGTTTAGAAACTCAACAGGCCAACGGGGGATGAATGGATGGTTGGTTGGTTGGCTGTTGGAGCTTTATGTCCTGGGAACATCTAAGTTCATATCAGGATGGGTACCACTTTGTGACAGTGCACACTCATGGTGACTTTATAGTGCTGCCCCACTGGGAGACCAGACCACCAGCACCCATGACCCACTCAGTCACACATATCCCACTCAGTCACATTATCCTGACACTGAGCCAACCAGTTCTTGCACTATCCTAATAATGCTAAGTGGCTGTCTAGGAAGTGCAAGTATACATTTTAAAGTCATTTGTTTGACTCGACCAGGGTTAGAACCCGTAGGTTCGAATTCCATGATCGAGATATCAAGTCATTGGGGCTGGTGCTGGTCTCTCAGTGGGACAGCACTATAAAGTCGCAATAATTGTGCACTGTAACAATTAGGTTCTGATCCTCATGTGGCCTTAGATGTTGCCAGGAGGTAAAACTCCAACAACTAACCAGATTATTCAGTCCGATATCACATTTTCGTCTTATGGTTATATATTTATACTGGTGTGACACATTATTGGCATGACAGTTTCTTTTTGGTAAATACAAAATTATTTTATTCATTTGAATACATATTTGGTCAGTGCCGATGCAGTGGTCTTCCAGCTGCTGAAGCGATCACATTTGGTTTGTGGGGCAGCATTGTGGAGTTGCCATGAATGCGCACTGTCACAAGTCAGTACCCGTGCAGAAATGACATTAGATGTTGCCAGGACATAAAACTCCACCAACCAACCAACCAAGCAACAATGTTTTGTCATCAAACATATTTAATATTCACTGACAATATGTTGGATCACTTGCATACACTGTGATCGACGAACCCTCGATATGTGTTAACAGGTTTTCAAGGTAGGAACAGTCTTTGTTTAATTTGACTATCTCTCCAGTGGCACCTCCATATCACATGCTATGTCAGGACAACATTGTGTAATATCTCGGGACTCGGCCGTCTGAACCCCAAACATTACTATGCTCCACAGGTGTGTTCTGTCAACTGTCTCAGTCCCCACCGGTGATTACTCTCAACAACTCATAAGGAAGAAAGGAAGACAAGTTGCGCAAGATTGACAGTGAAGAGGTTGTGCTTTATTGGTATCTGTTCACTTACTGGCGACCTATCACCATCACTCCTTACCAACTGCCCACACAGATCCTCATGACTCTTCCTGGTGTATATCAGTGCATACAGCCCATTGAACCGGAGTCCAATGGTTGTTGCACACAGCTAAGTGTCTTTGGAATAGATGTTGCTAGTTCGAGTGTAGAAAGGGGAGTCCGCTGTAAGAGTGCCTCATGTGGGATCTGGGTGCAGGTTTAAGGAATGCAGGTAACTGGACTCACACAGCCATCCAATCAGACACCCTCTACAGCCTGGGTGGGTGACGCCCTAATAGGGGGCAGCTGTCACTCAACCCCAACTGCAGGTGGTTTCCCTAATATATGGAGAAGGGCTGGGTGTGCTTGTCCAGCGGTCCTGTGGTAAGAAGTAGTCGTCAACAGTTACAACAAACATATATCGATCCTTCTCTCCTTCAATTGCACTCTTTCTAGTGCATGAAGGGAACATTTCAATAATTATTAACTGTCGCTATGTGTTATCGCTATGTGTTATCACATTTCCACATAGTTGCTTATGTCACAAAATGAGTGGGCACCCATTGAGTGGGCACCCATTGCTTATCTGTTAAATAACAGCGGTACCCAACTCCGTTGCCCGAGAATAATAATGTTCTTTGCCAATATATAAACTGGAACCGAAAATCCGTATATTTTTACGATTGGTCCGTTTAAGACAGTATATTGCTTACTTTATTGCTTGGCTGGGGATGGTTTAATTTCATGTCCAGACAAAAGGCCATATTCATGGCGAAAAGGTTATAGAAATGTTTATTATCTCGGTTTCATGAAAAACTAAAATGGATCCATCAAAATTATGCTCACAAGGAAATTTACAAGGAAATTCCGAAACGGTCAAATTTGTTTCCAACTGACCTCAAAATTTAGCTCAGCATTCCTGTCTTCTTCAGGGTGTAGTGGCAGAGTGGTTAGAGTGTCTGACGTTTTTCTAGGTCAGACTCCTAATCTGAAGGTCGTTGGTTGGATTCCTCATGGCATTACTTCTGCCAATTTGGATTTACACCGATGTGTATAACTTACAGCGTCATCAAAGGCCAGTTACTCTCATATCATGACTATGTGGTGTGGGAGGATACAAATTCCTTATGTCGGTAAAAGTGTTGGCTGTGGCTTTCTATCAACCAACTGTCAAATGGTGAAAAGAAGATTATTCAGACTTATCCATGATAGGCAGTATACATTTTCAAGAAAACTAAATTGACGAGCACACTAACCCTCATCGATGCGCCCCCGGCTGTAAGACTAAGAGGCTTTACAAGGGAGATTGATCACAGCTTGAGTTAATTCCTCCAGATTGATCACAGCTGGGGTTAATTCCCCCGGATTCATCAGCGCCAGATTACGAGAACGAGGCGCTTCTTTGACAGGTGTTAGTCGGTGTTAAATCCACCATTTTTGGTGCCCTTCTGAAGGACGGTCAAATAATCGGAATTCAATCGTAAATCATACAGAAAATCGCCAAGAAATGACAATGGACCAGACTGACTGGAATCCACCGTATCTGTATTGGAATGAATGGACGAGGGATATTGTGTTTGCTTGTTTGTTTGAGGTTGTGGCTTTTGTTGTGATGGTCTATTTATGCTGACCGTAATGGTTAAATCTAGTGACTTGCTTTCGCTGCTGGACAGTAAACGTCTAATTTTTTGTTGTTGTAACTATTTTATTAATCTGAATATATATTTTGTCAGCGCCGAGGTACTGGTCTTCCAGCCGTTGAAGCGATCATCATCTCATGGATCTCCTTATTTTGTCACTTTCTATTCTAGTACATATGCTTTTAATACATATGTACCGATACATTTAATGCACACATATAAATACAGTATATCCCAATAACTGCCATAGTCTCATATAGTAATGACTAATTGAGCGACAGGAAACAAGATGAATATATAATGGCAGTTTTCTTTTCTTTTCGGGTTGTAACAGTATATAGTCATACTGTTATGATTTAAGAATTCGAGGTTCCAGGCTCTTAACCCTAACATGAGTCTAGATCTTAATAGTTGGGTTGGGCGGGTGGTGAATTTTGAGCCAAAGAAGTACAGATCTGATCAAATGAGATGCTATGGCCGAAGTGAACTTTAAGCGGTTCAGGTTGGAATTATTTCAACTTTTACTCCAGGTGGCGCATCGATCGGCGGCCATTATTAGCTCGAATCTAAATTGGTAGGGGGCAGTAGTGATAACGTCCATAGTAATGAATGCTTGTTCGCGCGCTCACTTACCTATGTTGCAAAAAACATGGACAATTGAGCGACAGGAGACCAGATCAATATAGAGTGGTAGTTATGTATGAGAAACCATTATGCCCCCACTTTTTTATTATACTGAACCATTTTTGAAAATTGTTATTATTTCTTTTTTTAAAGTGCATATAACTACCAACAATCGCTGGAAGACGTTCTATCAAATTGACTTCATATATAGTACTAGGCAGCAACATATGCTATATGGAGTGAACCAGTATCTAAGAGATTCAACTTTAGATAAGCGTTTTGCTTTTGAAATTGTTATGCTTTTAGCGGACTATGCAGCTTTAATCAAGTCCCAAGCCAAATGGAAGCATGGATTCCTGTACATTCCACATCCGCTACTGTTTGTGCCAACAACAATGAGCAACAACTTTTGTTTTACAGATAAAGGCATCTTCTATGTAACATTGATTGAGCCTGCCATCTCCTGTGGAGATACACTGTGACGCATCATGCATCGCCCCATTTCCCCAACAGCTGATCGATACTCAGCCATTCGCTCACTCCCTGGAATGCCTAGCTGTTAGAGCGTCCGCCTTCCGTCTGACCGATTTAGTGCAATCAATCCATTTGTGGAATCTAGCTCCTTGCATGTTCAGTATTTCACCGTTGTCAAGGGAAAGGCTCATTAAATTGATAATTTCCCCACTCACATTACACTTCTTATTAGTAGGATAGACAAAGGACTAACTGGGTCAGGGTCAGGATAATGTGGCGGAAGGTCACGTTCCCAGCAGAACAGAATGGACAAAATGAAAGCTTGTTTTATTTAGCGACACCTCTAGAGCACATTGATTGGATGTCAAAACATACAGTAATTCTGACATATTTCTTTGGAGGAAACCTGCTGCTGCCACATAGGCTACTCTTTCCAATAAGCAGCAAGGAGTCTTTTATATGCACTTTCCCAAATACAGGACATCACATACCACATCCTTTGATAAACCAGTTGTGGACAACTGGTTGGAACGGAAAATAGCCCAAGCTGCAAATGGGTCCAATGAGCAGGATCGGTCGGATGACCCACACCTTCACATGTGGACACTCTACCGCCTGAGCCATGCCCCGCTCCCTGCAGCAGAGCAGAATGGGGGCTCAAGGGTTGGGTTGGGTTGAGTGAGGTGGGGAGGAGCACCATAAATATGCCAGCAGCGTACACAGTGTCCTGATATGATTTCATATTTTGCTACGACATAAAACCCCAATCGACCAATCAATCAATCAATAAATCGATCAATCAACCAATCACCCAATCAATCTTTGCCTAGCTGGGAAGAGCCGGATTCGGTGTTGGGAATTGACCATGTGCCCACAGAGCTGGAGGAACTCTCCAGTGACGTAAAATTGATACTTGTCGCTTCCTAGCCAGGCGCTCGGCTTTAATAGAATAGGGCAAGCACTGGTTCGCTGAGTGTTGGGATAATGTGACTGAGTGGGATATCAGGTCATGGTACTGGCAGCCTGGTGTCCCAGTGGGGCAGCCCTATAAAGTTGCCATGAGTGTGCACTGTCACAAGTCAGTACCCGTCCGGATATGAACAATAAGGTTGCTAGGACATAAAACAACAACAAACAAACAATCAATTTTTAATACAATGCTGCAAGGGATCTTTTTTATGCACTTTCCCACATACAGGACATCACGTACCACATCCTTTGATAAACCAGTTGTGGACAACTAGTTGGAACGGAAAATAACCCAAACTGCAAATGGGTCCACTGAGCAGGATCGATTGGATCACCCACACCTTCACATGTAGACACTCAACCGCCTGTGCTAGGTACCGCTCCCATTTCTCTCTTTGATTTTCGATAAGCAGCAAGGGGTCTTTTATTATGCACTTTCCCACAGACAGGACAACACATACCACAGCCTTTGATGACCCAGTTGTGGACCACTGGTTGCAACGGAAAATAGCCCAAACTGCAATTGGGTCCACTGAGCAGGATCGATTGGATGACCCACACCTTCACAGGTGGACACTCTACCGCCTGTGCTAGGTACCGCTCCCGTTTCTCTCTTTGATTTAAAGAAACATGACCGTTTCTAATTCTGTCTTAGCCATTACACAGCGATCCCCAAGTGATATGAACATATTTGTTCAAGACCAGGATAAAGGTGGACAGGTAAATATGACAAGGGGACTGGAACTGGACAAGGGGAATGAACATGCAGTGAACGAATCCAAATCAGAATTTATTTCTTGTGAGGTGAAATGCGTTTCTAGAATTATTCCACCCCCCCCCCCATCAGTACGTAGATACGTGGGGAAATGGCGTTTGGGATTGGAGTTGTCTGGGCGTGTTCATTCCAATAGAGGGGCTGTAATGACATCATGAGGCAACTTTCGGTGGCCATATTGGATGACATACAGAAGGCCTGCAACTGCCTACACTGTGGTTATTTACTGATTTGTTGGTTTATTTGTCACTGTTTTGAGCAGTTTGGCCTCAGAAGTTGTTGCTAAAGTGCTGTGAGTAAACACATTGGATGTAAACTGCCCAGAACCTCCCATGACACAAGAAAACTCTGTTTTACTGCATCTGCATGCATTCACAACATGGCTAGGGAGGGTGCTCATAATCCAAGATGGCAGCCTGCTGACCGCTGATTGCTAAGTAATGACGTCACGTGCACTCCCTCTATTACGAAAAGAAATGCTGGAGTAGGTAATATCGCTACCGGAAGTGACGTCAGCAGCAGGTTCAATGGGTTCACACGAGGGGGTATCGCAGAATTTTAACAATGAGGTGGCGACACCTATCGTGGTGGGTTGGAACCAGGCTGGACGTCAACCGGAAGTGGGGCGGGGTTCATAGAGTACAATGCAGATGGCGCACGTGTAGCTCACTAAACCGAAGGTGGCAGCACTAACTGTCCATTGTCGTGTATGAATTACCCACATACATGATATAACTGACGGGACCAGATGGGATGGTCGAATGAGCATCCGTCTCCTGTTTTTGGAGATCGGGGGATCCGAATGCATGGGTTTGTGCGTTCGAACCCCGGTCGAGTCAAACCAATGACTTAAAAATTGATACTTGTCGCTTCCTAGCCAGACGCTCGGCATTATTAGGATAGGGGTAGGACTGGTTGGCTCAGTGTCAGGACAATGTGACTGAGTGGGATATCAGGTCATGGTACTGGTGGTCTGGTCTCCCAGTGGGGCAGCACTATAAAATAGCTATGAGTGAAAACTGTCGCAAGTCGGAACCGTCCTGATATGACCTTAGATGTTGCTAGGATGTAAAACAACAACAAACAAACATATATGTGGGCATCATGAAGGGGTATTTCATGTACGTCATACTATGGTTTTATTATATATCACAATAACATGACTGGTGGTGGTAATTAAATGAGCTCACTGAAAAATACAATATTGTTGGTATTTATACATTTGCCTTTGTCTATTTGGTCGTACTTCTCTTTTTTTGTATATACAATTGAGCATGGTAAAGTTATGTTCCGGACATATATAATTGTTGATCGGCTCTATCATTCTTGATTGCTAACCACAGTTATACTGCGTTCCATTATCAGGTGATTACCACAAATCACTTACTACTTACTATTATTAATTGTGGTCTATTGCTATTTGAACCATTTTATTCTTTTCCTAATTGGAATCAACCGAGTGTATTAGGATGCACCGATTTTTCTTGTCGTGATCCTTGCTGCTTCAATTAACTCTCCAGTTTAGAATCGTACATAACTCCACCCATCTTGATATTGATTCTATCAGTAAAGTATTCTTTCACCTCATTTCTTTTAAAAATTCGAGGCATGCCAGTAATGGCGTCCTGGAAGCAAACAAGGCGAATCTACAGAAGCACCATAATGATCATTAGGCACTGCAATAGTTCAATTAGCGATTACACTTTTGCGCCCAATTCTGCTCAGTCGCAGTTCATAACTATTATTGCGTGACGGGCATACGTCATTTACTTTAAATGGTTAAATTAATGTAATGGTTTGGATGTGGGATGAATGATGACGAGGTAGGGCTGTTGCCATAGTGACGCGACTTGCTTCCACAGTGGTTGGTTGGTTATTGGAGTTTTACATCTTGGCAACATCTAAGGTCATATCAGGATGGGTACCGATTTTTGACAGTGTGCACTCATGGTAATTTTATAGTGCTGCCCCACTGGGAAATCAGGCTGCCGGCACCATGACCCGATATCCCACTCAGTCACATTATCCTGACACTGAGCTAACCAGTCCTTGCCCTATCCTATTAATGCTGAGCGGTAAGCTAGGAAGTGACAAGTATCAATTCCGTAAGTCATTCATTTGACTCGACCGGGAATTGAACTCTAGATCTCCCGCACATGAGGCCTGCACTCTACCGATTCGGCCACCGCGTCCGGTAATAGTTCACGGACGCCAACCTATAATAAATGCTTAATTAGTGCACCAGTATATAAATTGTCTATGTAGGCTCAAATCTAGGTACGCGCTTCCGATTAGAAATCTTTTTTTTCCCATCGGATTATCCGGCTTTAATATGCTAAAATCTTCAGAATAGGGTGTGCCGCACACAATGCAGCATTTCCACTTCTCCATCACCATTTACAAACCAAATGTTAAAGCTTCAACGGCTGGAAGACCGGTCCCATGACGCTGACAAAATATATATTTAGATGAATAAAATATTTACAAAAAAAGAGAAAATAAATAACATGCCTCATTGACCTGTTCCTCCAAAAATACAATGCTATTGGTCTTGATGTGCATTACAAGTGGGCGATAATGGAACTAATGAGATGTTCTCTGGGTGTAACGTTAATTGCATAAAAGCTTGTGACAGATTGATTGTTGCTCTTAATGAGACGACGTATTGTGTACTTTAAAGTCGCGCCTTTCCTTTTCAGCCTTTGATTTTTATGGCTGCTTTATTTAATTGTGTCGTGTTTGCTCAGTTAGGGCAATTTGTATATGATCCTAAGCAGCTATTAACTTACATTAGATTTTGGCTTCTCATGGCTGGTGGGATTAAAGTGATATGCAGGTTACTTCTTCACATTCTGCAGTTCCTATGGAAGCAAACCCCATGTCATTGCAGTAAAACAAATTTGATTATATATCATGGTATTGTCCATATAGATGAGGTTAAACCTAAAATATTAGCATATTTGATATTTGACATTTTTCGCGGTTACTGGTATTACTCTAAGCAGTGGAGGTTCGGTAGTGAGGACAATTACCGCGCGGTGGCGCCACCAGTCTCCAGGAGGGAACTGGGAGAGGCTAATGTACAGACCAAGCTGTTTGGATGAACTAGAAGTCTGAGCGAACCTTCTGATTATTTATATTTGCATAATTCTTATGAATCAAATATTATCATGTTATATCATATCATATCATACATCATCCTGTGCAAGAGGTGCTAGGGGGGCCACCCGAATATATTACCCGACAAGAGGCGCGTGGGAGGGTGGGGGGTCCTCTACCATGGCGACTATGGAGGAATAATAATAATACAATACATTTTCTCCTGCAATTTATACTCGTATAATGCGCTATTCATCATGTATATATGGTTGATATAATTTGACACAGGTTGGTATATAAAGGAATATATTACCTTCCGTACGAAGAATATATGTATGTATATCTTATGCTTAGGTATACATACATACGCTAAAATCTTCAGAATAGGGTGTAATGGTATATCGGAGCTTGGCAAGCAGTGCTTGCCAAGCTCCGATATAAAATTGATAGGATTTGGAATTCTAATGAATATATTTCAATGGATCTCATACCAGATTATATTATCACCGCTATATATTAATGTGTCATTATTAACGATCTCAATTGTCCGTAATGCTTAGGCATGGTGGGTAATTGGGCACGCGACGTCAGACCAGTCATGTACCAGTATCTAAGGACGCATTGATATTGTCGCCGACTAGCGGCTCCTGATAATATTATATTAATTTAGCGCCCAACGCCGACTAGCGGGTATTATTCAACTAAGCCGGCAGACGGACGTAAACAACGCAGATGACGTTTCACCTGTCGTAGCTTTGTCAAACTAACCAATGCATCTCCTTTCGGCCAGACAAAATCCTCTATAAAAGCAACTGCACACTGCCGATTCGATCACTTCGAACCCGGAGGCTGGAGGACACTTAAGCGACTGAAATTGCCATCACATCCACCCCACAAAAATATGGGATATAAGGGTCATAGCATCTCTAGCCTCGATATTAAGAACAATTGATATGGACCATGTATGAAAGAGACACTGAAAAAAGAAAGAGTAAAATAAAAAGCCATAAATATATATTTACTGTGTTTGCGTTGTCCCAATTAAGTCCCCTCTTAAGTTCTTTAAGTAATCCCTCATACACCACAGTACCAAAATATAAAGCACTCTCCTACGTTACATTAACACATGTCATTTTGTGTAACGGTTAGTTACCAAAACGCCCACCAGGGTTGTCTCCCCACAACGTCTACCTGCTAACAGGGGTCAACATAATCGGTGGAGAGTTCGCAGCAAATCACCACCAATTTCCACGAAATTCAAAATTTGTAAATCTTTGCAGTTTTCCTCTTTATTCATAAGCTAAATCCGCTAGATTTGAGATTCTACAAATTTTCTAAATGGGTAAATTTTGTAGGTTGATCGTTATAATGTACATTGCTTTCAGTTTGAAAGGTACTCATTATAAACGGCAAACATTGCAGATTTCTGTAGTGAAAATAAGCACAATTTATTTTGGTGTGCAGATACAAAAAAAATAATCAGATATCCCAGGCTTGAGCAGAAACAAGTTCTATTAAATTGACTTAGTTTTGCATTCCATACAGCACCGAAGTCTAAGTTAAGGTTAAATAATGTAGTAGTCTGCACTGCCCTCTCGGGCAAGGAACCACATAGACAGGTAAGCATAGATAGGGTGATTGCATCCAGGAGCCTAGGTAGTGTAATGGTTAGCATGCTAGCCTCGAAATGTCAATAGGCATGGGTTCGAAGACCAGATTTAGGCGCAACATTTTCTGCTTTTATCTCTCCTCCCACGACAATATGTTGAATCAACTCCAAATAAGGGCTTTGCTTTCGAAATTTTGTGATGCTTTCATCGGAATATGGATAATTAAGTTGTTAATTTAGATAACATTCCGTTGGCTTTGTAATTGGCTAATTTTCATCGGATGATATACAATAATGGGAGTGTCAGACATATGTGGAATAGACATGCTAGGCAGAAGCAGTGCTTAAACAAGAATTGCGTTATATATAATATTGACCTGCTTGAAATAAGATGCACAGTGCCATATTGAGGCCCTGTCACACTACGACGTACGGCATCAGCGCATGCTCAACGTTTGAAAATTTTCCAGTACATCAGCATTCGTCAAACATTTCAGCGGCGAGGGATAAAAATGTGCGTATACACAACATACACACAACGTATACACAACTTACGTAACATATGCAGAATGTATCTCCGACCTATTGCTAGCATATCAGAGCGTTCATGTACCTCGCAAAATGTTCCCAAAAAGCTTGCATATGCTCATGGAATGCTGACCAATGTTACATCCATTACTCCATCGCTAGAAGTATGGCGTATACGTTAAATAAGCCTGACATACGGCAGGCATACGTTCAAAGTATGTTAGGAGTATGTAATCCATCCATTGGCAGAATGCAGACAATACGCGGACTGCGCATTCTCACCAGCTGAACATATGGCTAACATGCAGCAACGTATATACCAACATATCCCTAACGTACTCCCAACATATGCCAACGCATCCCAAACATACACACAGCATACGTTCAACGTACGAGCCACACGTCGACACACATTGGAAATTTTGAGCATGCACACAATTTTTCCAGAGCCTCGACGCACGGCGATGTAAGAAACATATAACGATGTACCCGGAACGTACCCGATGGACCCACACCATTTACGTAATGTATGACGGCATACGCCGACGTGTTGCTCGAAAATCACATATGTCGGCATACACTAAGGCTGTATGTCATAGTGTGACAGGCCCTTTCGTGTCGCATGTGCGTGTGTGCAGGTGCATGTTTGTGTTGATATGTAGAAGGGAGGGTAGTGTCACCTGGCGGGCAGGATCGAAACTAAGCACTCGCGGGCTCTCACGGCGGGCCCTACAAGCAGTATAGTCATGCACGACGCCTGACCCCCCAAAAAGTAAACAAGTCACACGGCTCAATGTCAATTTGTCTAGTCTCATCACACCAGTGTGCACATAGGGGGGGGGGGGGTGGTGGTGTATGGTGATGTGGTGTGGACCCCGATCCCACTCTAAAAAAACAAACACCCTACATACACAAAAAGAACCCCCATTTACACAAATGTTTGTTTCTTGCTGTTTTAGGTCCTAGCAACATCTAAGGCCATATCAGGACGAGTACCGACTTGTGACAGTGCACAGCAATGGTGACTTTATAGTGCTGCCCCACTGGGAGACCAAGTCACCAGCACCATGACCTGATTATCCTGACACTGAGCCAACCACTCCTTGTAGCAGCAATGTAAATAGGACAGGAAATCGACACTGGCAAAAAGTCAGCTTATCATTTCCATCAGGTTTTTGTTGTTGTACCTTGAAGTGATTAAGCAGGGTAAATTTATTTAAATCATGAACAATTGGTCTTTCTCATTTCATTGCTCCTTGTCATATCCTAGTAATGCTGAGTGCCATGCTAGGTAGCGACAAGTATAACTTATTAAGTCATTGATTTCACCCTGCTGGGGTTTGAACCACGGGGGGTTCAAATTCCATGACCTACTAAAATGAGAGGCGGATGCTCAACCCATTCGGCCATCCCGTCTGTTACTGACGATGAAAATGTCGCTCGCTGCCTCATTGTGTTGAAAAGAAGCTTGAAATCTCAGAATGTATGTCGGTATGTGGAGTGGTATTAGACCTTCGCACATGTTGCCTATTGAGGGGGATAGGGGTGAGGGGGGGGGGGTGGTGGCTGAGCTGTGGAAAGTAATTGGTCGATTTGCACAGTGACAGCGTCTCCTATGCACCTGCTCTCGTATTGCACGACCCTTCTGGTAGTATCTGTACCAGGAGTAGTATCACCGAGCATATATGGCCAGCTGCAGAACCTGCAAAGTTATATATATATCATATATTGGTATTTATATTTGAAGAGTTCAGACGCAAAACCATGTGAACGCCAATCCAATAATGCAGATAACCATTAGAATCAAACCTTGAAAAAGTTAATTATGTTATATTCCTATTTGTTGTGTTCATTACTCCATCATTGCTCACGGACACAGCTGACTCAGAGGCATGAGTGGGTTAATCAAGGCTTTTATTCGGGTACTGCCTGCCCAGCGGCATGTACATTGACTGTGTATCATCGGGCAAGAAGCGAACGAGCGAAGGCCCTGATATATCGGGAAAATGAAATGTGATGAGGGCATATGAGTCATGTGAACGAATTAACAAACAAGTAATCAATTACGTTAAAGTACAATAGCAATAGTTAATGATAAAAATATGAGATAACAGTAGAGGGTAAATTATCAGAAATGTGACATTTGTCTGTCAACTGCGCGGGTGTCAGTCACTCATTAGATGGTATTCTTTATTTTTTAGTTTAAATGCTTGATTGGTTTTTGATTGGAGGTGGGAAGTGGTCAGTGCGGGCATTTGGAGAAGACTGACCACCTTCGGTGGCTCCGGAAGACCCCAGGATAGTGCCTGGCCATGATGGCTGGCAGGAGTTGTTATATAGGCTGGAGGGGGGGGAGATGGCTTCTCCCCCTCTCCCCCCCCTCTCATCACTCACTCCCCCCCCACCACCACCACCACCACCACAGTAGTGGCAGGGGGGGAGGGCTTCGGCCTTGAGCCTGCCATGTCCAGCCATGACACCGAATGAGCGACCTCACTCATTCAAGACAATTATATGATTATATGAAAAGTGGAATTAGTTAGAATTAAAATAATTTCAGGAAAAATCTGTTATTTAAACTATATTTTTGGATTGGCTTTTACGGGGTTTTGCACCTGAACTCTTCAAATTTTGTTTATATATATATATATATATATATATATATATATATATACATACCACTAGATTTCAACCCATTCAATTCAGGCCTTATATATGAGGCACCCATACTTGTATATATATACTTATAATAGTTATATATAATGTTCTTTCTTTTCGGAGCTGATATATATGAAGAGCTCTTTTCCAAAACGTGATAAGCACCAATCAGTAAAAAGAGTTTGCAATGCCAATGCCAAGTTTGTAGATCGTGATTTAGTAAAGAGCTGTTCATCATCATGCTGTCGGTCGCGATGCAACAAAGACTGCTTTCATTACTTGACTGCCGCTCTCCTTGGTGTTTTGTGCGGTTGTACATTTCATGAAAGCTGCCTGCAAAAGTGTTGAAGTGCTGCTGGCTTTTGCAAGTTACCAGCGGCACTCTCTCGGGGAGCAAATAGAGGTTTCACACCGGCAAGAATATATCAAGACAGGCGCAAAACCTATTTGTCCCTGCAGTGGCTGGTCGGGAGATGTTGGAAGTTCCATACATCAAACCACCCTTAATGCTGCCACAGTGACATGGTTTTCTGTTTAGGGTTTGCTCCCTTAGCCTTCGGTTCTGTCAAAAACCTGTACCACAAGGCAGTGGTTTACAACTCTGCAGGGCAGGGGCGTCAAACTCCCTGAGGTATTGCTATACCTGCAATACCCGTACAGAGCTGTTCATATATATATAAATAAGCTCTTCATATATATATAAATATATAAATACATATATATGAGATCTTCATATATATATATTATATATATATATATGGATAGTGATAACACTGTTATCACGTGTAATACTGTCTGTAGTGTTCTGCTCCTATCACCCCCCCCCCCCCCCCCATCCCTGTGTGTGGGGGTGGGGTGTACCGACATGCTTCACTTCTACTCCCCCCCCCCCCCCCCCCCATGTTCGGGGCTTTCGCGCGACACTCACTCGGAAGTTTTTTTTTATGAAGAGATCTTTCCCAAAACACGATCAACAAACTTGCCATGAGCATTGCAAACTCATTTTCTGGATTGATGCTTAGTGCGTTTTGGAAAAGAGCTCTTTTTATATATAAATATATATATATATATATATATATATATAAATCTATATATATATATGCAGTAAAACCTCTCTATCCGACCACTTCCACAGATCAACCACTCCCCTATATCGATCGCTTTCTTTGGGTCCGAAACGATCGCCCATACAATACCATTGTAACGATAACAAAAACCACTCCCTAAACCGACCACCTCCCTAAATGGACCATTTAAAGTCGGTCCCAATGGACGGTCGATTTAGAGAGTTTTTACTGTCGATTCCTGTTCATATATATATATATATATATATAGATATATAAAAATATATATAAATATATATATATATGAGCTCTTCATATATATATTATATATATATGGATAGTGATAACACTGTTATAGCGTGTAATAATGTCTCTACTGTCCTGCTCCTATCCCCCCCCCCCCCACCCCCACCCCCACCCCCATCCCCACCCCCCCACCCCCACCCACCCCCCTTTCATGGGTGGCGGGGGGGGGTACAGGCATGCTTCACTCCACCCCCCCCCCCCCCCCCCCCCCCGACGGTCGATTTAGAGAGTTTTACTGTATATAATATTGGCCCGAACTGTAGTCGGCGGAAGTGATTGCAGCCGACACCAGGTGGAGGCAGCAATACATAAATGAAGCAATGGACATCGGGGGAATATAATAATAATGAAGTATATGAGTATTAGCGGCTAGCTTGAGATTTTTAGCTGGTACCAGAGAGCGTGTGTATAGATGAGAGGGACAACTCCCATACTAGACCGTGTAACAGCTGCCGACTGTGGTGCTCCAAGTGGTGGTTGTTGAACAGTTTACGCATATGGGCAAACTCAAGGCATTGTCAATGGTCGTGGGCAATCTTCATCCAGAAAAAGTGAAATATCTCTAAAACTACACCACATAGAAACAAACTGTTTGGAACACATATAGAAAACATATTCAACGATGAGACTATATTAAATTTATATGGTTAGGGTTCTGTATTTCTATTAATTTTGAATAAAATAAACGTTTTTCACTGCACGTACGGCAAACTCAATGCATTGTCAATGGCAGTGAGCAATCTTCATACAGAAAACGTTAAATATCTCTAAAACCACAACACCTAGAAACAAACTGATTGGAATACACATAGAAAACATGTTTACCAAAATGATTATATTAAATTGATACGGTTAGCATTCTGGATTTCTATTAATTTAGAATAAATCTAATGTTTTGCACTGCGCGTACTGGCAAACTCAAGGCTTGTTCAACAATAACTGCCAGGAGCGCCACTGTAGCCTGTGTTACCTATTTTCGCGGGAGTTGTCCCTCTCATCTATATACACGCTCTCTGCTGGTACCCAGACTTTGTCGGCATTGGAATAAAACATTGTTTATATACATGTAGTAGTCCCAAACATGATTTCCACCACCACATGGTGGCGGCAGAGATTACACCGCCTACTCTTGCAGTTCTGCTGTGACAGGTGGCAGTAGGCTAGCCGGTGGGCAGGTCCCCAGGTGGACTGTCCCATCTACGTCTGGTTAGTGGCTCCCCCCAACTTGAGAGGTTACCTCCGACCTGGCTGGTCAAGGCGGCTGGTCACTTGGTTCTGTGATGCTGTGGTGGGCGGAGATGTTGTTATAAATGTGGAAGCATACATTTCTTCTTATCGTCGTTCGGTCCATGTGCACCCAGCAAACCAGACCAGGGGGAACAAGCCGTACATGGCCTGCCACATTGGTGCCATGACCAGGATTCGAACGTGGGTTGTTTCTGCCACAACTAGAAGTACTAACCACTCTGCGATCATACATAACTGCTTACATATATGACCAGACGGGATGGCCGGCTGTTTTGGGTTAGTTAAAAGCTAATAGTCTCAATTATACTATTGAGT
Source organism: Branchipolynoe longqiensis (assembly GCA_030323885.1). Classification (NCBI taxonomy): domain Eukaryota; kingdom Metazoa; phylum Annelida; class Polychaeta; order Phyllodocida; family Polynoidae; genus Branchipolynoe; species Branchipolynoe longqiensis. Next base: position 39,913,769 of record CM059191.1, read on the forward strand.
GAAGCTTGTGTAAAATATGTTCACGAAGGTTGAGTCAAACCAATGGCTTAAAAATTGATAGTTATAACTTCCTAGCCAGGTGCTTGGCATTATTAGGATAAGGCAAGGACTGGTTGGCTCGGTGTCAGGATAATGAGTGGGATATCAGGTCATGGTGTTGGCGGTCTGCTCTGTCAGTGGGACATCACTATGAAGTCACCATGAGTGCGCACTGTCACAAGTCGGTACCTGTCCCGATATGACATTAGATGTTGCTAGGATGTAAAACAACAACAAACAAAACAAAAACTTACATATATTTTATTAGATACACAACAAACAACACGACTAGTCAATATGGTCCGAGTACAAATCTCTGGCTGGGCAATAAATTACAATCAACCGTTTTTATTAAGTTAAAATTCACGGCAGCGACTTCCTCACAGTAGCAGGGGACCAGCTTTCAACTCCTACAGATCTGCCCACTACACCTTCCCACATGCAAACCAGGCAGATCCACATGCTGCTCAAGCTACCTTACACTCTACCCTGCAACCACTAGCCCCGAACTCACCCTTAATGCTCAGGCATTCCACTCCTTTGCCATGATATACGCATGGAATCTATGCAGCCATTTATTATATGTTGTATAAGCCATTATACGAGTATAATAAGCCTGAAGATCCATCTACTCCCAAGCCACTAAAGCTAGGATTCCTTACACGTGGTATGCGGCATGCGAATGCGAATGCGAATGCGGCAAAAAATCGAAAAGCATCTAAGTCAATGGGGCTGATTCCTTACAAGCGGTATGAGGCATGTGGCATGCGGCATGCGAATACTGAATCGGTCCATGTAGCGATCGGTGTGGCATGCAAATGCGAATGCCCATAGACAACAGTGTTAGAGAAACCTGACACTATGTGTGTGGGTGAAAGGACCCAACCCGTTTGCATACCGCATACCACATGCCACATGCCGCATACCGCGTGTAAGGAATCTTAGCCTTAGTCATCAGCTGGTCACCTCTACTCATTAGGTCATCCATTGTTATCTCATGACCTCACCACGTGGCGCAGTCGAAGTTGTTGAAGGCTCTATTGCGGCAGATGGAGGAGGAAGACAGTACATTCATTGGTATTCATATTTCTGTGCATATGGTAGCATTTTTAGCTTTAAGCTAGGATTCCTTACACACGGTAACCGTCAGTCTCCCGATTGGGACGGTCCTAACATCCTAAACTGAGCCATGTTAGGACCGTCCTTTTCGGTCAACAAAACCATTATTTTGTCTTTATGTGTGCTATTTCTACTCGTGGGGGTTCCTACCTTTATTATAACCAAATTATAGATAAGTATTCATATTTTTGTGGCTCTGGTAGCATTTTTAGCAACCCGAACCACCACCACTACCATATGTTTCCACTCAGCAGCCTTGGAGACTGCTTCCTAACAGGTCCGCGCTCTACCTTGTCCTGGCTGTCCGTAATTATCAGTCGCCTCCTCCAGCCTTATATCAATGGACAAATGCGACTGATGCTTTTCTATTCACACCACCCTGTCCCGGCTGTCCGTAATTATCAGTCGCCTCCTCCAGCCTTATATCAATGGACAAATGCGACTGATGCTAATCTATTCGCACCCCCGTGTCGCATGCCGCATGCCGGACCGATCGCTACAGGGACCGATCGAGTTGTCGCATTCGCATTCGCATTCGCATTCGCATTATTTTTTTACTCCACTCGCGGTGTTCAATTTGAAATTCTATCAACTCGGGTTACCCGAGTCACGGTCGTGATAATCGAATATGGTCGTCGTTTCGGTGGAATAGCTATTAATATTGCATTTGGGATCCAAGTGTATACCAAATTATTCTTTATTTCTATTAATTTTGAATATAATCAAGGTTTGCACTGCACGTATCGGTAAATTCAATGGCAGTGGGCATTTGTTTTACTCTTGACTATATTATTAACCAATCACTGTCGCCCACCCTGCTTGCTGCGTACCGAAGTTTGACGAGCGATTTCCATTTCTGTTTGCTGGATTTTGATTATTCAACACGAGTAAACAAATGGCGGACCCATATAGGGCTATTTCCATTTCCGTTTGCTCGATTTTGGTGATTTCATGTTCCACCTCTATGAGTACAGGTTTTGTTTATGCATATATGTACACGTGTTAGTCCATAGCCTCCCCGTGGGTGGGTCGGTATTATGTATTTCACACCGATACCTGGTTAGGCACACCTTCCACTGCAGGTCATAATGCAGATACTACTACGAGCGCCGCCAGTGGCCATTAACAACACTACAACTCACACTGTCCCCGAGGTCACATTCAGCACTGAATAATTCAATAAGGAACAGGTGTTCAGCTCCAATCCGACTTCATTTTTCTTGGGATTAAAGTTGCATAGTCCGAGGAAGCATCGTATTTTCAACACCAAAACACTTCCCAGATTTGATTCTACATATCCAGCTAATGGGGCTGTCACACTACGACGTAACGACGTCAACGTAGGGAGAACGTGAAGAACGTTGAACTTCTCGGCGTAGTATGCAAATTTGGGCACAAGTTGAACGTGGATGCAGCGTAGTGGACGAGAGAGTAACGTTGGTAAAGCGTAGTGATACCGTCGTTCGACGAGAGAGGTCAACGTAATGACGCTGACGGAACGTTATGAACGTTATTCCATCGTCAGAAGAACGTTACGTGACGTTAGCTACGTCATGACACGTTGAACGTACGTTGAATGCACGTTCTCCTGACGTTCTCCTGACGTTCTCCTGACGTTCTCCTGACGTTCTCCTGACGTTCCCATTACGCCCCGTGGGCATTTGCACTTGGTTTAATGGGGTTCAACGTAGTGGAACGTAGTTGAACGTAGTGAGGAGCGTTGGAATAACGTCCGTTTAACGTCATTGACGTTCGCTGAATGTGAACAGAACGTACGGCAAACGTAAACCCTTACGTTCGACCTACGTCGACACTTTTGAACATGTCCAAAACCTCAACGGAACTCGACGTAACACGACGTAATGTAACGTAGCTCGACGTCACTCTAACGTCATTATGACGTCATCATAACGTAATCCAACGTACATCAACGTAATGACGAAATATCACCACGTTAGGCTCACGTTGGCTCATTACGTCGTAGTGTGACAGGGGTATTAGATACTGATGTACTTATTAAGTATTTTTTGCCACATGGAAGGGAACACTGAAGCAATTCAATGAAATAGTTTGTTGTATTTAACGATGCCTCTAGAGCACATTGATTTTGATCTTCGGCTATTGGACGTCACTGCATAAGCCTATGGTTTCACGAGTTTTGGCGTGCTTGCCAAAATTAATTTAGGATTATTGCACTTCAAATATCTCAAAACTTAGCCACTTAAAGCCGCATAGTCCAATAAAGGCATCACATTTTCAAAACCAAAACATTTATCTAGATTTGATCCTGCATATCTAAGTTAGATACTGATGCACTTATTAAGCATTTGTTGCCACATTGAAGGGAATGGTGAGTTAATTAATATAATCTGTTACTGCTGAAGCCTATGGTGTCAGAGTTTTGGCATGCTTGCCAAAATGACGTTTACATGTTTGAACTTCAAATATCTCCAAAGTTAGCCATTTAATCCAAAAGTTACTTGAAACTAAAGTAAGATAGCGTATAACCATCAACCTAATATATTTATCCCAGAAAATGACAGAAACTCAAAACCATCGGACTATGCAACTCAAAACATTAAAAAAACACCTGGAACCCCCCCCCCCCCTTACAAAGATCACAAATCCAATATTGATCTCCTGTAAAATTGCTTGCCTCGACAGTGCCCACTGAATGGCTGTATAGGAAACCCAAAGCTAGTTCCGCTTTATCGCCGGGTACAATTAATCCACTCCTCCCCTCCCCTCCCCCCTCCCCATCCCCCCCCCCTCTCCCTCCTTCCCTCCATTCCCTTCGAAGTGTGGCCAGCAGAAATTCATAAGCACCGAGCAGCTCGCAACAGCTCATAAACAAGGCTTCAATTCACACCCAAAGTCGCGGCGCCACTCGGTTGTGAATGACGTCCAATTAATCATGCATGGATCTAGGCGCAGTTGGATTCGATTTGTAAGCATGCCCTTAATGTTGGGTGATTGCACTACATGGACAATAATGGCGGCATTATGCTTTAACACCGGGGTACCACTGTAAGCAGGGTTTTTATTGCTTGACAAGAGAGAGAAATCAGTGATTGCCAGCATGGCTAAGTTTCCATAGCAACTGATATATCATCGTTAATAAAGCATGCACACAGATGGGGCACATCATTGAACGCACCTCGCTGTCAACATTATATCATGCTCCTGTTCAAAGAGAGACCAGACCGTAACAAGACCAGTAACAACTTAGATAAGTGGAAGCCAAGCATAATCGAATGTCAATTCGCATTCTGTCCATTTTGAATGTAATCATTCCATGTGTGACATTCAAAGGCTAATTTATGACAGGGCTATGCTCACCTTGGTAACCTGAGGGTTGCAGGGATTTAACCCTATGGTGGTTAAAGCCGCCTTAAACCACGGTTAAAACCGCCCAGGCTAAAACAGGCTTTAGCTACTAAAAGTGGCTAAAATTGGCTAAAACCAGAGATCTTCTATGTGCATAAAATCATAAGAATAATTCTTCAAAACTGGTTCTACTACAGTGTAGATACCGTATGTGCCACCAGACGGGGTGGCCGAATGAGAAGAGCGTCCGTCTCCTGTTTCGGGAGATCGGGCGATCCGAACCCATGAGTTTGTGGGTCCGAATCCTGGTTGAGTCAAACTAATGGCTTATAAAATTGATACATGTCGCTTCCTAGCCTGGCACTTGCCATTATTAGGATAGGGCAAGGATTGGTTGGCTCAGTGTCGGGATAATATGACTGAGTGGGATCATGGTGCCAGCGGCCTGATTTCCTAGTGGAGCAGCACTATAAAGTTGCCATGTGTGCACATTGTCACAAGTCGATGCGTGTCCTAATATGATGTTATATGTTGCCAGGATATAAAACTCCAACAACCAACCAACCAACCTTTCACCACCTGCCTCCTGATGACTAGACTTCTTTTTGTCATGTGTGCATTTCTGCCTTGTTTTCGCCGCTAGACACTAATAGTCTTGAGACTCCCCTTCTTTTTACCACTTTCACTTGTTGTGTAGCTATCTACTGCATGCATTTTTTCTCTGTTTGTAAGCATTCTCCCACATCCCCCAAACCTCTGTGAGTTTGTTCGTTCTTCAATCAGATAATTGTTTGGTTAACAATCGTCAATTTCTCTGACGGTCTTCACCTTGCTGTGTTAGTGGTCATTAGTTTTTGATTTTAAGTTTAAAGTTTACCTTCTGTATGTATCATACCTAGGATGTATACCCTCTATCACTTTGCTTGAATTATCAGTGTATTGTCTATTTATTTAATATTTATTTAATATTTATTTATAAAACTTGGTAAGGTTTTTGCCATTTATTTATTTCTAATGTAGATTGCAGTGAAATTGTCCCAGCAAATGAACGACTCTCCATTCAGTACATCCAGGTAGCACACTCACAGTCACACCCATTCCCAGCAACATTGCGAGGCAGCGGTTTCCATACCAACGAGCTCTTTCTTGGGGATCTCTTCATATATATATGATATAATTCTTTCCCCCCCACATATATTTTAGAACATTCAGATATGCTCTATAATAATGAAGATTCGGCTTGAGGACTTGTCCGGTTGATGTCTGGAGGCGAAGTGCGGGCCGTGGAGGTGGTTTAATTTCAAATCGGGAGGTCACGTGATCGTTTTTGGCGGGAAACTGACGGCGGCTTTGTTGTAACCGGGGGGAGTTCGGGCATTTCACACAAAGTGGCGCCACCATAGTGCTATGGCCGCTGGCAGCTGGTTAGTTAGTTCGCGGGTATGAATATAGGTGGCGTCCTGGTCGGTGGCTGGCGGTTCCCCGTCACCGCCTGCGAATTACCCATGTTACAAATAACATGCACAATTGAATTTAAATGCTTAAATCTACCTTACTGTAATATTTATTTAAAATAGCTAATTTTGGAAATATTTTAAATGACAAAATGTCTCATTAATTTTGACATGTATGGTAAAATGCTGATACTATAACCTGCAGCAGTAGCTGATTCTCTTAAAGTGACTTAGAATTCCTTTCTATACAGCAAATAATGCTGACCATATATGTCCCAATAGAAGCATGCTATCCACTAGAAGCACATCCCCCATTTCAAGATTGAAAGCACTCACAAATTTACGATCATTTTCAGACTGAATGCACATAAAATAAGACAATCCCACTTTATTTCAGAGGCATTTCCATGACATTCTTTAACTTTGAATAGACGTGCATCTATGTGTCTGCACTCGCGCAGTGTGCGTCTATTGGGACATATACGGTAATATGCGCATCAGTATATAAGTTAGATAGGCTGGATCAACCCTAGATGTTGGCTTCGAAGATTGGGTGCTTTCATTAGACTAAGCAGCTTTAAAGAACTAAGAAAGATGCTCTCACATTTGAAATGATTGCACAGTAATTCGCTACACTCGGCTGTAATGAAGAACAGGAGAACAGAAACAGAAACAGGAACTGGATTAAATAAAGTATTTAATAAAAAACAAGTCGGACCTTGGCAGGTGTTCAAGGATGTATCAGGCGGCGACAGAGGCCAGTCACATATGCTGACTGGAATGCATAACCAGGAAGTTCGGCTCAATGCAGGGATGGGTAGTGACATGTCGGGGATCAGCGCTCACCCCCAGAGAAAGAGGGTGGGTGGGTGGGGAAACGATATGGAGTGTAGCAGTGCCAGAAGCAAAGTGAGTGAGAGCGGAGAGGGCGATTTAGCAGGAAAGGTAAACAGACAGCAGCCTCGTGAGCAAATTACTCATGGTAGCCTCAGGCCAACATGCACAATAAGAAATCTATATTTAATGTAAAGTAAATACTTCGTTCTCCTCTCTTCAGCTCTGGACGTGATGATTGACGCAACTGTATTTGACATGCTCAATTAAAAAGTTAAAGCTTGAAATTATTTACTCTTGACGGGTTATTTGAAGAACAGTGACTGACATGAAACTCATTATGGCCAATTTGACCATCTTGAAGACCAATTTGAGCATATTGAATTGAAAGTTAATGGGCAAGACCCAATTCAGGTGTCATTGTCCATCGGGTTATGCTTGTTGCACACAGTGGGCCAGAGGCAAATTACTAAAAGCCTGCCGCAGACTAACCGACAATTTCACTTGAAACCTATTAATCAGGTATTGCTGATTGTATTTTCTAGATCGCAGTCCAATAATTTTCTTTACGGTCAATATTTTACCCTACAAAATAACACCTTGGCCAGTTATTTACACACATTATCTTATTGATGACTAGTCTAGTACAATAAGAAGTCATGACTGATGGGAAATGATGTAGATTGCTACTGTAGTGGTCTGCACTGACCTCTCAGGCAAGGAGCCACATAAACAGATAGGCGTGGGAAAGGTGGTGACATCAGCAAGCCTAGATGGTGTAATGGTTAGCACACTGGCCCAGATAGGCATATGCAAGGTGATGACACCACGGAGCCTAGGTGGTGTAATGGTCAGCACACTGGCCCGGAATACAAAACATGCGTAAATCAGGGGGAATGTAAACACAGTTAAATAGAAGAATTTAAAACAAAATACAAATATTGGAAATTTCGGAAATTAATGCATACATGGGCAAACACTGTTACTTTTATGAATCTCGCCTAGTATTCGCTGAGCATTTCGCACTTATTAGGGCGGAATGCCCCCTCCCCCGAAAAAAACAACTTACCTCCCCCCGCCCCCCCCCAAAAAAAACCCACCCAACTCTCCGCCAGCCTGGTGGCTTTTCACTCACCTCTCGTCTTGATGTTCTGCATATTTCCTGGGGTTTACAAAGTATGATTTAAATCTACGACGCTAAAATAACTAATATATATCCAAACAAATTTAAAAAAAACAGTTATCCAACTTATGTAAGTGTATTTTTGTCAGTATGCACCACATGCCAGCAATCTGAATCTAAGAGAGATAATTAGCTGTCAATATATACTAACACTTGACAACCTGTCAATCAGCTCACATCTAACTAACTGTCACAAGTGAAATTGCGTCAATAAAAGTATCAGCATACATTATTCTCCATCACTCATCATACTCTCATATTTTCTTTTTACTAAACTAGTCATAATTAAAATCATTTGTGTAAATAACTGAACAAGATGATATTTTGAAGAGTAAAATATTTACCATAAAGAGAAAATTATTGGACTACGATATAGAAAAGACAATCTGAATTAGGTGGTGATTGGGGGGTTGGTTGGGGGTTGGGTATCCAGAAACTGGTTACCGGTCACCTAGCTCGCCCGCCCGTCCCTCCCGCCCCACCGGTCCGCCCCACAAACCGGCCCGCCTGCCCGCCCCACCGGCCCGCCCGGCCCCACTAACCGCCCGGCCAGCCCACCCGCCCCACTGACCGGCCCGCCCGCAATTGGAAATGGACGAAGCATTGATGAGAAGTGATGCTCAACTTGGAAATAGTTTAATGGCGTGGGAAATGAATTGGCAGGTTTGGAATGTTTTATGAGCTTTTTAATTGTCAGAGTTATTCGCTGATTAAAACAAGAAGCTCTGATTAATCCGGATGGGCTGAAATATCCAGGATTTGTGTGTGTGTGTATGAGGGGTGGGGGGGGGTGGGGGGCTGGTGTAGGGCCTCGGGGCTGCAACGCTTCAGGAAACAAACTTACCTTAAGCACACACAAATCAGAATATGTGATATTTGGAACAACATCTAGAAAATCTCAAGCACAAAATATAGAGCTATCTATGTATAGGCGATGTGGTGCTAAGAAAAGTGAACTTGTAGAAATACTTAGGAACCACACTTGACTCTACCCTGAATGCGAACCACCAACTATCGAGGCTGAACCAAATTCTGGGTATGAGAATGGCAACCTTTAGAAAAATAAGATGTTACATGAGTGAGAACGCAGCGCTCACACTTTATAAGGCAACTATACTGCCAAAAATAAGATTATAATGATCTAATCTATGGCCTTTTAACAAAACAACAAGAAAATAAATTACAGAGAACCCAAAACCGATCTCTTAGAAGAGTATATAGGGGCAATGTTCTCGCAGTGAATGGGATGCACACTAGAAATTCATTCAAGAACCGATTAGAAAACGCATGGGCTGATGATACAGGGAAATTTGACCACTTATTCACCACATGCTACTAATTTATTCCTTGTGTTGCTAATTACTTGCACTCAAGCAAAAATGAGAGACAAATAAGTGTTCACACTTCCTGTCTACCAATCACTATATCACTATATCACTAGATCTAATATCACATACCTGAGCCAAAGGAGAGATGCACATCTGCTATCTCTTATGTTTATCAGAGCCAAGGATGAAAACTACATAGACCATACTACCAGAGTTACCAGGCAGGGGGATGCTACACTCCTCAAAGTTCCTAAACCACTCACAAATAGGCTGACAAGAGCCCCTATCTACAAAGGCAGCAACTTATGGAATGAACTCCCAGTCAGAATTAGACATGCACAAACACAACTAGAATTCAAGAACCTGGTAAGAATTCACCAAGCCAATCGGGCCCTTGTACAGGCCTAGTGATGAGGTCGCCATATTTAATTATCTATCTGTTATAAGCACCTATAGCCCCCTCCCCCCCCCAACTACCACCACCACCACCACCACCAACCACTAGCACCACCACTCACAACGACTACCACCACCAACACCTACCACCACCACCACCCCACCACCACTCCACACACTCCTTTACCTGCTCCCAACAAACCAAGTTATCCACCGTACAAATTATTTGCCAAGCAAATTCAGAAAATGTATATCAGTCTGGTAGTATTGCTATAAACATATACACTAATACAAACTGTACTAGACTACTAAATGACTGAAATGTACAATCCTCCAAGCATAGTTTACCCCATCATTAGTAACAACCTACTTACTCAAACTACTTCATGTAGTCAAAAACACACCCGAGGTATTAACCTTTTAAGCATAACCCTACAACTAACCACACTCTATCTAACAGAATAAACAAACCATTCTACTAACACTCCATCTCAAAATCCCATCTCCAACAACATGATAATTATACAATTCACAACACAGTATGCATACAAACCTGTGAAGGGAAACTATGCACCTAACCACTCCGTAATGTAAAGGTCTAATCAATACACATGTATGTATCTAATTATGTATGTATACAACATATAACTACTATTTTATATGTGAATTGTCAAACTATACCATATGTAAGTCTTGGAATGATTAATATTTTTATTTCAGCTGACTTGAGCTAGCTGATGATGACAATATCAGAGTACATATACATATATTGTAAATAACTGTATTATCACATGGCTTGAAGACAGCGCCACGGCGCTGACAAAACACTTTATTCAATGAATAAAGTATATTTATAAACAGCACCCTTTCCTCTGGTCTTCTGCCTTCTGAGAATCATGGGCATAATTGATTAACACAACCTGGGTGACTTAGGTCACCCAAGTTGCTAGAATTTCAAATCGAACACCGCGAGTGGAGTTGACAAAAACACGTGCTGTGTGCAAAAAGGCCCAACCCGAGTAACCCACGTCTTGGCTGGGGTTCGCTAGGAACGATGATGTCACATCTGTGCTGGTACTGTCCTGCAGGATAACAGCTACCAGTCCTAAATGTTTTTGTTGGTAATAACCCAGATTAATGAAATGAAAATATAACTAAACCATGCAATCATAAAATAATTTAATTCCTATTTTGCTGTAGTTATATCGGTTATTAAAAGAAAAAAGTTTTGGATTAAGCCACCATTTTTTCCGCCCCGAGCATGGAGAAGTGTATTCGAATATTTGACACAAGTCTGTAGGATGTGCGCATGCGCCAAAAAGTGGCTTGGGTGACTGACCCGAGTTGACTAATCGATTACTCCCCTTGTGAACATACCGAAATGAATGCACATATATATAGAGTAAAGCCTCTCTAACCGACCACTTGCACAGATCAACCACTCACCTATATCGATCGCTTTATTTGGGTCCCAACAATACCATTTTAACCATATTCTAACTCCCTAAACCGACTACCTCCCTAAACGTATACAGTAAAACCTCTATAAATCGACCCACCTTGGGACCAACTTTAAGCAACCAATTTTAATTCTTACTAATTCCACTTTTCTTATGATCACATGACTATGGATCAATGAACAAAAAAAGTAGGAATGTACAAAAAAACACCTTTTTGAAGTTTTGAGGGTTTTGCGTCTGAACTCTTCAATATGTTATTTATAAAGTTAGCCTACTCTTTAAATCAGACGAGACAAACATAAGTATGGGTTGATCACTTTTAATGCGAGATCTTGGCTAGCATAATGCCTAGCCGGTTATAAATTTGAAAGCCAGGTGCGAAATGGCCAAGGAGCGGTTCGCAGGGCACCAACACACGGTGGGGCTGCAGTAGCACACAGAGGGATCGATCAAGTTGGGCCGTGATAGGCCAATATACATATTAATCGTCATTAAATAAATAAGAGACCCATTACTGCACAGTAATAATGAGAACAATAATAAAGGAGAAGCCTCTCCGCCTTTTTATATAATGATAATAATTATCCTGTCTATAACTGGAAGTCCGGTGCCTCGGTGCTGAAAATGGAATTATTCAGCTGAATCAAATATTTAACTATCCCCCTACAAAATACAGCTTGCCATGTGCCTTTCCAATTTGTTTTACATGTAATTTGGTTAATGTGTCGTGACGCCTGACTATATATGACGAACCTACTGATAATGAAAGTTATCTTTTTGAAGCACTGCAATGATTGATTGTCTCGTGAAACCCATCACGTGACCTGATTGGCTCACCCTAATTAGCCTATTGTAATGAAGGCACCAAGTATTGCCTGAACGGACACATATAATTCATTTGTATGCCTATATATCTAAATGTGGAACATATATAGGTTGATATATATATATATATTTATATATATATGTATACATAACCCGGACTGAACAGGTCACAAACCGGAGCTAGTGAAATTGACTGGCACCAGGTGGTGCTAGCAGTCTATAACTAGAGGAACTGGGTACATGAAATATAATACAAATACAATATAGTCCGCATACACCAAATCTGCACACTAAAGAGTGTTTATTGCATATATTGACCAAGTCTAGCTAACCTAACAGTTGACCTTACTAAGATAGGTCAATGAGTCACAATGCCATCACATTGCCATGCTGTCATGCTGCCATGCCGCCATGCTGCCATCCCACCATGACACCATGCCACCATGTCGCCTTGCCGCCATGCTGTCATGCTGCCATGATGCCATGCTGCCATGCTGCCATGCTGCCATGCCACCATGCCACCATGCTACCATGCTGCCATGCTGCCATGCTGCCATGCTGCCATGCTGCCATGCTACCATGCTGTCATGCTGCGATGCTGCCATGCTACCTTGCTGCCATGCTGCCATGCTACCATGCTGCCATGCTTTCATGCTGCCATGCTGTCATGCTGCCATGCTGCCATGCCGCCATGCCATCATGCCGCCATGCTACCATGCTACCATTCTGCCATGCTGCCATTCCGCCATGTTGCCAGGTTACCATGCTGCCATGCCGCGCTACCACCATGCTGCCATGCCGCCATGCTGCCATACTACCATGCTGCCATGCTGCCATACTGCCATTCTGTCATGCTGCCATGCTGTCATGCTGCCATGCTGCCATGCTGCCATGCTGCCATGCTGTCATGCTGCCATGCTGCCATGCTGCCATGCTGCCATGCTGCCATGCTTCCATGTTGCCATGCTGCCATTCTGCCATGCTGCCATGCTACCATGCTGCCATACTACCATGCTGCCATGCTGCTATTCTGTCATGCTGCCATGCTGCCATGCTACCTTGCTGCCATGCTGCCATGCTTCCATGCTGCCATGCTACCATGCTGCCATGCTGCCATGCTGCCATTCTGCCATGCTGCCATGCTACCATGCTGCCATTCTGCCATGCTGCCATGCTACCATGCTGGCATGCCAACAGGTGGTTAACTTCGGTGGAAGGGATTTGATTGAACTGCTATTTCTAACGTGACATTCGTACACACACCGCTTCAGCCATAAAAGCTTCCACACTCGCGGCCTGTTGGTGACAAATGGTCACAATCACTATAAACACACCGTATCCCAGGGGCCGGACGGGCGTGGACCTTGACCGATCTCCTTCGGGGAGAGTAACAACCTCATCCTGATAACAGGTTGGTTGGTTTTTGGAGTTTTACGTTCTGACAACCTATAAGGTCATATCAGGATGGGTACTGACTTGTGACAGTGTGCACGCTTGGACATTTCATAGTGATGCCCCTCTGGGTAATCAGGCCATCAGAACCATGACCCGATATCCCACTCAATAACATTATCCTGACACTGAGCTAACCAGTCCGTGCCCTATCCTATTACTGCCGAGCGCCAGGCTAGGAAGTGACAAGTATCAATTTGATAAGTCATTGGTTTGACTCAACTGTGAACCAAACTCCCGATCTCCCACACATGAGGCCTGTATTCTACCGATTCGGCCACCAGGCCTGGTCCTGAGGAAAAGACCATCCCACAAATACACAAACGCTTCAAATGACGTGCCATCTAGTGGAGCGGTGACCGTTCCATTGGCACCATCACCCGATATCCCTCTCAGTCACATTATATTGATAGTGAGCACAACCAATCATTCCCCTATCCTAGTCATGCCGATTATCTGACAAGGTAATGACAAGTTTCAAACTTTATAAGTATTTGGTTTCACTCAACAAGGGATTGAAACCATTACCTTCTGCATAAGACGTTGGCACTCTTCCCACCAGGCTATCACGTCCTATTGGTGTTCTCTGTGGCGGAGGGGTTAGAGTGTCTGACTTTTTCTAGGTCAGACTCCTAATCTGAAGGTCGGTGGTTTGATTCCCTGTGCCCCTACCTCTGCCAATTTGGATTTCCACCGCTGTGTATAACTTACAGCGTCATCAAAGGCCAGTTGCTCTGATACCATGTCTACGTGGTGTGGGAGGTTAAAAATACCTTGGGTCGTTAAAAGTGTAGGCTCAGGCTTTCTATCAACAAGCTGTCTAATGCTGAAAACAAGTCTATTCAGACTTATCCATGATAGGCAGTATGAATCCTCAAGAGAAAAAAATTGTGTTGCGCCGAACAGACCTTGATCTATAGATTTGCATGAAGTCTGAGTTCACTGGAGTAGCTCAGATTCCCTTGCGATTTATTGGTTAGAATAAATCTGGATTGCTGGACATGTCGGGGTAGTTATTTAGGAGAGGGCATATTTATAATGGATACTTGCAATGCCACCCTCTCTGCCTCCACCTCCCGCTCCCTCTCCCCCTCCCCCGCTTGGTTTGCTGTGGTACAACACCTGGGACCCAGCACGCTCCTTAATGAGGCTAGGGTCAAAGTGCAAAACATTGCATCAATCTATAAGATTGATGCAGCCATACAGAGTGGTCAGTAGGTGTGGGTCTGCAAAAAGTAAAGCTTGTTTTATTTAACGACGCCTCAACAACACATCATAAGCTATTGGACGTCAAACATATGGTCATTCTGACATATCTCTTTGGAGTAAACCCACTGCCATCACATCGGCTACTCTTTCCGATAAGCAGCAAGGGGTCTTTTTTATGAACTTTCCCACAGACAGGACAGCACATACCGCAGCCTTTGATGAACCAGGGGTGTCCCATTGCTTGGAAAGGAAAATAGCCAAAACTGCAAATGGATCCACTGAGAAGGATTGATCCAATGACTGACAGCTTCACAGGTCGACACTCTACCGCCTGAGCTACGTCCTGCTCCCTTGTGCACAGTTGTGGGTAGCGGTGGCCCTGCTGCCTACACAAATGGGTATCAGAGGTTAAAGGGAGGTGGTGAAGACACATGTATAAATTAGTGTTTTACTTACAATTGCATAGTCCGATGGTTTTGAGCTTCTGTCAATGAGTTAGAGCGTCCGTCTCCCGTGTTGGCAGACCATGGGATTGTGGGTGTGAACCCTGGTCGAGTCAAACCAATGACTTGAAAATTGATACCTGTTGCTTCCTAGCCAGGCGCTCGGCATTATTAGGACAGGGCAAGGACTGGTTGGCTCAGTGTCAGGATATGAGTGGGATATCACATCATGGTGCTGGCGGCCTGGTATCCCAGTGAGGCAGCACTATAAAGT
Organism: Branchipolynoe longqiensis; assembly: GCA_030323885.1. Taxonomy (NCBI): domain Eukaryota; kingdom Metazoa; phylum Annelida; class Polychaeta; order Phyllodocida; family Polynoidae; genus Branchipolynoe; species Branchipolynoe longqiensis. Next base: position 39,929,112 of record CM059191.1, read on the forward strand.
CACCATGAGTGCACACTGTCACAAGTCAGTACCAATCCTGATATGACCTTAGATGTTGCTGATATGACCTTAGATGTTGCTAGGACATAAAACAAACAACATCTGTCATTTTCTGAGATAAATAAATTCAGTTGATTCCCATGTATACGTAACGTGTTTGATATCGATATGACCTTAGATGTTGTTGGGATGTAAGACAACAACAAATAAACAACTCTTCTTATTGCTACGCGACAGTATTGGCACTATATCGAAGATTGCTCTTGATAACCACTAATGGGTTTTTTGTTTGTTGTTGTTTTGCATCCTAGCAACATCTAAAGTCATATTAGGACGGGTACCGACTTGTGACAGTAGGCACTCATGGCGATTTTATATAGTGCTGCCCCACTGGGAAATCAGGCTGCCAGCACCATGACCTGAAATCCCACTCAGTCACATTATCCTGGCACTGTGCTAACCAGTACTTGCCCTATCCTAATAATGCTGAGCGCCATGCTAGGAAGTGACAAGTATACATTTTTAAGTAATTGGTTTGACTCGACTGGGAATCAAACTCGCCAACTTCCGATCTTCCGCCTGCAAGGCCTGTGCTCTACCAATTCGGCCACCGTGCCCTAATGGGACCAGATGCGATGAGTTGAGCATCCGTCTCGCTAGATAAAAGATTCACCCGGTACTTGTAGTACACGGGTGAAGACCAGCCTTATATAAATACGGGTGAAAATAGCGTTAGTATGGAACAAGAAGTGGAATGCCTGGCACCAGTGTCAAATGGTTACTTATATCAGAACAGAGTTAGTGAAATGGGAGAGAATGCAAAAAGACAAGATAGCGGCCAGAGAACGGGATCGATTTCACTTTTAAATTGCATTAAAGTATATGTCTTATTATATTTTCCAACTCAAAAGTAGCGGGTAAGCATGAAGACATATACAAAGAATAAATGTTGCTTCTTAGATTTTGAAATTAGGCTGTCATAAAGACTCATTTCATTAGCCTGATTTTTCGACCGTTTTTATATAAGGCTGGTTTTCACCCCTGTATTGGAAGTATGGGGTGAATCTTTTATCTACCGTCTCGCGTGTTGGTAGATCATGTGATTCGAATCTATGGGTTTGAACCCTGGTTGAGTCAAAGCAATGACTTAACAAATTGATACTTGTCGCTTCCTATTATTAGGATAGGGCAAGGATTGGTTGGCTCAGTGTCAGGATTTTTTAAAGTTTTTTTGTGACAAGTTTTTTATTCTGCCCATAACGTATAAGCTCCTGTGAGGGTGCTTGTTTTCAATGCTGGACAGCTGTGATACTGGATTAGTCTGGTCCCGCACTCAGGAGTGTTTACCTGATCTTTCTCGGGCCAACCTTTGCGGTTTTGGGTGTTAGTAGTTTCTATATTAGTTTTTTTGAATTTTCAAAGCTTTTTCCTAACTTAGCCTACTATGTACATCTACGCAGATGACATACAAGCCTGTGGGAGAGGATCCCATCCCATTGTGGTTTGTTACAGCATCCTTTCACCCACGCCCTGTCCTTAGATAGTACACCAGTGTGCCAAAACACCCCTGGACCCTTCAGGACTGCGACTAGGTGGGATAGTTGTGTTGTATAGTTAGCCATTTTGTATTTCATGGTCATCGGATGCATGACCGTGGCCTGTCCGGTTCTGCTTTGGTTTGTGCCAGTACGCATACCCAGATGGACTGCGCCCTATGGTGATAGTCATTTCAAATTCCTTAATACTTAGTAGGCCTAGTTTCCGTATTTGTAATATCTACCATCTTTTCTGGCCTGACTTTTGCTTTTTGTGCCAGAACACAGCAAGCAGTGACTGCGCCCAAGATCAGGTGAGATATTGTTTCTTCAGTAGGTGGTTGTGTATTATGTTTTCTTTAAGGATCTTTTATAGTGGTCCATGCTTTCGATTGCCCGTTGTTGTGTGGGTTGATTATTCCAGGCATGCGCTGCAGTACACTTCTCTCATACATCTTTGTGTTACTTATTGTTCTCAGTAACACTGGGGCCGCCATTTGCCTGGTGTCCCTCCAGGGGGTTGCTGTGTAGCCTGGTTTTGTGGTGTAATGGTGTGCTAGTATTTTGAGGTGCATTTCCCTTCTACTCGTTAGTAGTGTTGCATTGCATTTTTTGTGTAATTCGATTGTGGGATATCTTTTGTGCACCTGAAGGCATACTTTGAGGGCTCTATTTTGTAGCACCTGTAGTTTGTTTAATATATTTGTATTTCCTCCCATGTATACTACATCACCATAGTCAAAGTAGGAGAGGATAATGCCTTTATATATTTTAATTGCCATGTTTTCAGTCATGTAGTATCTCAGTTTAGCCAGTAGCCATATTTTATGGTTTACATTTTTGATAGTATTTGTTATGCAGAGGTAATAATTTAGGTGTCTATCTAGATCCACTCCCAGATATCGGTAGTTTTCTACTTGTTCCAGTATGGTATTTCCCAGAAGACACTTTATTTTATCGTTACTCGTTAGCCTGGTACCAAATAGTACTGTGATAATGTGACTGAATGGGATATCAGGACATGGTGCTGGTGGCCCGGTTTCCTAGTGGAGCATCACTATAAAGTCACCATGAGTGCGCACTGTCACAAGTCGGTATCCGTCCTGATATGACCTTAGATGTTACCAAGACATAAAGCTCCAACAAGGAGGACATGACCACCTCCTATAGTGGGCACGGCGACGCCATGTAAAATATTCTGACTTACGGTATTGGGGGGAATGCAAATGTTCTATTACTGATCGGGCATGTGTGTGTATTTTTGTAGGTGCTGGTGGTCCCTGAGTGAGATGTAAATAGACATAGTGGTGCTGGCAGGGCTGTGTAAGGGGCACTCAGGGCCTACCCCTCCCCCTCCCCCTCTGTTGGGTAGAATCACCACACTCAGGCTCCGGGCAGGTGGTGGCCAGGGGAGCCACACAGCTTGGTAGTGGTGGGCAGACCACTGGTAACCATGGGGACCAGGAATGCTAGATCCCTATTGGTAGAGCCAATAATGCTTGTTTCACATTGGGGGAAAAGGGTGGGGTGATACTCTACAATGAATCCATGTACCATATAAATAATAAACTAGAGGGCTTGACTCTCTTCTTTCACACTTTATTCTATTCCTTTCTCTTTGTCTGTATTGATTTCACTATAGCCTGCCTACACAACCACAGATTCGAGCTTAGCCATTCTACAAAATCGGAGACCTAGTCTCTACATAATTGGTGACCACGACGAGTGGTAAATCTATTAGTTGAGTAGCGGATTCAACTTTACAGCTATATTCTTAGTTGTGGGTTGAAAGTTGTTGCTCGGGGACCAGGGTAGTCGGGAGTCGGCGGTCGGGGGTCGGAGGGTCGGAAGTGAATGTCGGAGGTTGGGGTTAGGTGTTGGTGTCGGCGGTCTGGTGTCGGGGATCGGGGGGTCGAGGATTGGGCTTGGGGATCGGTGGGCGGGAGTCGGATCGTCGGAGATCGGGGTTGGGTGTTGGGTGTCGGGGTTCGGGGGTCGGGTGTCTGGTGTAGGGTGTCGGGTGTCCTGGTTGGATTCGGGATTCGGGGGTCAGGGTGTGGGGAATTCTGGTTGGGTGTTGGGTGTTGGGTGTTGGGTGTTGGGTGTTGGGTGTTGGCAGTTGGGTGTTGGGGTTGGCAGTTGGCAGTTGGGTGTTGGGTGTTAGGTGTTGGGTGTTGGGTGTTGGCAGTTGGGTGTTGGTGGTTGGGTGTTGGCGGTTGGTGGTTGTCGGTTGTCGGTTGGGTTTGGCAGTTGGTGGTTGGCAGTTGGCAGTTAGCAGTTGGCAGTTGGCAGTTGGGTCTTGGCAGTTGGCAGTTGGGTGTTGGGTGTTGGGTGTTGGGTGTTGGCGGTTTGTGGTTGGGTGTTGGCAGTTGACAGTTGGCGGTTGGCAGTTGGTGGTTGACAGTTGGTGGATGGGGTTGGCGGTTGGCAGTTGGGTGTTGGTGGTTGGCAGTTGGCGGTTGGCGGTTGGCAGTTGGCAGTTGGGGGTTGGCGGTTGGTGGTTGGCGGTTGGCGGTTGGCGGTTGAGGGGTGTTCGGGGTTGTGGGCTGATTGCATGGGGAGTACAGAGGCTGACCCCTCCACGCTCAGCAACGGGCCAGTGCGGCCAGAGGCCATCAAATCCATATGGCTTCTATAAAATCACCATTGTCCAGGACACCCCGTGTCTCCCGACGGTATTGCTGCATTTAGCTAGGCATCAGAAGGTACCCTTCAAGAGAATGACCACCCCTCCCGATATCCCCTCTCCGTCCCCACATTCTCATACACCCACCTCCCCCACCACAGTGGCTAAACTAACCCAGTCCCTACTTCGATATCTACCAGCTGTCTTTGTATATTTTTGTGGTAAATAAGTTCAGTCTTCCAAATATATATATATATTTTTTTAACCAGACTGGATGGCCGAATGAGTTAGAACGTCCGTCTCCCATGTTGGTAGACAGTGGGATCGTGGGTTTGAACCCTGGTCGAGTCAAACCAATGACTTAAAAATTCATACTTGTCACTTCCTAGCCAGGCACTCGGCATTATTAGGATATGGCAAGGACTGGTTAGCTCAGTGTCAGGATAATGTGACTGAGTGGGATATCAGGTCATGGGGCTGGTGTCCCAGTGGGGCAGCACTATAAAAGTCGCCATGAGTGCGCACTGTCACAAGTCGGTACCCGTCCAGATATGACCTTAGATGTTGCTAGGATGTAAAACAACAAACAAACAAATCTTTCTTTTTCAATGCCGGGGGACTGGTCTTCCAGCCTTCATACATTCGTGATTATTTAAAGGTACATAGTCCGATGGTTTTGAGTTTCTTCTATTTTCTGAGATAAATATAGTACAGTAAAACCTCTTAAAATCGACCGACCATGGGACCGACTTTCACTGGTCCATTTATGGAGGTGGTTGGCTTAGGGAGTTCTTTCATCATTTCAATGGTAATGAATGGCCGATCGCTTAGGACCAATTTAAGCGATCGATATAGAGGAGGGGTCGATCTATGGAGGTGGTCAGTTAGAGAGGTTTTACTTTAGGTTGATTGGTATGATAAACTTTACTTTAGTTTGAAGCAACCTTTAGTTTAAATGGCTAACTTTGGAGATATTTTGAGTGAAAACATAAAATAAATAATGTGGCAAGCAGATTACATTTCTGACACTATGTATGGATTCATCAATACCACATTAAGTATGACCTTCTATCCAGCAACAAATGCTTAATACGTGCACGAGTATCTAAGTTGGGTATACGTTGGACCAAATCTAGTTTAGTGCTTTGGTTTAGAAAATGCTTTGATTGATTGATTGGTGGTTGCCTTACGCCGTGTTGGCAGCATAGGCCATATTCACGGCGATGAAAATGTGATGCTCCCATCGGAGTAAGCAGCGTTAAACAACATCTACAAGTAGGTAATCTATACTATGTACAGTATGCATAATTCAGAGTGCGCTTGCAGGGGCATTGCAAATTAACACAACTATGCAACATGCATAGCATTTTACATAACATCATTATATGTTCGGCTTGGTGCTTTAAGTTGTAGCTTACATAATTTACGACACAAACAAGCAGCTCTTTGAATCGGATTTTTATTCAAAACATAGTATTAGGAAGTTGTAGAACAGTCAAGATGTAGATCGATAGGATATTACAATGAATCAATTGTTGTGAGGTCAAGATCAAGTGGGTTGGATCATGAGTACAGCAGCAAATAATGAGTCAAATGTCAAGGCAAAGAACAGTTAAAAGGACCCTTGCAGATTGGGAGGTATGATAACAAGAGGATAGTAGTGAGTAATGAGTCAATGTCATAAGCTTCAGATCAAGTTGGAACTCGACCCAGGCCCTCAACCCTTTGCATTCGTGTGTTCGTTGTTTGTAGGGTGGGTCGGCGGCTGAGTTGGTGGTGAGTTGCTCATTTGGCTGCCGTGGTGGAAGTGATGTTTGGTGGGCGGCGGTTTGCGATGATGGGTTGGGTGTGACGTCACGGGTCTTGCTAGGGGGTGGTTTCGCGGGAAATCTGCTAGGGTTTAGTTCTTGGATTTGAACCCAGGGCGCACCACTGTGGAGACTCCTTGTTCGTGCGCATATTACCCATGTTGGCAAGCCAACATGAACAATGGCTTACATAACATATCGTGTGTGCTAAGTGTTTTAATTTGCATATGCAGTTCATGGTATATTACTGAGTATTTTAGTGGGTTTCACTAGAAGTGTTATTATGACATATGTAGACGATGATGGGGTGCGACATGCAATCAGTTTGGAGCTGCTATTGTGAGGAATTCCACTGTTTAGTTAGTTATTGTCTCGCAATGTCTTTTACCAGGTGATAGGATGCAATGATATTGTATAAGATTGAGACAAAGTAACGGGTTTACATCTACTTAAACACTCCATCTAGAAGAATAAACAAACCATTCTATTAACACTACATCTCAAAATGCTATCTCCAACAACATGACAATTAGGAAATCACACAACAGGTATACAAGCCTACAAAGGGAAATCATGAACAAGTACATAACCACTCCATAATTTGACAAGCGACACAGTGAATTAGTTTTTAAAGTTGGATTTATTATAGGTTCAGCAGTTGTTCAACAAGAAGTTCAATTCAACAACAAGTTCAATAATACAGTGAGGTCATAGAAACTTTAACCCTTGCCCTTTAGTAACTGTCTATGTGGGGTTGGGTGGGTGACAGTTTTAAGGCTAGTCAGTGTCCTCCTTGTGCCCGTGTCGAAGTGAGCTCACTGCCGCAGAACATGGCCTTATATAGGCTCGTACACAGTTATCGCTAGGCGGAGAACAAATTAGTTCAAAAAGTCTCTGCAGATGGCAGTCCGATCAGTATTTACATAGGCTAATCAGGTTTTGTATCTTAAAAGTGAAGATAGGTTGCGCTGGCGCACAAGGTATAGATTAATACAATCGTTTCTCGATAGGTGACAGCATGCACAACGCCGTTAGTTACTGGGCCGGCTATGGCTGTGTCCGCATGCCAAATTACTCGTGTTGCTGAGCATCACAGACAATGTAATGTATTCTAATCAATACACATATTTTACGTATGCATGTATGCAGCATATAATTACTATCTCATATGTGAATTGTCTAACTATACCATATGTAAGTCTTGGAATGAGTAATATTGTTATTTGGGCTCACTGACAATATCAGACTACATATACATATATTGTAAATAAGTGTATTGTCACATGGCTGGAAGACCAGTACCAAAACATTGACAACAAACTTTATTCAATGAATAAACTATATTTACAAATAAAACACTCTTACATGTTCATGTACCACCTATTCGTAAACACAACTGATCGAGGAGTGGAGCGAGGTCGAGGTTTGGTGGGGGTTGGTAAGGGCGAGGGGAGTGGGGCATATATGTGTAAAATCTCCTAGCCTGCCTGAAGCTCGTCTATATTTAATTGTTTTATAATATTTTGTTTGGTACATTAGTTGATTAAGCAGGAGATATTAAATTGGGGACAACTGGTCTTCCTCATTCCACTGATCCTTTCCCTATCCTAGTAATGCCTAGCGTCAGGCTAGGGGCAACAAGCATCAATTGTTTATGTAATTTCTTATTCGTCTAGGATTTGAACTCAGGAGTTCGAATCCCATCAACCCTCCAGTAAAGATAATGCATACTCTGTAAGTGTCATAAACAAAACAGACTGGTCCCCAACATTCATAACATCACCCTACAATTGACCAACTCAGAGAGTAGAGATTCATTTTTGATCTCATGAAGAAATATAATAAATACCGGATGATAGCCTACCGTGATTACTATCTAAGTGTTACTAACTGCCCAATGGATATTATCCACCTACTAGACCAGTTAGGAAGGCCGAATGAGTTGAGCGTCCGTCTCCTGATTTGGTAGATCATGGGATTCAAAACCTATGGGTTGAATCAAACCAATGACTTAAAAATTGATACTTGTCGCTTCCTAGCCAGGCGCTCAACATTAATACGATAGGGCTAGGACTGGTTGGCTCAGTGTCAGGATAATGTGACTGAGTGGGATATCAGGCCATGGCACTGGTGGCCTGGTCTCCCAATCGGACAGCTGTATAAAGTCACCATAAGTGTGCACTGTCACAAGTCGGTGCCCATCCTGATATGACCATGGATGTTGCCAGGACATAAACTCCAACAACCAACCAACCTACCAGTTCCACTTATGTTTTTTCTATCTGACTCCTTAAAGGCCTGACCCCTAGTGGCAGGATGAACTGGTCGGTTGCGAACCAAAACCAGGTCCCTGAGCAACCCTTGTTAAAAGCTAGTGACCTACTTCCGGAGGTCACGTGGGGCTGCTTCCAGTTTATAGCTGTCCACTGCGTCCACGAATGAGCACACTTACTGAATGCCACCGTGTCGTTTCTGGCCATGTGATGGCTGTTTACAAACACTGAAGTAAGGGTTGCTATGGCGACTGGCCTGTCAATTACTGGATCAAACGGCTTTGAATGTTGGACTTGAAATAGCAGCCACTCAGGATGTATTGCAATGCCATTTCCCCCCTCCTGATAAAGTTTTTGTTGTTGGTAAGTATTGACTATTCATACAGACATGGAATTAATATGAATATGAATAGGGAGCTACTTATAGGGTCATTTTCCATATACACAGGGAAGAGTAGCAAAGATACGTCTGGTCTGAATGACCTTGGATGTTGTAAGGACGAAACCCCCTCCTCCTTCAAACAAAAGGTTACTAGGGACATTTTTTTATCAACATATACGGCGTTAGCAATTCTTGACGCCAATGACTAAGGATGCACTGACTGTTTGTTTGTATATTCCTTGGAGTTTAACGTCCTTGCAACATCTAAGGTCATATCAGGACGGGAGCCAACTTGTGACATTTTGCACTCTTGGCATCTTTATAGTGCTTCCCCACTGGGATACCAGGCAAGTGGCATCATAACCTGCTATCCCACCCCATAACATTATCCTGACACCGAGTTAACCAGTCCTTGCCATATCATAATAATGGCAGGCTAGGATGCGACAAGTATCAATTTTGTAAGTCATTAGGTTGAATCGACCGGGAATGGAACTCCCGACCTTCCACGTGGGAAGTCCACGGTTGACCGATTTGGCCATCGCGTCGATTAAACCAAACGATCGGTTAATCCAAACTTTTTTCGGCGGTCCGTCAAAATACTACCATTTATCAGATAAAACACTCATACATGCTCATGTACCACCTATTCGTAAACACAATTGATCGAGGAGTGGAGCGAGGTCGAGGTTTGGTGGGGGTAGGTACGGGCGAGGGGAGTGGGGCATATATGTGTAAAATCTCCTAGCCTGCCTGAAGCTCATCTATATTTAATTGTTTTATAATATTTTGTTTGGTACATTAGTTGATTAAGCAGGAGATATTAAATTGGGGACAACTGGTCTTCCTCATTCCACTGATCCTTTCCCTATCCTAGTAATGCCTAGCGTCAGGCTAGGGGCAACACGCATCAATTGTTTATGTAATTATTTATTCGTCTAGGATTTGAACTCAGGAGCTCGAATCCCATCAACCCGCCAGTAAATATAATGCATACTCTGTAAGTGTCATAAACAAAACAGACTGGTCCCCAAACATTCATAACATCACCCTACAATTGACCAACTCAGAGAGTAGAGATTTCATTTTTGATGTCATGAAGAAATATAATAAATACCGGATGATAGCCTACCGTGATTACTATCTAAGTGTTACTAACTGCCCAATGGATATTATCCACCTCCTAGACCAGTTAGGAAGGCCGAATGAGTTGAGCGTCCGTCTCCTGATTTGGTAGATCATGGGATTCAACCTATGGGTTGAATCAAACCAATGACTTAAAAATTGATACTTGTCGCTTCCTAGCCAGGCGCTCAACATTAATACGATAGGGCTAGGAACTTGGTTGGCTCAGTGTCAGGATAATGGTGGACTGAGTGGGATATCAGGCCATGGCACTGGTGGGCCTGGTCTCCCAATCGGACAGCTGTATAAAGTCACCATAAGTGTGCACTGTCACAAGTCGGTGCCCATCCTGAATATGACCATGGATGTTGCCAGGACATAAACTCCAACAACCAACCAACCTACCAGTTCTACTTATTGTTTTTTCTATCTGACTCCTTAAAGGCCTGACCCCTAGTGGCAGGATGAACTGGTCGGTTTGCGAACCAAAAACCAGGTCCCTGAGCAACCCTTGTTAAAAGCTAGTGACCTACTTCCGGAGGTCACGTGGGGCTGCTTCCAGTTTATAGCTGTCCACTGCGTCCACGAATGAGCACACTTACTGAATGCCACCGCGTCCTTTCTGGCCATGTGATGGTTGTTTACAAACACTGAAGTAAGGGTTGCTATGGCGACTGGCCTGTCAATTACTGGATCAAACGGCTTTGAATGTTGGACTTGAAATAGCAGCCACTCAGGATGTATTGCAATGCTATTTCCCCCATGATCTAGTTGTTGTTGTTGGTAAGTATTGACTATTCATAGGCAGATGGAATTAATAGGAATATGAATAGGGAGCTACTTATAGGGTCATGTTCGATATACACAGGGAAGAGTAGCAAATATACGTCTGGTCTGAATGACCTTGGATGTTGCAAGGACGGAACCCCCTCCTCGCTCAAACAACATATACAGGCGTTAGCAATTCTTGACGCCAATGACTAAGAATGCACTGACTGTTTGTTTATTCCTTGGAGTTTTACGTCCTTGCAACATCTAATGTCATATCAGGACGGGAGCCAACTTGTGACATTTTGCACTCTTAGCATCTTTATAGTGCTTCCCCAGTGGGATACCAGGCAAAGTGGCATCATAACCTACTATCGCACCCTATAACATTATCCTGACACCGAGTTAACCAGTCCTTGCCATATCATAATAATGGCAGGCTAGGATGTGACAAGTATCAATTTTGTAAGTCATTAGGTTGATATCGCACCGGGATTGGAACTCCCGACCTTCCACGCGGGAAGTCCACGCTTGACCGATTTGGCCATCGCGTCGATTAAACCAAACGATCGGTTAATCCAAACTTTTTTCGGCGGTCCGTCAAAATACTACCATTTATCAGATACAACAGTTGGTTAAACCAAAGTCGGTTAATCCGAAGTATATGGTAGTATTTTGCCAGGTTGCCGAAAAAAGTTTGGATTACCCGATCGTTTGATTTAACCAAAGTTGGTTTAATGGGGTTAAACTGTATATACATAAAACACAATATCATAGTGTCCACATACATTGTACATTCATAATGCAACCCCGTTTTTGCCAAAGCCAAGTCAAAGTCAAAGCCCGGTTAAACCACTGATCGGTTAATCCAAACAAATTTCTAAGGTCCCTTCAAGTTTGGTTTAACGAGTTTATACTGTACTATGAATCTAACAGACCCCTTTCCCAAGCATGCGCCATTCTAAGGCACTCTACAATAAAACAATGATACAACATATTTTAACCCTGGTAAAATAGTTGCCATAACAACCTACTTTAAGAATAAGAGTCTTGACGGCAGATTTAACTTTGGGGGAGCGGGCCGTAGCTCAGGCGGTAGCGTGTCCACCTGTGAAGCCATCATATCAATCCTGGTCAGTGGACCCATTCACAGTTTGGGTTATTTTCCATTCCATCCAGTGGTCCACAACAGTACTGGTTCATCAAAGGCCATGATATGTGCTGTCCTGTCTGTGGGAAAGTGCATATTAAAGACCCCTTGCTGCTTATCGGACAGGGTAGCCTATATGGTGACAGCAGGTTTCCCCCAAAGAAACATGTCAGAATGACCATATATTTTATGTCTAATAGCCGAAGATATGAAAATCAATGTGAATCATTAAATAAAACAAGTTTTACTTCAGATGTAACTTTGCCAACATATGCTGTTTTTTTACATCAACTGACAACCTTTCTCATAAGGCGGACATGTTACATGAAAGGGGGTATTGCCATAATCAATTGAATCAAAGCACCATGACATGGAAAATATCTAACTGCATGATCTAAGAGTTAATGATTGTATGAGGGACAGATATACTGATGCATTACCATTGACAGCAGCTGTAGATGTGGTCAGTACAATATTGAACTGAATATGATGTTCTACTGGCAGTTAAAGCAATGATATAAACATTTACAATACACTTAGCAATTTAATATATATACATTATGTATATTGGAGTTCTTATACATATATAACATGGCATATATACGGTAATATGTGAGTAGATATAAGCCGCATATATTCATGGTCATCAGTAAGCATTTCGGAACTAGTAGTAATAGCGCCATCTATGTGTAGATCAGTAACGGACACCGGTGTTATTCACTACTTCCGGTAGCAGTCTTCTGGCCGGAAGTACCACAGTGGCCATATTGCTCCTATCAGAAATCATGTTCTACTTACTGAACCCATATTCACCGGACTTCTCTTCATTCGAGACAACTCTTATAGAGGAATTCAATCACCAAGCTACCACCCCAGCCCATGTATCCATAGACTGTTCCCTTGTGGTGTGTTCCCTTGTTCCGTGTTCGCTTTGTGATCTTGTGATGTTCCACACAGACAATGAATATGTTCATTCTCTATGTTCCCAGTCAGTATGTCACATGTGCCATGCATAAGGCCATAAGGTCCCTGGGTCCAACCTATGGGAACGGCCACTAAGAAAAACGCAGGTTCATTGTCTGTGTGGTGCGTCATAAGGTCACAAGCAAACACAGAACAAGGGAACATGCCACAAGGGAACAGTCTATGGATACACAACCTAATGGAAGTGTCAAGAACCAATTTGAGTAGAAAGTGCCTGAGTGTGCAGCATATTCTGTGGGAAGGGTATTATAGAGGAGTTCCACCACTAAATGCCATATGTTTATAGCAAGCGGAATAACTTGTGTTGTTGGTAGCAGCTTACCGAGCAATACTCCGCGGAAAAAGGTCTATACAGCAAAACCTCTCTAAACAACCAACCATGGGACCGACTTTAAACGGTCCATTTAGGGAGGTGGTCAGCTTAGGGAGGTTTTTTTTACCGTTACAATCATATTGTATGGGCGATCGTTTCGGACCCAAATAAAGCGATTGATATAGGGGAGTGGTCAATCTGGGAAGGTGGTCGGCTAGAGAGGTTCTACTGTATATATATGTGATGTATAAGATTTATGCGAGTATGAAGGTGCAAAACGGAATGTTCCCTATATATACATATACAGGGGTGCCCTCTACCCCATGACGGTTGATCACCACTGCACAGTTTAACCCTCACCCCCATCTTACATATGTGATGTATAAGATTTATGCGAGTATGAAGGTGCAAAAGGGAATGTTCCCTATATATACATATACAGGGGCGCCCTCTAACACATGACGGTTGATCACCCCTGCACAGTTTAACCCTCACCCCCATCTTACATATGTGATGTATAAGATTTATGCGAGTAGGAAGGTGCAAAAGGGAATGTTCCCTATATATACATATACAGGGGCGCCCTCTAACCCATGACGGTTGATCACCACTGCACAGTTTAACCCTCACCCACATATTACATCCCCCCCCCTCCCATCACCACCCACTCGCTGCCGGTTGAGATATTTTCGGCAGCATGTTGACACTTAATGAACACCAGTAGGCGGTGAGAGTGGTGCAAGCCGTTGTGCTTGTGGCGCCCTCTGCTGTCTGTCCCCGTCACCAACCCTTCCTCCATCCAATAACACGGGGCGGGATGGTATGGGTAAAGAGGAGGAGGGATGGGGCATGGGGTGGGGGGAGGGTTGGGGGAGTGGAGGAGAGGGAAGTGGAGGAGGGTAGGATGCGGGTCGGGTGGGGGAGGGTAGAGGGGAGGGACGGTGGAGTGAATGCTGAGAGAGGGAGTGGGTGGGTGGGACCGTGGGGGAGAGTGGGGGAGGGTGGGGGAGGGTGGCGATGGGTAGCATGGAGGGAGAGTGGGGAAGGTTCGGTGGGTAGGGGGAGTGGGGGAGGGTGGCTGGAGGGGAAGGGTGGAAGAAGAGTGGAGGGACAGTGGGGGAGGGTAGGCAGGGGGAGAGTGGAGGGAGAGTAGAGGAGGGTAGCGGGGGGGGGAGGGGGGGGAGATGGGAGGGGTAAGGGGTATGTCGTACGAGAACATTTCCAACGTCAGCCACCGCTTGAAATACTGTTTCCTAGACATCACCATAAACAAAGCAGCCCCCCCCCCCCCCCCCCCCCCACACACACACAGGTCGGGGCTGGTCGGAATTGGTCGGCGGTGGTCGGAGGTGGTTGGCAGTGGTCACCGGTAGTCGGCGGTGGTCGGCGGTGGTCGGCGGTGGTCGGCACTAGTCGCCACCGGTCGCCGCTGGGTGGCGCTGTATTGCCCCCGTTCCGCGTTCGCCCATTAGCACATCCAGTGTTATGAAAGACGTCTAGGCCCCAATAAGATAGCCATGTAGCCATGGCAACTGATTTATTGCCCAGGATCATACCAATAAAGCGCGCCTTTATCATCTCCGGTCGCGCCCGGTTGGCTCAATATGTGGCCTTTATGGCTGGTTCCCAGTGCCGCAAGTACTTTTCGGCGGGCGATAATTGGCCTCGGGCCCGGGGTGGCATTCAATAGGGCACGGGCCGATACCGGCCGAACAGGTTGTCAGCGACCCCGTATTCACCCCGCACCCTCCCTCCTCCCCTCCCTCCATCCCTCCATCCCTCCCTCCATCCCCCCTCTCCGATCCCTCCCTCTCTTCGCCGCCACCCACCTCACTCTGCCCGCGCGTCCCTCCCTCTGGTGAGGCCCCCTGGTATTACAGAGGATTCTTCCATCACCAACTCACCCTCTGATGGCTGATTGCTTGGTTGGTTGGTTGTTGGAGTTTTATGCCCTGGCAACATCTAAGGTCATATCAGGTCGGGTACCGACTTGTGACACTGAACACTCATGGTGACTTTATTGTACTGCCCCACTGGGAAATCAGGCCGCTGACACCATGACCCGATATCCCACTCAGTCACATTATCCTGACACTGAGCTAACCAGTCCTCACCCTATCCTATTATTGCTGAGCGCCAGAGTAGGAAGTGACAAGTATCAATTATATAAGTCATTGGTTTGACTCGACCGGGAACCAAAATCCCGATCTCCCGCACGTGAGGTCTGCGCTCTACTGATTCGGCTACCACGCCCGGTTCCCTCTGATGGCAGTTGTAAGAACCAGGGTGTGCAGTACATTTTGTGGGGAAAAGGTATTCTAGTTTTCGGTACTGACCTCTTAGGCAGGGAGCCACATAGACAGGTGGGCATAGATAGGGTGGTGATATCAGGGAGCCTAGGTGGTGTAACAGTTAGCACATTGGCCTGGACTGCAAGAGATGTGGGTTCGATTCCTGACAGTATTTGGGTCATTCTGCAAAACTGGGCACCACATATTTGGTCTCCACGTTGTGATGCTGATAATTAAGTCTTTGTTTTATTGATAGCAAGTCAAATAAGTATTGTATCCTTTGTCTATTAGGTATGCTAGCAGTTCTACATGTATTGAATTTATCCCACAAAAGATATCAAAATTATAATTGTATGATTTTGCGCTAGAGTGAAAATGTGAAAATTTACACATTGACACCATACATGTAGCCACACTTCTTTTCAACTTATTTTAAAACCTTTTTCTTGTAAGTCATAACCTTGTCTGTTTAACATTAATCAATAAAATCTTGTTTGACTATGTTGTATCTGTTAAAATGAGGTTCTGGATGTGTCTTTGATTTTCATATTACACGAGTGATATTAATGTATTGCTCAATTTGTATAAGATCTAATTCAGAAAGTGAAATTCATGTTTTTCAACTCTGACATATCCACAACATGCAAACCTTCATAGGACATTGGATTAGGCTATTATTTGGAAGGATGTTTGCTATTATTTGGAAGGTTTTCACTTTTGGTTTCCATGTCACACTTTTGTGCCCAGTTTGAGAGAATGACCCATTCATAAAGGAGTTCCACCACCAAATGCCACCCAAACAGCGGGGGGAAGGACTTCCGTTTTGGGTAGCAGCCTACTGCGCAATACTCCACAGGGAAAAAAACCATGAATCAAGCAAGGCCTGTAGACACACATCAGGATATTTTATTCTGATTCTATATAACTTCACCACATAGTGCAGGTCCAAATGTCAACGAACGCAATTCCAGGCTCCCAACAATTAATTACATGTAAGGTGTAGGGGGGTGAGGGGGTGAAAGAAGAGGGTGGGGGGTTGAGGGTGGGGGGTGATGGCTCTTAACCTTCCTTAGTGTATTAATAGAAGAAAAATACATTCCGCTTTTGTTGTCTGCGGTTATTGATTGCAAATGAATGCGGCTCGTTGAAATACCATCTCCCTCTCCCCCTCTCTATTCTCCCTCTCTATTCTTCCTCTCTCCCTCTCTCTCTCTCTCTTTCTTCCCCCAGTTTAAATGTCAACCACCATGGATTTTAATTTAAGTCCTGCTCTAAGCATACCTTTGGCTTATTTCACACAAACAAAAGTCCAATATTGCATGACATTTTGTTGTTGTCAAGTGGTCAGCCATTATTGGTTCATTAATGGAAAATCCGAAGTGAATCATAAGATTCACTTTGGGGTTTTACAACCTAGTGGTATCTGAAACAATCTGAGGATGGTGGGTAACTCCATGCGAATCCATCTCATCTACTTATCCACTTCCGAGATTGGCAATATAGTTGTGAACAGCGGGAATCGACGTGTTTGTTTGTTTGTGTGTGTGTGTCTGGCAGTCACTCATGTGACACAAGCCAACAAGTGAAACATATTTACATCGGTAAAGTTCTGGCTGCATTCATTCCACACTGTCGGCTAATGTACAGTAATGCCTCCGTTACAAATGCATTATGGCGTGCTTGCGGCGACTGTAAGTCGCCGCATCAGCCAGACCGTACGGCGACTGTACGATGGGTTATGGTCGGGGTATGATGACCGTACGGTTTTTTGCTCGCTTTAAGTTGAAGTTATTTTAAGTTGAAGTTATTTTAACTTTGTAAAATCGCAACGCCGCAGGCTGCCGCAAGGACTCCACAACACCATACATTAACCTTTTTTACATCAATGAAAGGGGCTTAACATGAGTATCAATATGGCAAAATATTCATGTTTGTGTAATCAATATTAAGAAAGTTACAACATTTTTTTATATTAAATATGTGTATAAAGTTAAACAAAAACCCCAAGGTGCCTTGTGGTGACCGTACGATTTGTGAATAGATAAACCACAGACCGTAGCGCCGTAACATTTGCATTAACTGCAAGCAGACTGAAGCACCGTATGGCGACCGCAGCACTTGTGACCTAGGCATAAGTTGGGTAATGGTGCTGTCACATTACAACGCTTCATGCCAACGTACATCAACATACATGATTTTTTGCTGCTACATCGGGATACGTCAGTATGCATTATGCACGCATTAGGCACGCGTTGGTATACGTCAATGTACGTCGACGTTCGTCGAGATACAGCATCGCACATCAGGGGGTCGGCAAAGTTTTGTGCATGCACAAAACTTTCAATGTGCGACAACATTCGACAACGTGTGGATCTTACGTCCACCATACGCTATCTAAGCGTTTGGTATACATCAATGTACATTAGATGTACGTTGGAGGAACGTTGTTGTTACGTTGTCCTATGTTGACTTTTTTTCCTCTGATGGAGAGCATTCCGTCAGCGTGTTGGCAACATAAAACCGACTTATGATGATGTTGTTCTAATGTATGCATAACATTGGTGTTTCTCCACCGTGTCTCAACGTTTTTGATGTATAGGGCGTGCGTCTGGCGCTTGCTTAATGTTGTCGTGCTGGGGGCACGCTGGTGCAATGCCAAAACATGTCGGAGTGTCATTGGACATGCATCACTTACGCACTGGCACTACACTCTCATACATTGTGCAACACATCGGATGGTCACTAGCGGAATGTTGGGAGCATCTTATGCCAACGCTAGGTACACACCACACGCGCGATAGGCTTGTTAGCCACATGTTGTGCCCAACTTTTAAAGTTTTTTTTCTCATGCATCGACATACATTACCACAACGTTGGACGCATGCTACGCTTACGGCCACTACATTGTGCTGACGTCAAACTGTTCTCCCCGCGGCGAAAAGTTTGATGCATTTCAACGTAAAAAAGTGATTTTCCGCATTGCCGCGATACGTCGTAATGTGACAGGGCCATAAGAAACGCCGGGCCAAAAAACCAGACTAATGTTCGTTGGTTGTGTGCTTTAGCATTCAGGGTAAAATTGATGGTTGAACAAAAAGTATGAGAGAAAACAAGCTCAGCACTTTGCTCAGTGAATGTGGCCTATGCTGCCGACACGGGGTAAAGAAACCACCGATCAATCAATCAACCTTCCCTGATCTAGTAGGTGCACATTGTTTGCACATTTCGAATATTTTCAACCGGGAAGCCAAAATCCAATCAGATTTAAGGATTTGTGCTTATGTCACATTAGTGACTGCCACACACACACACACACACACACACAAACAAACAAACACATAAATTCCCGCTGTTCAGAACTATATTGCCAATACCGGAAGTGTATAAGTAGATGAGATGGACTCATTTGGAGTTATCTGCCATCCACAGATGGCTTCAGATACCACTAGGTTGTAAAACCCCAATCACTCACTAACTTGCATTACTACTGGTAATGCTGAACAGCCCGGAGCCTCGGAACTTAAAAGGCGATGTCTTACTTTATTTATTATTGGGAAGGAAAAGGGCAGAGTGTGTGCTGGATGGGGTAGTTGGCTTAGGAGTGGGCTTGGGTGCCGGGTGAGAATGGGCGTGGGTGTGGTTGGTTTAGGTGTGTGTCGGGGGGAGGGGTTGGGGGTGAATGTGAGGATGGGTATGAGTGTAAGTTTGTTAGGTGGGGGGGGGGGTCGGTGTAGGTGTGTGGGTGTTGGTGTTGGTGTGTGGGAGGGGTGAAGATTGATTGGTTGTTGGAGCTTCACTTCCTGGCAACATCTAAGGTCATATCAGGTCGGGTACCGACTTGTGACAGCTTGCATTCATGGTGACTTTATAGTTGCTGCCCCACTGGGAAATCAGGCCGCCATCACCATGACCCGATATCCTGACACTGAGCTACCTAGTTCTTGCCCTGTCATATTAATGCTTAGCGAAGCTAGGAGAGTATCAATTTTGTAAGTCATTGGTTTGATTTAGCCGTAATTCCTTTATTTATTTTTTTATTTAAAAAAAAAGAAGATTTATACTGCCTATCATGGATAAGTCTGAACAGACTTGTTTTCACCATTGGACAGTTTGTCAATAGAAAGCCTGAGCCAACACTTTTACCGACCCAAGGGATTTTTAACCTCCCACACCACATAGACATGGTATGAGAGCAACTGGCCTTTGATAATGCTGTCAGTTATACACACCGGTGGAAATCCAAATTGCCAGAGGTGGGGGGGGGGGCAATGGGGAATCGAACCACTGACTTTCAGATTAGGAGTCCAACCTAGAAAAAAATCAGACACTCTAACCACTCCGCCACAGAGAACACCACAGTTTATAGGCCCAACTTCCGATCTCCCGCAAGGGAATTCTACAATCTAGAAGGGGTGAGGCTAGAGGTTAGGTTGGAGCGGAATGAAGTAGGGGGTAGTGCTTGAATTGTGAGTAGGGTATTGGGGCTGGAGGTGCGGTTGGGTTTGGGATTGTGATGGGGGTGAGTGGGATTGTGATGGGGGTGAGGGGTGGGGGTTAGATTGGGATTGATTTTGTGGATGTGGGTGGGTGGACTCTGTAGAGGTCAAACTGCGGGTGAATCCATGACCTCTGCACCATGCACCCCCCCCCCCCCTACGGGTAGTGACTGCCGATGCTTGGATCCCTTACCCAATCTATGATCAACCAAGCAGGCAGTTATTCCCATACAGTGACCCGGGATTCTGGTCTCGCTTCGAACAGTCATTGGAACTGTTCATGTTGCTTGCAACATGGGTAAATGAACATGTGGGATTGACACCATTCCAGTTAGTATGGATGTTCTTTGGCGCCATCTCTCGATATACAATTTAACTATTTTAATGGCCACTGATGGACACGCCACCTAGTGTGTACTGAATCACACACCGTTAAGAACCAAATGGTTCATATTCACTTCGTCCTGAGCTTTTCAACCGACAACACGTATATATCTCGCAGGCTGCCCAAATTTACCGGCCCACCCATCCCAGCTGAAAATACTATATGAGGTTGGGTTAGGTGTCTTCGAGCGTCAGACCTACTCAAACATTTTGACATCTCTGTAACTTGGAAATACAAATAAATGCCACTATATATACTTGCCAGTCTCGCGTTGTTTAATTATCTATGACTATGATACCTTTAATTAAACAAGTTTGTTTATTGGGCGTTTCACGTCCTAGCTGCAAACCAGGACCTGCATCGATTTGTGATAGCACGTGGTTCAATAGTAGGTCTAATGCCCTATTGAGATACCTCAAAGATGATACTATCATCACCGGGATATCCGACTGAGTCACATTATCCTGATATTAACCCAATCAGTGCTTCCTCTATTCTAGTAATAAGGAGAGCCAGGCAAGCTAATGAAAAAAATACCCAGCAAGTGTTGACGTTCATCAGTTGTTCATAATAAGCAGTACCAGAAGGAAATATTGATTCAAGTTAACCGGTATCCAAGTTGAATGTGGCTGATACGATCTAGATACATTATTTTTTCTTACTAAAGAAAGTATACATGTATGCTTTCATTTGATATGCATCTTTAAACGAAAAATCCTCTGGTGAGACTGACACTTGTTGACACCCAATGGACGGGAGGTGGGCGCAGGTGGTGCCACCGGTCAAGTGCGGAGTCTTACGGAGAATAACAATGGTAATCAAGTAATATAATACTATAATATATAATGGAAACAATTCCCTTCGTATTTATATACTCACATACTACGTTATACATCACATAATGCTATGTCATATCAGAAACATAGGTTTCAAATTTTAACTTGACCAAACTGAGTCCGAACTTAGGACACAGCTACAGGTGTATAATAGACAATACCTGGAGCAGGACATAGCTAAGGTGGTAGAGAACCTGTGAAGCTGTCGGTAATCGGATCGATCCTTCTGAGTGGATCCATTTGAAGTTTGGTACTATTTACTGTTCCAACCAGTGGTCCACAGCTGGTTCATCAAAGGCTGTGGTATGTGCTGTCCTGTCTGAGGGAAAGCGCATATAAAAGACCCTTGCTCCTCCTTGATATGTCTGAAAAGAGTTCCAGGAGAGGGAGCCCGCCGGCATTTCACTTTCTACTCTTACTCTGTCCGTGTCTTTGGCTCGCTGGCTGGTCACCATAGAGCAAATAGACATGGTTCTTTGAATCAACTCTCCTCATTTCTCTTTCCTAGACATAACCCTTTTTTTTCTCCCAGGCAGACTCATGACCCTGACCAGGGGAGTTGTGTGCTTGGGTGGGCCCTGTACCTTTACATTTTCTCTCGCTTTGTTCTCCTTGCTGGAACCACCGCTGCACCCATCTTTACCGCCCTTCCTGGAAACCCTTGCTGCTTTTGACTGGATACAAGTGCTCAACTACCGCTGGACCAAAGAGATTCGGGGCTGCCTCAACGCTTTGCTGTTACAACATTGTAAAGATGTCCCCACCTTCTATAATTGTCCCTACTGAAGATTAATCTTCAACCAAAGATTGGGCCGATTTATTGGAGCCTCTCTATAAATGTTGCAGTTCTGCAACCTGTAACCGTCGTAACGTTACACACCACCCCCCAAGTCAAGTATCGGAAAGAGTGGCCTATGTGGTCGCAGCGGGTTTCCTCCAAAGAAATATGTCAGAATGACCATATTATTGCCGTCCAATAGCTGATAAAAATCAATGTGCTCTAGAGGCATCGTTAAATAAAACTAACTTTTTAATAGGCAAGGCATGAGTGTGTACAAATGACTGTAGGCCATAACTAAGAATTAGCATTCTATAATTATGTTCCAACATACGCAGCATAGTTCCATTCCAAAATCAACACACAATATTATCATGCATGCTAAGCACCATATGTCATATACGTTGGAACACCACATCTCATATACTCAACCCAAACTTTTAAATATATGCAAACATTACTCATGTACATACATAATTCTGTGCTGCCACCTGGTGGGCATAATTTGTACCTGACAAGAGAAATACATACAACAGCACATCTATTACATTTCACATCTGTTTTAATGAATCGATTACTCATAGAACGCTGTTTTTGTTGTTGCTGCGGGTATCATATTACCCTGTCGATTATTTGACATAGACCTGTCATGTTGGATGGTGTCGAGTGGCATACGGGGATTTGTTCAACTTGCAGATTATTGTCCATTTGGGCATACTACATCTATAATGCACTACATAGATGGATGGGCAGGGTTCCCTATTGATTAAGTGATTGATTGAGTGATTGAGTGATTGAGTGATTCTGGCTTCGTGTGATAGGTCAATGTGAGGTCATATCACTACGGGTATCGACTTCAAATGGTCATAGCAGCTTTATGCTGCTGCCCCTTGAGGTACCACGCTGCGATGGTAATACTATACCACTCAGTCATTTCGAACCAAGCAATCCTTGTCCTATTTCATTATTACCATTCACCAGGGAAAGTAGAACTAGCCATCATTATACTCCAGTCACATTAAATCAAGGAGTTGATCTCAGTGTTACTGGGCTTCAGCCAAACTATAACTAATTTGTGTTAGCTAAATATGTTTATTCTACTGGATAAGTCTTTTGTCAGTGACGAAGCAATGGGCTTCCAGCCACTTTTCAATTCAGGATTATTCAGAGAAAAAGGTATATAGAGTAAGGTATACAATGACGATTGAATACACTATTTGCAGGATTGTTTGTTTGTTGTTGTGATATCAGGATGGGTACCGACTTGTGACAGTGCGCACTTATGGCAACTTTATAATGCTGGCCCACTGGGACACTAGGCCACCAGCACCATGACATGATATCGCACTCAGTCACATTATCCTGACACTGAGTCAACCAATTCTTGCCCTGATATCGCATTCAGTCACATTATCCTGACACTGAGTCATCCAGTTCTTGCCCTATCTTAATAATGCCAAGCACCAGGCTAGGAAGCGGTGGGTATCAATTTTAAAGTCATCGATTTGACTCGACCAGTATTCGAACCCACAAACTCATGGGTTCGGATTTCCAGATCTCCCAAAACAGGAGACGGATGCCCTACTCATTCGGCCACCCTGTCTGGGATACATGAACATTATTTTGCAATGAGACAAATGTATAGAATCCTTAATTAGTTCAGTTTCTAGTTCAGATTCATCACTGACACAAAACAGGCAATGATATTTGCGGTACAATGAGGCTAATCTGCAGAATCCTTATTTAGTTCAGTTTCTAGTTCAAGTTCTTGACTGAGGCAAAAGAGGCGATGATATTTCCGATACAATGAGGGAAATATGCAGAATCTTACTTAATTCAGTTTCTAGTTCAGTTTCTGGACTGAGGCAAAAGAGGTGATGATATTTGCGAGACAATGAGGCAAATTTGCAGAATCTTACTTAATTCAATTTCTAGTTTGTTTCTTTGACTGAGATGAAACAGGCAATGATATTCATGGTACAATGAGGGAAATGTGCAGAATCCGTATTTAGTTCATTGTCAAAGTTTAGTTTCTTGACTGAGACAAAACAGGCGATGATCTCTATGGTAGATGGCAAGGTTCACCCTAGTGTGGCCACGCGCAGAACCCTGCATTGAACAAGGCATCGATCTGAGAGGCATCACATGTGACAAGTGCCTTTCTTCATCTCAGGAGAGTCATGAATATGGAGCAGGATCAATGTTCGCTTTGATTTAGCCGATAATGACCACATCACCTTATCATACTACCGTTAAACCTCTCTACATCGACCGACCATGAGACCGACTTTAAATGGTCCATTTAGGGAGGTGGTCGGCTTAGGGAGTTTTTTTTTATATTGTTACAATGGTGTTGTATGGGTGATCGTTTGGGACCCAAATAAAGCGATCGATATAAGGGAGTAGTCGATCTGTGGAGGTGGTCGGTTAGAGAGGTTTGACTGTACAGTAAAACCAACTTTAAATGGTCCATTTAGGGAAGTGGTTGGCTTTGACAGTTAAAAGAAATCGTTACAATGTTATTGTATCGGGGATCGTTTGGGACCCTAATGAAGCGATCGATATAGGGGAGTGGTCGATCTGTAGAAGGGGTCGGTTAGAGAGGTTTTGCTGTACATGGAACGATGTTTTCCAGATTCAGCCGTTCTTCAAGAAACCTATCCCTCCTCACAGCACATTCACACGTCAAAGCCAAGGTATACATTCTAGGCTCATGTTCTGGATATAGAGGACATCATATTTACAGAACACTCATAAATTGTTTACTAAATTGCAATTCGATTTCTGAACAATGGCCTCAAATTGATAGATCGATTGAGTGATTGATTGATTGGTGATGGCTTAATTTAGTGTCGGGAGCAAAAGACATATTCATGGAGACATTTGGAGAGTTCAGTCGCAAAAACTCACTGACACCATCCAGGTCGAAATGAAACCATGGAGATCATGTTTTCAAGCTGCCATCATCTCGATAATCAAATCGGTTTGTTTTGCAGAAGCTGCCGCATTGGCTATACAATGCCCTACTCAATATAAAATTTATAAACTTTAACTGGAAAGCACAACAACAAATTCTATTTGACAACAAAAGACAACAAAAATGGATTTGCCAGCTTTTCTGTCTGAAGCCTTCATTTATTGGCATTTATTCTGTCAAAAAAGTTATTATTGGAATAACACTTTTATTTCTTTTTTGGGGGGGCGGGATAAATATTTTATTCATCTGAATACATATTTTGTTCGGCCGAGGCACTTGTCTTCCATCCATTGAAGCGATCACATTTGGTTTGTCCATGGGAATGGGGAAGTTGAATTTGCTGCATTGTGTGCAGCGAACCCCATTCTAAACATTGAAAGCAGGGGGAGCAGCCTATGCTGTATAGTGTACAGCATAGGTACCAAACATAGTGCAAGGTATTTCCATGGAGACACAGTCTGCAGTAAAGAACCCTAGTGATTAAATAATATGCTTTTTTTCTTGAAGATTTACACTGCCTATCATGGATAAGTCTGAATAGACTTGTTTTCACCATTATACAGTTTGTTGATATAAAGCGCGATCCTAGACCTTTACCAACCGAAGGGATTTTTAACCTGCCACACCGCATAGACATGGTATGAGAGCAACTGGCCTTTGATGACGCTTTATGTTATACACAGCAGTGGAAATCCAAATTGTCAGATGTGGGGGCATGGGGATCCGAACCACCGACCTTCAGATTAGGAGTCTGACCTAGAAAAAAGGCAGACACTCTAAGTCTAACCACTCCACCACAGAGAACATATATGCTGTGGTTGTATATCAGTTAGATTTGGTTTCAGTATTTGTTAGTCTTATAATAGTACAATGTTGTGCAAATATGGTGGTTTATAGTTTATTACCAGATCCGCTCTTGCACCCAGGCACACAACAGTAAACCACGTTAATCCAGACAGGATGGCTGAATGAGTTAGAGCGTCCGTCTCCCGTGTTGGTAGATCGTGGGATCGAGGGTTTGAATCCTGGTCGAGTCAAACCAATGACTTAAAAATTGATACTTGTCGCTTCCTCACCACGTGCTCGGCATTATTAGGATAGGGCAAGGAGCAGTGGAATGAGGAAGACCAATCATCCATGATTGAAATTGCTGTTGCTTAAACAACTAATGTACCCCACAAGAAATGCTAGTGCTCTGCTAGCATCAGTTGTGCAGCTAACCTCGTTTTTGAATCCATTCTCTTCCTACTTCCCTCACAACTTCCCTTCCTCTTCCCCTTTCTCTTGCTGGCCTAGCTTATGGCCTCCCCCCCCCCCCCCCCCCCCACACCCACACCCATATTCTACGATCGAACTCGATATCACTTCCTCCATCTCTCTATTCCCAGTTTCGAAAGATGGTCGAGTAAAATAAGTTTATTTGGTGGTAAAACAGTTTATTCATCAGGACATACCTTTTCTTTTGTCAGCGCCGAGGCACTGGTCTTCCGCCCGTTTACATTACATTGTAAATACGTTTCTTTGTTTGTTGTTGTTTTACGTCCTAACAACATCTAAGGTCATAGCAGGACGGGTACCGACTTGTGACAGTGTGCACTCATGGCGACTTTATGGTGCTGTCTCACTGGGAAACCAGGCCGCCGGCACCATGACCTGGTATCCCACTCAGTCACAGTATCCTGACACTGAGCACACCAGTCCTTGTAAATAGGTAGATCAGCAACTTAAAAATGAATACATGTCGCTATCTAGTATGGCCTTAGGCATTACTAGGATAGGGCAAGGAGCAGTGGACTGAGGAAGGCCAATTGTCCGCGATTGAAATTTTCACTGCTTAATTCTTTTTGGTGGTAAATATTTTATTCGTCTGAATACATATATTGTCAGCGCCTAGGCACTGGTCTTCCAGTTAATCAACTGGTATACTAAAATAACCCACCAACAAACCCCCAGAAAAGTTCCTACCTGTACAAAATACGTACTTAACAGGGCTTTCTACCCATGTTCTTAATTGTGTGGATCCAGATGAATCTCCACAAAGTTATGGATAATTAACCGTGGTGCAATTACTCTGGTGCATAATTAATTTGGCGACATGAAACTGGCGAGTAGAGATTGTGCCTCAGCTGTAGCTCATAGATCTTCCACTCTCACACTCTTCTTTTCAGGGTAAATCGGACGAACACGCCACACTGTCAGTTAATTTCGAATAGAAATACACACTGCTTTGTATAAGAGAGTGGCTGATAGACTCCACTTTGGTTCCTACTTTTGGCAGATAACCCGGCTGTTCATGCTGCTGAATATATATACTATAATAACATATATATTACAACTCTGTATATACTATGCCTAATCTATAAATAGTGTATACAGGATATGTTCTAGGTATGGTATATATACTATGCATATTATATGTAATATATATTATAACTAGTTATATTATATGTAGTATATATAGTATACAATATAATTATACAATATATATAATATATATAATATGTGTAATATGCATAATATAAATATTACATATTATGTATATATATAATCTATAATATATATATATAACATGAATTCGTCTAGCTGTAAAGCCCGATAAATAAAAACATAAGCAGAGGACTAGTGTGGTGGTACTCCCTCATTTATTTTCTCGGGCTATGGCCGAGCAAAAATGCCCTACGATACATATATAAAGCTAAACACTTTGAGGCAAATGGCAAGTGATGGTGACAGTGGCGCTGGAAGTGATGGTGGCGCCAATAGTCCACACCAAATCATATAGTGTTAGGGGAGAGGAGATAATAAATGAGAAAAACATGCAGTGCTACCAATTTATATATATATAATTCTTATATTCGACATAATATATATATGTAATATATATAATATATATAATACATACAATATATATAATATATATCAGGCACCAGTTTGGAGCTTGTAGGGCTGTGTGAGTAAGATTGATTGAGGTAAAGCTGAGGTCGATATGCATCAAAGCGACCCAGGAACGCAACTCGAAATCCCTCATTTAAATAGATTGCCCAATGTTTCCTATCCTGTCTAACCCAGCAATGTTCCGTCACGCGAGAACATAGGTTACCACCAACACATCACCCACGTCTGTACGTGACCAGCGTGACACAATGACAACCGGCTCCAGAAGCTGCTGAGCAAAGCTACACAGGTTTGTGGGTTTGTTTATTTGGTTAAGACATTAATTGATTAAGCAGGATACACAGTAGGGTATTTTCTTTCAGTTTGTTTGTTTAATGACCCACCAGCACAAAAGTAGACATCGGCTATTGGGGGCCTTTCTTTCAGATACAGAAACTTGGTTGGTCTCATTCCTATCATTCTCCTTGTCCTGTTCCTGGTTACTGCTGAATAGGAGGCATAGGCATGACATGTATCAATACTGAAAGTCCCCGGTTTAAATCTACGCTGTTCTCATTTTGTTATTCCCTCTTGATATATGCCACTGACAATATGGCCCACATGCTGACATAGCTCACTAGCTGACATGACATGACCACTGCCTGGCATATCTCAATGCTTGATATATGTCTACTCTCTCAATAATGGCCTCTGTCAATAATGAATCTCTGTCAATAATGGCAAAAAGTGCTGGTCCCATCACAACACCCCTTTAATTTAATAGCATTGCCTCTGTGTCTAACAGACAACTGTCTTATGCAGACAATGAGCCATTTTTTCACCTATTTGATCAATATTCTCTGTCAATATAGTACAAATGACTAATTGTACAAATGAGCAATTGTAGAAATGACAAATTGTAGAAATGACAAATTGTAGAAGTGATGAATAGTAAAAATGACTAATTATAGAAATTACTAATTGTAGAAATGACTTTGTAAGGACCGTCCTAGTCAGTCAAGTATAAAAGAAAAACATTGGTTTCAACCCATTCCGTCGGACAGTCTCTGCCTATAACGGATCTCTCTCTATAACAGCATCTTGCTCCGCTCCCATGGGTATCCGTTATAGACACAGTAGACTATGTTCCACTGTTTGACATACCCCACTGTTTGACATGCCCCAATGTCTGATATTCCTCATTACCTGACATGCCTCACTGCCTGACATGCGCCAATAACTGACATGCCCCACTACCTGACATGCCCCACTGCCCTGACATGCCCCACTACACTGACATGCCCCACTGCCTGACATTCCCCACTCACTGACTTGCACCCCCGGAACCGACATAAGTCGGTCAGCTATCAAAATCCACATCCATCCGAGGTGGGTGCTCTGGAACAATCCCCCAGAATTCCGCATGACCTGCACCTCGGTCTACTAACACCTCACCGACTAGTTCTGCAAAAAGTACAGGAATGCAAAAGGGCGCTACTCTCCAGCCAGGGCCACTCATTAGTCAGGGGTAGTACAGGAAAGTGACTCCAGGCGGCGGCAGGGGTCAGGACATAGATTATAATAATCTGATTATCTTTGTGATTTATATTCAGATAAGGAATTATATAGCATTTATTCTTTTCAAATACTTTTCCTTCACACCATTTTCTTTGCAAATGATCCAATGATTGATATGACGCATTAATGTTATCATGCTCGGGAGTTATACTCAGATAAGGACTTACATAGCATATATATGCATCGTTGATATAATTGTCCTTCACACATTTTCTTTCCAAATGACCCACTGATTGTCATGACCCATTAATTTGATCATCCTTGTAGTTTATACTCCGATAAGGAATTACATAACACACACATATATACATGTATATATAAATATATAATATTCTTTTATCCCTTCATAGCCATGTCCTGCGCAGCATTTCCTGTCCAAATAACACACTCTAAGAAATCACTTGTGCCTTCGGAAATATAATATATCCAGTTGAATTGTCGATTCTAATGAGGCGAACTTTATCTTCTTACTTAAAAAAAAAAAGAGTACAAAAGCAAACAAGTGCTGCTTCTGTCTACTTCCGCCAGAGGTCTCCACAATCAAGTCTTATCCTGACTGCGGCGTGGCAGGAGAGGTGGACCGGGGTGGCCCATAATTGAATCAGTACGAGGTATGGCGATACTGAACGATCAGATCAGGGCCAATCACTGGTTGTGGGTGACGCAGGCAGGGGTGTGTGTGGGTGTGTGTGGGTATGTGTGGTTGTGGGTGTGGGGGTGAGTGTGGGTGTGGGTGTGGGTGTGGGTGTGGGTGTGGGTGTGGGTGTGGGTGTGGGTGTGGGTGTGGGTGTGGGTGTGGGCGTGGGCGTGGGTGTGAGTGGGTGTGGGAGTGTGGGTGTGGGTGTGGGTGTGGGTGTGTGGGTGTGGGTGTGTGGGTGTGGGTGTGGGTGTGGGTGGGCATGTGGGTGTTGGTGTGTGGGTGTGTGGGTGGGTGTGTGGGAGTGTGGGTGTGTGGGTGTGTGGGTGTGGGTGTGGGTGTGGGTGTGGGTGTGGGTGTGGAGGCGGGGGCGGTTCAGTGTAGTAGGGGATGGTGGGGGGTGCAGCTCCCATCAGGACTATGCCTTTATTCCCTTTTGTTTCTTTCTATTGTGGTGATTTTATTTGCTTGCTTGTTTTTTTCACTTTTTATTTCTTATTGGTCAGTGGAAGCTACAACCAAAACTAGAAAAAGGCCACCAGCAATACTCAACATCTTTTATTTACTCCTCAAACTAGGTCCGATGAGAAATCCCAGACAATGTCTGAGTAATGTTCTATTCTTTGGTACTTATTTTTCTAGTGGTGATGTATATAATAGATATTATGCATACAATATATATACTATATATACTATATACAATATATACAATATATAATAGGTATAATATATATAATATATATAATATATATAATATATATAATATATATAATATATATAATATGTATAATATATATAATATATATACTACACAGAATGTGTATTATATATAATATATATATATTATATTGCCATCACACGAGGCACTCTCACGCTCCCCCTCACGCGACATGCCGCACGCACCTCAGACGACGCCGGCCGCCTCACTCCACCTCGCCGACCGGGCCCACATTCTGCTACTCTCAACCATCATGCCAGCCGGCTCACGCCCCCGGGGCCGCTCCCCGGGCCGCCGCGGATCGCGCCGAGGCCGGAGCGCCGAGGCCGCCTCGCACGATGCCGCCTCCGCGACATCCACCGCCCCCAGCCTCCAGTCGGAGGCCACCTCGTGGGCGAGCGCCGTGGACGCTCGCATGAACGCCCAGGCCGCCGCTATGCAGAGCCAGGCCGGCGCCATCGACCACCTCACGGCACTGGTCGAGTCATTCGCCCTCGCCCCACCTCGGGCCTCGCTGGAACAACCGCCCCCGCCTCCGCCTCGGGCCCCTGCCGCCCCGTCCATAGCCGAGCGGATAGCAGAAATGCTGCAGGACATCGCCGCCGGGACTGGAGGGGGGGCCGCCCCCACCACGCACCCTCGCCTCCTTCCCGCCTCTCCGATGCCGACGCCCGCCCCCACGACCTCCAGCGATGTCCATCCGACCTACCAGCCCTACCTCCGGCGCGGCCACTACGCCACCCAGCAGGCCGCCTCCGCCGCCCCCCAGCCCGCCGCCATCTACCCGCCTCCCGACCGCTCCCCCGCATCCGCGGCCGACGCAGTGAGGGAAATCCTGGAGTCCGCCGAGGCGCAGGGAAGCGGACGCCGAAAAGGTATTCCACCAGGTTACCTTTTCCCCCACGACTTGATAGAGAGGGGACCCGAGGGAAAGGCTTTAAAGCGAGGCGAGGCCACAATGGAGGAGTATAACCTCGCCCTGCGCACCCTTGAGACCCACCCCTCCTTCCCCACCGACGGCCTCCCGGGACTGCTACACCACAACATGACAGTCCTCAGAGACGCCATTACACATCCCTGGCCTACAGTCCGGCGTTATTCCGAGGCCATATTTGCCTGGATTGCCGATGGCCGCCTCCCGGAGGGCTGGCGCGACCCGGTGGCAATCAACACTCTACGCATGGACATTATCACCGCCCCCGCGACTGCCTCCGGGGGCGGCGCCAGACCCCTCCTCCCCACCCGAGCTCGCCCCACCCCCACCCCCACCCCCACACACTCCCGCCCCCCCGGCGCCGACCCACGCACACCCTACACCCGAGAGGCGTACGGGATACCCTGCCCCGCCTGGAACAGGGATCCCGCCTCATGCGACCTCGCCCCCCCCGGCGAGGCCCACGGCGACCAGGGCGCGAGGAGGAGGCACGCATGCGCTTACTGTGCGAATGTGCGCCGTATCCTCACCGTCCATAGCGAGGCGGTGTGCTATACAAAGCGCACCCGCGACCGCCCCTCACCCGCCCCCGCGATCACCTCGCCGGATTTTTAGCCCGGCGGCGGCGACGCGGCCCCACCCCCGCACCACACCCCACACACGCCGCACACACCCCCCCCGCACCCACCCCCGATAACACACACCGTCCCGCTCTGAAAAACGGCCGGCCAACACCCGACACCGCCCCCGCCCTCAGATCTCACGCCGACACAGACCGCCCGCCAACACCCGATACCACCCCCCGCTACGCCCTCGCCAACCGCCACCCTGCCGGCCGCCGCCACCCTACCCTCACATCTCTTGCCGCCGCCAACCGCCGTCCCTCTCATCTCCCCGCTCACGTCAGCCCTCGCCCCCCCCCACCCCCCCCTCCCACCCCCGCACCCGCACCCGCACCCCCGCCCACCCCCGCACCCCCACCAGCCGCGCCAACCGCCCCCCTACACCCGGCCCAGGCGACACTGCGTACATAGGCCGCCTCCCCGGTTTCCGCCCCCCCCGCCCCCCCGCGCCCGCCCCCGCACCCGCCGCCCCCCCCCCCCCCCCCTCCCCCCACGCCTTCGCCCGCCCCCTCTCCGACCCCGCCCGCACCTCCTCTCCCCACCCCCCTCCCCCTCCCTCACCCTCCCCCCCCCCCCCCCACCCCCCACCCCCCGCCCCCCCCACCCCCTCCGCCCCCACCCCCACCCCCCACCCCCCCACCGACCTCAGCGAAACCGTCGCCGAGGTCCTCAGCCCTAGCATCCAGGAGACCCTCCCCGCCGCCCCCTCATGCGGCCCCACCCCCGCCGCCTACCGCCCCACCCTCCTCTCCATATGGCCCCACCTCTCCGGCGCCGCCTGGAGCCGCCACCCCACCTTCTCCCGAGCCTACCACGCCCTCCGCGATGCGGGCCTCCCCAATTTTTTGGCCGCCCGCATCCCCCTTCCCTCTGGCTTACACATCCCCGCCTGGCGCGCCCGCCTCCGAGACCACCCTGACAGCGACCTCGTAGACCTCCTCGAGTATGGCTTCCCCGCCAATTACTCCGCCAGCACCCCCCCCCCCGCCCTACATACACCAACCACCGGGAGGCCCCAGAGCACCAATCCCACCTCCGCGACTTTATCACAACCGAGCTCGCCCACGGTGCCCTCGCCGGCCCCTTCACCACCCCCCCCTTTACCCCCTGGGCCCAGGTCTCCCCCATGATGACCCGCCCCAAATCCGACCCGGGAAAGAGGCGGGTCATCGTCGACCTATCCTACCCCCCTGGCCACAGCGTCAACGCTGGCATACCCCGCCGAGAATATCTCGGTAGGCCCCACGCCTACCGGCTCCCTTCCGTGGCCGACGTGGGCCGCCGCCTCATCGGACTCGGCGCCGGGGCCTACACCTGGACCGCCGATATCTCCAGGGCCTACCGCCAGCTCCGGGCCGACCCCCTCTCCTGCCCCCTATATGGGATCGCCTTTGAGGGGGCGACCTATGTCGACCTCGCCCTCCCCTTCGGCTGCCGCTCCTCGGGCGCCGCCTGCGTCAGAGTGACCGCCGCGGTGGCCTGGATCCTCCGGCGCGAGGGCTTCCACGCCCTCGTATACGTCGACGACTTTGTCGGGTGTGAGCTCACCTACCTCAGGGCTCGGCAGGCATTCGACGGCTTCATTGCCCTCGTCGGCGCCCTTGGCCTGGAGGTCGCCCCCGGGAAGTGCCACCCTCCGGCGATGCGAGTCTCCTGGCTCGGATTCGCCGTCGATAGCGAAGCCATGACGATTCGCATCGCCCCCGACAAGGTCGACGAGCTGGTCGCCGACTGCGAGGCTCGGGCCACCCGCCCTACCCTCGGGCGCCAGGAGCTGCAAAGTATCCTCGGCCGCCTCAACCACGTCGGCAGCTGCGTCCTGCCCGCGAGGAAGTTCATGGCGCGGCTCCTCGCGGCCCTGCGCAGCTGCCGCGGGTTCGCCGCCATCACCCTCGGGGATGACGCCCTCCGGGACCTGGCCTGGTTCGCGGCTTACGGGCGCGCCTCCAACGGCCTCCACCTCCTCCGGCCGTTGGGGACCCGGAGGATCGTCATCGAGTGCGACTCATGCCTCACCGGGGGCGGGGCCTTCTCCCCCAGGCGGTACTACGCCCGAGGGTACTCGAGGGCCTTCCGCGCCCGCTTCCCCGCTATCCACGAGCTCGAGGCGGTCAACCTGGTCGTGGCCCTCCGCACCCTCCTCCCAGCTGACGTCGCGGGGGCCAATGTTGTCATCAACACGGACAACATGGCCTCCGCCGCCTCCCTCGAGTCGGGACGGGCCCGCGACCTCACCCTCGGGACGTGCGCCCGGGAGCTCTGGCTCATGGCGGCCGAGGCCTGCTTTGAGCTCACCATCCTCCACAAGCCCGGCGCCGACCTCGTCCTGGCCGACGCCCTCAGCCGCGCCCACCTCCCTGGTCGTTGGGCGGGCGTCGCCCGAGACGAGGTTGCTCGCCTCGGGCTCGAGCGGGCCGAGGCCGACCATGACGACTTCCCCTACAACCCTGCCCTCTGATCCAGGGTACACCGCCACTGAGGTTGCTGCCGTGGACGGACTCCGCATCGCCGCCCTCGCCCCTTCCACCTGGCGGAACCGACGCCGGCAGGCCCGAGGCTACGTACAGTTCGCCTCGGGCCACCACTGGGATCCCCTCGCCCCGACGCCCTTCGACGTCGCGGCCTACACCGCCTCCCTCTACGCCCGGCCCCTGGCGCCGGGCTCCGTCCGGAATGCCCTTTCCGGGGCGCGCTCCTGGCTCGAGGCCGCCGGGGGCGATCCTAGCGCATTCGCCTCGCGCCTCGCCAGAGACGTCTGCCGCGGGGGGGAGCGGGCCTCCGGCCACGTCGCCCGCCCCGCCCCGCCTCTGACGCCCGCCATCCTCGCCGCCGTCGCCCACCACCTCGCCCTCGCCGGGCCCTCGGGCGTCGTCCCCCGGGCCGCCCTCCTCCTCGGGTACTACGGGATGCTCCGGCAGTCTAGCCTCCTCTCCCCCAGCCCCGAGGTGTGGGGCGGCCCGCACACCATCACTCGGGGCGATGTCGCCCCCGCCCCCGGGGGACTGCGCGTCACCCTCCGGACTACAAAGAGCATCGCGCTGCCCTCGGGGGCGGTCGCCCTCTTCATCCCGGCCTCGCCCGGCCGTGCCCTCTGCCCCGTCGCCGCCTGGGCCGCCTCGGTGGCCTTGGCCCCGGCCTGCCCCGCCGATCCTGCCTTCATCATGCCCTCGGGCCGGCCCCTGGACCCTCGGACGCTCACTGCCATCCTCCGAGGCGCCCTCGCGGCCCTCGGGGTGCCGGCCCCCGACGGCTACACCCTACACAGCCTCCGCCGGGGAGCCGCCCAGGCTTGTCAGCGCGCTGGCGTTCCCCTCTCCGAGATCATGGAGCAGGGGACCTGGACCTCCGCCTCGGTCCACGCCTACGTTCCTCGGATCGCCGCCTCAGGTGCCCCTCGAGCCCTCTCCTCAGTTTTTGGTGGAGGGCTCCTCGGGCCACCTCCCTCCCCTCCTGGTTCATGCCCCCGATAGACATTGGCCTCGGGCATGGCCCTCTGGACATTGACTCTTTATCTCATTGGACACTACCTTGACATTTATCCTTGATGCAGTTACCCATTGACCATGTACCCGTATTGCTACTGCCTTTGAATAAATGTCTTTATTCCAACTCCCTCGTCTCTCCTTCCTTGCCACGTATCGGTCGTAATGCTCGCATTGCGTTTGATTCGTGGCGGGGAAGGAGCGCCCCCCCCCCCTCTCTCCTCTCCCCCTGCCTAGACCGTTGGACTATTACATAACCCCCCCCCCGCCCCCCCCCCTCTCTCGGCCCTTATAACCGGCCGCCCTAGCTGCTCCTAGCCACTCGCCTTCATCACCCTCCAGGCCCCGACCTCATTTTCTCCACCCACGCACCCTACTTTCAACCCTTCCTTTTCTTCTTAGGTGGAGGGCTCCTCGGGCCACCTCCCTCCCCTCCTGGTTCATGCCCCCGATAGAAAGTAAGGTCGGGGCCTGGAGGGTGATGAAGGCGAGTGGCTAGGAGCAGCTAGGGCGGCCGGTTATAAGGGCCGAGAGAGGGGGGGGGGGGTTATGTAATAGTCCAACGGTCTAGGCAGGGGGAGAGGAGAGAGGGGGGGGGCGCTCCTTCCCCGCCACGAATCAAACGCAATGCGAGCATTACGACCAATATATATATATTATATTGTATATATATATTATATACATATATATTATATATATTATATATATAGTATGTATACTATATATACCATACATACTATATATATAATATATAATATATATAATATATATCATATATATAATATATATAATATATATAATATTATAATATATATAATATATATAATATATATGATATATATAATATATATAATATGTAACATATGTATAATATGTATAATATAGATAATATATATAATATATATATAATATATATATATCATTGCAGCATCGGTACACAGGACGAGGAGGCATGACATTGGGATAACATGGCATTTATTCCGGGCGGCCCCCGGGGGCATTACATGATGTGAGCGAGCCGGAGGCTGCATGGAGCAAAGTCATGGGGTGATCGCGGTCAAATATGAGAGTGGGATGAGTGAGGCGAGACATATGAGCATAGGCGATGAACATGTGTATATAGTGGTTATTAGCGGATATCATAAATAACCTATTGTCATATAATATGATATGTAATTATAGTAATTGTTTAGTATAATTGTTATATTATATCGAGATATTAATTATGTGAATTGCTGGTTAATTAATAGCGATGTATGGTATAGTGATAATATATATATTATTAATACGCGCCATAGCAAGAAAGGAACAAGACATTAACATATATACAATTGGATGAGTTATACCTCTGGCTGGTACCTCTAAAAGGCCCCTCCGTTTATTCATGAAGCAAATTTACCTGCCGAATGAATGCAAATGCAAAGTCGCGCAGACGCAGAAGGCCCGCGCTGCGCTGCCGGCGCCGGTTAGGCGCTGCCCAGGAGCATCAAAGCAGCAGCGGGCTGCACAAAGCATCAAAGCAGCTCAGTGCTGCCCAAACACGGCGGCTTCAACGTCCCACCGGACCGTTTCACCAAGTAATAGAAGCCTCAGCTTTTAATAATATTTGCGTAACATGTTACACTCTACATTATTAATACGCGCCGTAGCAAGAAAGGAACAAGACATTAACATATATACAATTGGATGAGTTATACCTCTGGCTGGTACCTCTAAAAGGCCCAAACCACCCAAACCAGCTAGTTATTATCGGCCGTCCAGTAGCGTGGCCACCCGCATATCCCTTGACATTCTCTCTTGTAGCGAAGCCCTTAGATATTCGAACACCGCGTCTGATCTCCAATCGCCTCTCTCTTTTATCTCCAGTATGGAGGCGCCACATAGTCGTAGAAAGGTTGCGCCTCCCCGTCTCAGGCTATGTGTAGAGAAGTCGCGGGGGTCCAAACCCGCCCGCGCGCATAGGATCTTTAACGATGATAAGTAAAATGAGTAAGGCATTGATACGGAGCTTGCCCCTTTTGGCAGTCTGAACGCGTGGGCGTCCCCCCCCGCCCTCACGTCCCGGAAGTGCTCTCTCACCCAGTAGACTGCGCATAGTGCCTGGTCTGCGACTTTGGAAACGGGAATTAGGTGTACCCGTTCTCTGTACTGTATAGTTTTCGACTTCCGTACCCTCACCATCATACCCCATTCGTAGAATGCGAAGTCGGATCTTATTAGTGAGGCGTCCGATTCTGATACATGACACTTACGTAGTAAGGCCCGGAATGAGACCAGTATGGCCGCTCTTAGCGCTACGTGCCCCCTTGTGTGCAGCATCAAGCTAAATATTGACCTTAGGTGTCTAGGTAATAGGGGCGCTGCCTGCTTCGGCATGTCGCCCAGGATCCTACGTATCCCAGCTAAACACTTCTTCAGCCTATGACTGGTGTAGTCAACGGCCCCCACCCCCACGTCTTTCAAGTGATTGCTGAGTGCGCTCAAGTACTGCCTGATCGAATTGTAGCACAAACGTCTCGCTAAAAAGGATATATAAAGACATGCCTGGGATGTCGAGCACGGGTATGGTGACAACTGGTCCGCGAAGATTTCGCAGAACTCAAAATATGCTTTTATTTGAACAGATCTAGTTATTTTTTGTCGAGTCTGCATGGTGGGCGCCCTCGTATCGGGCACACTCCAGCGTAAGCCGCCCCCAATCTGCAATCAACAGGAAAACAGGTCATGGCAGCACATGGTTCGTGCAGTGTCCGCATCTCGTATGCGTGCAATGTTTTTATATGCATCCAGCCTGCTTAGGCTGTCACAGATCACGTTGTCTCGCGTATTTATATAGACCGATTGGACATCGAAGTTATGTCTTATTGATAACCAGAATATTAGCCTCAGCCAGGTCATAGTGGTTTTATTTTTACTTCTCCCCGAGTTGAGGGCTGCCATTACCTGGGTATTGTCAGTCACGAATATCACTGTCCTGTTTTCCCATAGGTGGCCCCACCTACGGACTCCCGCCAGGATAGGCCATAGCTCTAGCACATTTATGTTGTCCGTCCTGCATCCCACACCTTTCGCCTCCGCGAAGTGGTGTCCCAACCACTTCCCCAATTTCCTACCTGTTTTTATGTTAAAGGCGCCTGCCAACCAGTCTTCCCCGTGTATCGCCCCGAATCCCACCAAGGACGCGTCACTGTAGACTGAGATGCAGGGTTTGCATGGTTCGATTATTTTGGCCTTCCCGTTGAACGAGCTGGCAAACTCTATCCACCATTTCAGATCTAGCCTAAACTCGTCATTGAGCCTAATCCTGTGCGCGCCTTTCTTCGCTGAGGCCACTAGATCATACACACGGCGGGAGAAAGTCCTCCCACCGTGGATCACTTTACAACAATGCGCCAAGACCCCTGCCAGGCTTTCGAGCTCTTTTTTTGACGCCTTTCGGAACCACTTCAGCAGTGTCTGTAGTTTCCCTAGTTTGTCTGCCGGGAGCCTCAACTCCATCAACACTGAGTCTATGTCGATGCCCAAGAAACGTATGGTCTGACTCGGGTCTACCAGTTTCCTGTAGCTGACATAAAACCCCAGCCTACGCAGTATTTTCACCAGAACCCACTGCGCCTCCCTGCATCCCCCTTCTGTGTGTGCCACCACGCAGAAGTCGTCCAGATAGTTAATGCAGCTCGTGTACCCTTCCCTTACCATACAACGAACAATCATATCACTCACTTTGGAAAATACGTACGGGCTGCTACTCAGCCCCATGCATAGGCGGTTGTCGCGAAGGTAGACCGTGCCTCCCCCGAAATCCCAGGCCAGGCCCTGCTTCTCTCTGGATGTAGGGTGTATGTTCACCGCCCTATAGGCATTACTTATATCGACCGTAGCTAAGTAATCCCCTACCTGTAGTATCTTCGTGACTGACTCCACCGAGTTATAGCTAAAGTTAGCCCGGCAGCCATCGGTGTAGTCGTTGACACATACACCGTCTGGGCTAGAACAGTCCACAATAGCCCTAAAATCATCATGACCTTTAGGTACAGCGCCCAGGCCATGAATACACACACATGGTTCATCAACAATAGTCAACAGTTGATCATCAATTTCAGATTGCAACCTCCCACACATTGCTACACCGACCTCGCCCTTAGTTATAGAGCCATAATTGGCTTTATTGTATTTGCTGTTACAAGATTCATCAATTACCCTGAAACCAAAACAAGCGCCCCGCAACACATATTCCCAATCGGGATCGACA
The DNA here is from genome assembly GCA_030323885.1 of Branchipolynoe longqiensis. Taxonomy (NCBI): domain Eukaryota; kingdom Metazoa; phylum Annelida; class Polychaeta; order Phyllodocida; family Polynoidae; genus Branchipolynoe; species Branchipolynoe longqiensis. The sequence continues at coordinate 39,968,937 of CM059191.1, forward strand.
TCCCCCCTACAAAGGCATTCAGAAAACACACGACATGGTTTTAATTGGGCCAATGCCCCATCGATGTAATAGACACAGTCACAGTAACCCCCTATGCAGGCATCCAACACATCAATGTAGTGTTCAGTCCAGCTATAGCGACACTCCCTGTCCACTACCCACAGTGTGCAGACTAATTCGCCACTCTCCATGCGGGCTGGTTCCGGGCCGATTACCCTGAACCAGTCCTCGTTACGGGCCGACAACTCCGGATGCGATACATCAAAGTTAATAGGGGTGCGACCACCCCCCCCGTCTAGGTCTATGCCCGTCCTATTGTTGTTGTCTACCCCCGCGACAGTCTCAAGCACGAGATCCCTGCCCGGGTTTGTTTGCGCAGCACTCGCATCCTCCATTGTCGGTTCTTCTATCACCAAAGCTTCCCTTTGTTGGCCGACGCCGCTTCCCATGTTAATCCCCGTGGCGGAATTAGTCGGGTCGGTCCCGGTTCCCTCGTGTGTATAGTGGTTTAACCACCCGGTGGCGGGATGATCCTGGGGTTTACCGTCTTCCCTCTCCCCTGCTGGCGCCGTGGTTCCAGACCCGTGCTCTGCCTCGGCGCCCTCCAGCCTCATGCCGCCCTTGCTGGGAACGCATTGTGACTGTCAATATTTCTTCTGCGGGCATGCCTCGGCCACATGAGCTTTACTGCGACACGTTACACAATGATGATCCCATGCGCACTTCTCCCGTGTACAACCTTCCTTGTTATAGTTGTGTGCGAAGCACGCACCTTTCACCTTATTATGTGTCGTACCCCTGTGTTCATTTTCCTTACTGTATGTGCCTTTCGGCTTCCTCACCTCCTTGTATGACTTGGAGTTGTCCATGTTAAAGTGCAACAGGGACAAGCCATTGTCACCCATTTTGAATGCCCGCAACCCTTTCTCCTTCGCCTTCTCCCGTATCGCTCTGTCGTAGCCTCTGTACGCCTCATCAGAATAATTATTGGTTGTAGCGTGCATGCACATGTACGCCAAGTGTCCCATATAACCCATTAGGGCTTCCAAATCCATACCCGCCTTCTTCGCTTTCTTTGAACCCCACAAGCACGATGCATACATAAGTTCATTATAGTTCAGTTTTCTAACATTTTTTCCACCTTTGGTGTATTTGTCCAGAGCAAACTTACTGCGTTTCTTTCGTCGGCGCCTCCTGCGCTCCCTACTACGTTCACTGCTGCTGTCGGTGTCCGAAGATTCCCACGACGAACTTGATGAGTCACTGCTTGGGCTTGAGTATCGGTCCCCTCCTTGCGCCTCGTCTCTCCGACCCCTGCTGTGTTTCCTTGAATTTTTCCTTCTTTTCCTTTCCTTTTTCTTCTTCCGCGATCTGCACTGCGACATTTCCTCTTCCTCCGAGCTGCTGTCTTTTTCCAGCTCTGCCCGTAGCCTCATCTTGCGTTTCTCAAGGACTTTCTGCGACAGCCTTCTCCGCAGCTCCAACTCCTCCTCATCAGGTTCTACTTCCACTACCTTTATCAGCCCTGTCGCCGCCGGCTCACCCACCGTCGCACCGCCGACTGACAATGACAACATTTTGTCTACCCGCCTCTTCCATGCAGCCAGTTGCCCCTGGCGCGCCGTGTTCGCCCAGCGGCTCACTTTTTGCCATTCGCCTCGTTAACTTTGCTTTGATAACTTTACACTTCGACCCTCGTGGTGCTTCATGTTCGTCCCCACAACCTTGGCACAAATCGATAGCCATCGTACCAAGACGTGACGCAATCCACTATGATTGTGTCCTACCAGACTTGTGTCCTACCAGACTTCACTTCACGTGGCAGGGCGGGTTCCTGGCACGTCTGCTCGAAGCAAATTTACCTGCCGAATGAATGCAAATGCAAAGTCGCGCAGACGCAGAAGGCCCGCGCTGCGCTGCCGGCGCCGGTTAGGCGCTGCCCAGGAGCATCAAAGCAGCAGCGGGCTGCACAAAGCATCAAAGCAGCTCAGTGCTGCCCAAACACGGCGGCTTCAACGTCCCACCGGACCGTTTCACCAAGTAATAGAAGCCTCAGCTTTTAATAATATTTGCGTAACATGTTACACTCTACATAATTTCTTATGATTAAGTGCGGAGTGGGTGGGTGGGTAAAGAAAGTTAGGTGTGGTCAGTCCTGTTGTTGGGAGCGGAGTGACCAGTGGTGTGTGTGTTAGGGAGGTGCTGCTGTGTGTGAGTGGTTGTGTGCTCGGTGAGCAGCAGGGAGGCAGGGAGCAGTGAATGTAGGTCGAGTGAGTAGGGGGGTGGTGCAGTGAGGAGTGTGGGTACCCCCCTTTGAGGCCCCCCCCCCCCCGCCGGCCACGGGGGAGGGGGGGAGAGGGGGGGTCCAATGGCCTCGCCGACCCGTGCACCCCGCAATGACCCCAAATGAACGCATGGTCATTCACCACAATATATATAATATATATAATATATATAATGCATATAATCTATATAATATATAGAATATGTGTATACTATATAACATATATAATAGAGAATATATATTATATATATTATATATATTATATACATATTATATATAGTATACATATTATATGCATATTATATATATTATATATATTATATATATATTTACATATATACATCACCACCAGAAAAATAAGTACCAACAAATAGAACATTACTCACACATTGTCTGGGATTTCTGATCAGACCTAATTTTAGGAGTATTGCTGGCGCCCTTTGTGCTGTAATAAGCGCACGGCCGACGCGCACTTCGCCGTCGCGCGACAGCTCTTCGATGAGCTCGGCCAGGCCAGGGACAAGACCCAGCCCCCTGCGCGGTCAGTCCGATGGCTGGGCATACACATAGATGCCACCACCATGACACTGACCATGCCCCTCGACAAGGTCGATGCCACCATCAGCCTCGTACACGCGGCCATGGCCAGGACTCACATCACAAGGAAGCAACTTCAGTCGCTACTGGGGAAGCTACTCCACCTATCCAAGTGCATCCACCCCACTCGGCTGTTTGTCGGCCGCCTCCTCCAAGCGCTCACGGGCATGACCGGCCAACGCACAGCCATGACCGACGACATGAGGGCCAACCTCTCATGGTTCCCCGCATTCACCAGCGGATGGAACGGCTCGGCAATCATACCCCCCAACGACCCGGGCAGGGAAATCGTTGTCGATGCCTGCCTGGGCGGCATAGGTGGAGCAGACGACAAAATGGGCCTACTCCATGCCGCTCACCCACGGCTACCACAACAAGGACGACAGCATCACACAGATCGAGGCACTAAATGTCCTCGTCGCCCTACACACCCTCGCACGCCCCGAGGACCATGGAGGTAACATAGCCATACACTGTGACAACATGGCGGCAGTCCACATACTCACCACTGGCAAGGGCCAGGACCCCCGCCTCCTCAGCATAGCCAGGGCTGCCTGGATGTTCCAGGCGGTCCGCAACATAAAGCTCACATACCACCATATCCCAGGCGAACAGAACATAGTCGCCGATGCCCTTAGCAGGGCCCACATCAGTCCACGCCACAGGGACCTGGCTATCCAGATCTGCCAACATAGACGCCTTACCCCCATACCACCAGCCCTCCTTGACTACAGCCCATTGCAACCTCTTTCTGTCCACAGGGGCCGAATACAGCAGACTGCACAGGGCGGCCGAGGCCAGGCAGGCCGACGCGAGGGCGCCGGGGACCTGGGCCAACTACAACGCGACGATCCGGAACTACACGGCACACTGCCGCAAGTATGCGGTCGACATGCTCCAGCCGACCCCGATCCAGCTGAGGTGCTGGATAGAAGAGCGCGCGGACCACTTGTTCCCATCATCAGTGGCGAACTCGGTGTCACACGTCAGGCTCTTCCTCAAGATCAAGGAGGCCCCGGTGACCCCCCTCGACCACATCACGGTCACCCTGGCGCTCGATGCACTCAAGAGGTCCAAGGACCACAGGCCCAGGCAGCAGGCCCATGTGCCAGTGAGCGTCATTAGGATGGCGGTCATCCACCTCGCACACTCGCCACAGGGGCAGGTGGTGGCCTTCGCCATACTGGTGATGTTCTACACCGGAGCCCGACAATCCAAGGTGGCACCAAGATCTGCAGCGACCTACGACCCGACGCGCCATGCTTCCAGACAGGACGTGTGGGTCAAGGATGCCCACCTCATCATTGACCAGAAATGGGCCAAGAACATGCAGGCCAACGGCCGATCGCAGACGATCCGGCTGGCGGCCAGCCCGGACCCTCGACTCTGCCCGGTCAATGCATACAATCGCATGATCGGCATAGCACCCACCCGGTACCCGACACAACCGCTGCTGGTCTTCCCGGCGGACGGACAGACCATTTCCATCCCCTACATTGCTAGGGCATGGTGCGACGCCCAGCAACCCCACCCGCACCAACAGCCCTTCACCCTCCATGCCATCCGGAGGGCGGCTGCTACCGTTGCCTTCGCATCTGGAAGCTCAGAACTCGAGGTCCAGCGATTTGGTGGCTGGGCCTCACAAGCCCATAAGGCATACATCGACACACGCGACTCGACCAGAGTCAACTCTGCCTTGGTAAATGCCATGGTGCAAAAATAACACTCTACCACGAACAATACTTGGCTTGGCCACTTAATCATAAGAAATTATGTATATATTATCATTATACCATACATCGCTATTAATTAACCAGCAATTCACATAATTAATATCTCCATATAATATAACAATTATACTAAACAATTACTATAATTACATATCATATTATATTACAATAGGTTATTTATGCTACCCGCTAATAACCACTATATACACATGTTCATCGACTATGCTCATAAGTCTCGCCTCACTCATCCCACTCTCATATTTGACCACGGTCACCCCATGACTTTGCTCCATGCAGCCTCCGGCTCGCTCACATCATGTAATGCCCCCGGGGGCCGCCCGGAATAAATGCCATGTTATCCCAATGTCATGCCTCCTCGTCCTGTGTACCGATGCTGCAATGATATATATATTATATATATATTTACATATATACATCACCACCAGAAAAATAAGTACCAACAAATAGAACATTACTCACACATTGTCTGGGATTTCTGATCGGACCTAATTTGAGGAGTATTGCTGGTGCCCTTTGTTCTGTAATATATATAATATATATAATACATATAATATATATAAAATAAATATATATATATAACTCGATATCACTGCCTCCATCTCTCTATCACCGATTTCGAACCCTGGTCAAATCAAACCAATTAGTTAAAAATTAATACTTGTCGCTATCTAGCCTCACGCAATGCTTTACTAGAATATGGCAAGAATAGGGCCAATTATCCGCGATTGAATATATATATATAGATTATGTATACATTATGTATATGTGATATATAACATATTATGCGAGTATAAAGACATGTAAGGGAATATTACTTATTGATATTGTTATCCTTTGTAAGATACAACACTTTACCGGTGGGGCCATCTCGCCCACCTCACCCACCCTGAATGTTGACCAGTGTCAGTCGCAACGGAGGATATATTTGGGGGTGCTTTGCTATGATATATTGACTAGCTCAGGCTTTGCTTGTCAAGGAATAGCGGTATACACCTTCCGAGAAGTAGATGCTCTTGATACCACCTGCAAACCACTTCCGGTATATCACTTCCGGTATGCCAGTTAATCTTGCTGGTGTGCACTGTGAGGTGAACTGTACAGATATCTGAAGCATGGAAGCCTACATATAAATTATGCATAATACATACCCATTGTGGCTAAATCATGGTGTAAAAGTATAAGGTCTTTCGGTCGTGATAGACGACCTTGGAATCATATCAATATCTCGGGCGACGGAGTTGGGGATCATTGTTATGTAATAGCGAGGCAATGTGTGCCCACTCGCTGCATGACATATTTAAAAAACAATGTGGAAATGTTATGGTGCGCAATGAGCAGGTATGATTTCCTGATCGTAAGATGCGGTTATTAATTACAGAAATGTTCCCTCCATGCACCAGGAAGAGTGGAAATTGAGTGGGAACACATAATAATGTTTATTGTAACTGTATGACAACTACTTGTTACCACAGGACTGCTGGGTAAGCACACCCAGCCATTTTGCATATATTATGGACACCATCTGCACATGGGTTGAGTGACAGGGGCCCGCCCCTCTTGGCCGCCGCCCTCCCAGGCTGCAGAGGTGTCTGATTGGCTGGCTGTGTGAGCCCAGTCACCTTGTACTCCTTGCACTTGCCATGCAGACACACTCACTCTAGAGATACCAAAAGAAGCAGTTCACAACTGAGCTGTGTGTAACACCGATGGGACTTAGGTTCAATGGGCTGTAGGCACTGATTAGACTGAACAAGCAGGAACTATGTGGGTCTGTGTGGCAGGTTGTAAGTGAGTCAGGGTGGCAGGTCACTAGTAGGTGAACAAGAGTTGCAGCAATAAAGCTCAGCCTTATCACTGTCAATCTTGCATGACTTGTCCTCCCTTTCTTGCTTATGAGTTGTTTCTGGTATCCGTGGCACTCGACCAGGGATCGAACCCGTGGGTTCGAATCCCACCATCTATCAAAACGGGCGACGGATGCTCAACTCAAAAATCCAATCCAATATATCAGTAATCAGTATATGGTCAGGCAACATGCTGCATTTTGTTGCAAATCTCCGCTGGTGTATGCTGGTGTATGCTGAACATTTCAAACTAGGAAGTAGCTAGATTGCAACTGCAATTTTGTTTCTTAAGGCCTAGGGTACACTTACAAAGCGCACTAACAGATCCATCTATCACCGACGTCAACCGGTGCATTGTCCTCGGTGTTGGCGAATGCCGAACACAATGTGGCCTGCCAACTTACTCAAATTACTCCTCAGCGTTTCTCCATCCAGTTTATATTGGACAACTCCGACAGACTTGTACAGTAAATCCTCTCTAAATCGACCGACCATGGGACCGACTTTAATTTAAATGGTCCATTTAAGGAGGTGGTCGGTTTAGGGAGTTTCTTTTAATCATTACAATGGTATTGTATGGGCGATCGTTTGCGACCCAAATAAAGTGATCGATATAGGGGAGTGGGCGATTTGTGGAGGTGGTTGGTTAGAGAGGTTTTACTATAGTCATCCTTTTTGCTCAGCAGACACTCAGGGATGAAACATAGAAGACAATTTTCACCGAACAACTCTTTTTAAAGGACAATGCTGTCCTGACATAGCGGGTGTATTCTGTATCACATGGACAGTAACATGAAGGGACAAAATAGTTCGGGCATTGAGTTGTTTGTTCGTCGGAGTTTTACATCCTGATAACATCTAAGGTAATATCAGGACGGGAGTTCGGGCATTGAGAAATCTTTCGCACATGGCATGTGTTTGCCGATCGCAGGATGCGCTGAAATATACTCTAGTGTTCACTTGATATCTAAATTTAATCATACTTAATTGACTTATTAAAGGTGTATGGTCCGATAAAGCATAACATTTTAGAAAGTGTAACACTTAGCTAGATTTGAACCTACATATCGAAGTTAGTTTTAGATTCTGGTGCACTTATTAAGTGTTTGTTGCTGCATAGCAGGGGATACTAAGTCAATTTAATTGAACCTTTTATTTCTTGAAGATTTATAGTGCCTATCATGGATAAGTCTGATTAGACTTGTTTTCACCATTAGACAGTTTGTCGATAGAAAGCCCGAGCCTACACTTTTACCGACCCAAGGGATTTGTAACCTCCCACACCACATAGACATGGTATGAGAGCGACTGGCCGTTGATGATTCTGTAAGTTATACACAGCGGTGGAAATCCAAATTGGCCGAGGTTGGGGGCATGGTGAATCGAACCACCAACCTTCAGATTAGGAGTCCGACCTAGAAAAAGTCAGAGATTCTAACCATTCCGCCACAGAGAAGCTGTTACCGCTGAAGCCTATGGTGTTAGAGTTTTGACAAGCATGCACAAATTAATTTAACATGATTATTTACAAATAAAATATTTCCAAAGCTATGACATTTTAAATGAAAGTTCCTGCAAGCCAATGCACGGTAGATTATAATAATCAATGTACTATATTCATCAGTTAGAACCTCAAAACCATCAGACCATGCAACTTCAATATAGTTGCAGGAAACTTCGTCTAAATCATTAGATGCGATTAACCACAAGACAGACTTGGCGTCGCCATCTTTACACGATTCTGACGCGCTGGCCGAAACAGTAGAGCGCAGGCTTCCCATGCGGAAGGTCAGGAGTTCGAAATCTGGCCGAGTCAAACCAATGACGTACACAATTTATACTTGTCACTACCAAGTGGGGCACTTGGCATTGCTAGGATAGGGCAAGGACTGGTAGTTAACTCAGTATCAGGATAATGTGACTGAGTTGGCAATCGGGCCCTGGTGCCGGTAGCCTGGACTTCCGGTCAGGCAGAACTATAACACCGCTGTGTATAACTTACAGCGTCATCAAAGGCCAGTTGCTCTCATACCATGTCTATGTGGTGTGGTAGGTTCAAAATCCGTTGGGTCTGTAAAAGTGTAGGCCCGGGTTTTCTATCGACCAACTGTCTATAATGGTGAAAACAAGACTATTCAGACTATCCATGATAGGCAGTATAACTCTTCAAGAAAAAAAACTAAAGTTGCCAAGAGTGTGCCCATCCTGGTATGAGCATAGGTGTAGCCAGGATGTCCAACTCCAATAAACAAAACTACTTCGGGTATTTGTACCGCTGTTGGGTGCAGGAGGATCGTTGCCGAACCAGGTGCGAACTTTCACACACTATCTCCCCACCAGCCCTCTCAAGGTTATAAGAAAAATTGTTCACACGCAATCTGAACATCAATATGATCACATTAATATGCAGAATTCTTTTCAAACAACTTCGAATGACAATTATCCTACTGGCAATTAAATAGAAGAGATTAGTGAATTCTTTTCAATTAGGGCTTTTATAAAAAAAATAAAAAAAATAAATGGGCCAACAGTTTCTTGTCGGTTCCAGTTGATATTCACATCACGTGATGCGTCTTCTCTGCTCATGAATATCACGTGACTGATTTGGGACGCTGGCGATGTTAATATCTCTGTAATCCTTCAGCGTCTTACATCTGAACTGGGAGACATTAGGGTCATATGCCATCCCAATATGTCATTTGTTAGAGGCCAAGTATGCTGCACACACATACTCAAGTTACATGCACTCAGTCATACACACACTTACATACATATACACATACATTATTATACATAAATATATACATACATGCACATTTTCCTAGTTATCCACATACATATGCACTTACATACATATATACATACCTTATTATATATAAATATATACATACACACCCATTTTCCTAGATATACACATACATATGCACTTACATACATATATACATACATTATTATACATACACATATCCATACATGCATATTTATCTAGATATACACATACATATGCACTTACATACATATATACATACATTATTATACATACATATATACATACATGCATATTTTTCATAGATATACAACAACATATGCATTTAGATACATATCTCGTATACTTATATGCCTACATTTGCCTACACTTACATACATACATATATACACACATATATACATACATGGATACACATTTACATAGTTACATATACACACACACTTACATATATATACATGCATATACACATACATATATACATACATGCATACAAATTTACATATATAGACACCTACACACACTTACATATGCACATATAGATGTACATATATACATACCAAAGAAAGCTTGTTTTATTTAATGACGACTCTAGAGCACATTAATTTATATCATCGGCTATTGGATGTCAAATATATGGTCATTCAAACATATTTCATAAACACATCCATACATGCTTATATACATGCATTAGTGCATACACAGTTATATATATATATATATATATATATATATATATATATATTCATAGATACATAACTACATACACACTTACATACATACATCGTCCTGATATGACCATATATGTTGCCAGGACGTAAATTTCCAAAAACCAAGCAACAATCATTCATAAATATATTATATACACACTTACTTATATTCATTTAAATACACATACTTACTTACATATACGTGCCCTAGAATGTATTTTTGCAAATAGGACACATTGTGCCTAGAGTGTGATTCGAACCGACACATATACCATTCTGGGACTAGAGTAGTAACCATTAGACTACCCAGGATACATGATGCAATCATCATACCCACACCTATCCATACATGTGGCATTTCACCTGACGAGGTTAATGCACCTCACTAGACTCATCCCTCTGGAATTGTTGATTGACTGTTGGAGTTTTACGTCCTGGCAACAGTTAGCGTCTTATTAGGACGTTCCATCTGGAATTGTAAAGCCCAGGTCACATACACGTTAATGAACGTAGTTAAACGTAGTTGAACGTATGATAGATTAACATGGGTGAAACATGCTATGTTAAGTTACGGCAGGTCACCCACCTAATAGTCCGGATAAATACGTTACGGCACGGATACATATGTTACGATACGGATCCTGGTACGTTATGCTACGGATCCCGGCACGACCAACTATGTTCAACTACTTTGAACTACATTGAACTACGTTGAACTATGTTGAAATACTTTGAACTACGTTGAACTATGTTGAACTACGTTGAACTACTTTGAACTACGTTGAACTACGTTGAACTATGTTGAAATACTTTGAACTACGTTGAACTATGTTGAACTACGTTGAACTACGTTGAACTACATTACCTTCCACTACGTTCAACTACGTTCAACTTCGTCCACTAACGGCTATGTGACCATGGCAGAACGGCCAAGTTTTGTGCCGGTCAAAGTATGGTAGGGTACGCTAGAGTACGCTAGAAGAATACAGTAAGAAGTACGCTAGAGTATCCTAGAGTACGTTATCATCACAGAGGCTACATCTGCCTTAAACATAGTGCTCTTTTGAACATGTCTCATCACGGACAAGTATGGATACCGGTACGTTCAACCACGTTCAACTATGTTCAACTACGTTCAACTAGGTTAGGCTCCACTACGTTCAACTACGTTCACTAACGTGTATGTGACCGGGCCTTACGACTCAGACTTACAATTACAATTATCCAGGTAGCGGATATATATACTGTGCATACACAAGGATGGTTCAACATTATACAGTACATATCTTGTACAGTATCCTGGTCATGGAACCAATACCATACACAATGGGAAACATTGCACCTACATTGGGATTCGAACCACACTTCTATCATTTCAAGGCTATCATCCTAACCATTAGTATGTATCCACACTCCTTGATGGTATCAACCTATCCACGCCATAGGAGGTGTGGGGTGGGGGGGGGGGGTGAGCGATGTGGTGGAGAGGAAGGAGAGGAGAGAAAGAATGAGTGAGAGTGAAGTGGGAAGTAAGGAACGAGGGGTATAACTATAAGGAAGAGAGTGAGGATGTGGAGGAGGGGAAGGGACAGAGGAATGAAATGGGCATGGGGAAAGGAGGGTTAGGGTTAGGGGTTGTGGCAGTTCACCTAGTAAGGTCAGGGTACCAATTTGGAATTGTTTAAATGTGTGTCAAATGATAGCAACATTTAACTCGCACACCCCAAGTAAGATTTAAGGAGGCAATGCAGTGCAAATTGTTCTGGGGATTGCTCCAAAATGGGAGCGATCATTAAAGATGCTGCGAATTTCTTCTTTTTTTTAAACTGAAGTATTGTACATTTAAATACTTACCAAGTATGCTGCATTAATCAATGCCTTCTGATTACGATAATAGATACTGAGCTGAAATAGTATATGTGGCATAGGTGGAAATAATAGGTCACATATACCAGTAACTTGGGTAGCTGTTGGTAGTGTATTTCTAAAAGTTGACTGTTGATAGGCACTGGGTAGTTGGATGAACATAAGAGGGGTGAAGGAGAAGGAGAAGGACAAGGATGAGGAGGAGAAGGAGAAGGATAGGCAGAGGAAAGGGAGAAGGAGAAGGACAAGGAAAGGGAGAAGAAGGAGATGGAAAAGGAGGACAAGGAGAAGAAGGAGAAGGAGAAGGCGGAGGCACAGGAGAAGGGGAAGGACAATGAGAAAGAGAATAAGGAGAAGGAGAAGGAGGAGAAGGAGAAGGAGAAGGAAAAGGAGCAGGCAGATGAGAAGGAAAAGGAGGAGAAGGAGCAGGAGAAGGAAGAGGCAAAAGAGAAAGAAAATGACAAGGAGAAGGAGAAGAAGGACACATAAAAGGGGAAGGAGAAGGAAAATGAGGAGGAGGAGAAGGAGAAGGAGCAGGAGAAGGAGAAGGAGAAGGAGAAGGAGAAGGAGAAGGAGGAGGAGGCGAAGTAAAAGAAGGAGAAGGAGAAGGAAAGGAGGAGGAAGAGGAGAAGGAAAAGAAGGAGAAGGGGAAGGAGACGAAGGAGAAGGAGTAGGAGGAGACTGAAAAGGAGAAGGAGAAGGAAAAGGAGGAGGAGAAGGAAAAGAAGGAGAATGAGAAGGAGAAGGAGAAAGAGAATGAGAATGAGAAGGGAAGGATAAGGAGAAGGAGAAGGGGAAGGAAAGGAAAGGAGAAGGAGACGAAGCAGAAGGAGAAGGAGAAGGAAAATGAGGAGGAGGAGAAGGAACATGAGGAGAAGGAGAGGGAGAAGGAAAAGGAGAGAGAAAGTCATGATGTTGGTGGGATTGGTGATTGAGAGTGGGGAGAAGTAGAGCAGCAAGATTCGGCCAGTGAGAGTTCTCTATCGTGGCAGAAAGCAAGAGGAAAGGGAGCGTAGTTTGACCTGTAGAAAGGGGTCACTGATAGATTAGATCACTGGCGCGGCTTAATGCCAGACGATGACCGATATGCACGTGAGATGTGCATGGTTTGGTGGCACCTTGCTGCACTTCCCCGGAGTGAATGTATGTAGCCACAAGCCAAGCAGATAGGCTATGGATCCAGAATGCATGTCGTGTACATCCGGGTACGAGTGCATTAGGCTAATCAGGTTTTGGCGCTGCGGTTTATTTGCTAGGTTTTCCGTAGCCATTCCCGTTAGTTATTGAATAGGGGGCATGTATTGCCGTGAGGAGTGAGGTACTTCTGGTGTGTATCCGGGTGGGTTCATTCAGTAGGTGTGGTTGTAGTAGTTGAGGGGTGGAGGGGGATGGAGGGAAAGAAGTGGAAGGATGGATGGAGGGGGAGGAGAGGGGTTGGAAGGAGAGGAAATAGAGGTAGGAGAGGGAGGAGCGAGGGGAGGGAGGAGCGGGAAGATACGGAGGAGAGGGAGGAAAGGGAGGAGGGAATGGGAGGGATGAAGGGGAGGAAAGGGCGGAGAGGAAAGAGAGGGGAGAGAGGGAAGAAAGGGAGGAGAGGTAGGTGAGGGAGGAGAGGGGGGAGAGAGAGGAGAGGGAGGAGAGGGGGGGAGAGGGAGGAGGCAATGGGAGGGAGGAGAGGGAGGAAAGGGAAGAGAGGGACGAGAGGGAGGAGAGAGAGGAGAGGGAGGAGAGGGAGGCGAGGGAGGAGAGGGAGGAGAGGGAGGAGGGAGGAGAGGGAGGAGGGAATGGGAGGGAAGAGAGGAATGGAAGGGCGAAGAGGGGGGAGAGGGAATAGAGGGAAGAGAGGGAGAGAGAGGAGAGGAGGAGAGGGAGGAGAGGGAGGAGAGGGAGGAGAGAGAGGGAGGGGGAATGGGAGGGAGGAGAGGGAGGAAAGGGCGGAGAGGAAGTAGAGGGAAGAGAGGGAAGAGAGGGATTAGAGAGAGGAGCGGGATGAGAGAGAGGAGAGGGAGGAGAGGAAGGGGAGGAGAGGGAGGGGATGAGATGGAGGAAATGAAGGAGAAGGATAGGGAGGAGAAGGAGGAGAGGGAGGAGCAGGCAGAGAGGGAGGAGAGGGAAGAGATGGAGGAGACGGAAGAGATGGATGACAGGAAGGAGAGGGAACAGAAGGAGGGGTGGGAGGAGATGGAGAGGGAGGACACGGAGGAGAGGGAGGAGGGAATGGGAGGGAGGAGAGGGAGGAAAGGGCGGAGAGGAAGGAGAGGGAAGAGAGGGAAGAGAGGGAGGATAGGGAGGATAGGGAGGAGCCGGAGGAGAGGGAGGAGAGGGAGGAGAGGGAGGAGAGGGAGAAGAAGGCGAGCTACAGTGAACAGAGGGAAGAGATGGAGAAGTGATGAGAGAGTTGAGGAGGTTAGTGAAAGGGAGGTGGGAGAATGGGAACGAGAGGTGGAGGAGGGGAGAGAGTGAGAGAGAGGTCGGTGCGGCGAACAGCGGCTAAGGGAGATGAGATGAGATGAAATGAGGAGTGGAAGGAGTGAGTGAAAGGTGGAAGAAGGGGTGGCTGGAGGGACGGAAGGGGAGGAAAGTGGGAAGAGAGGAAGAGAGACTCAGATGGATGAGAATAGAAGGGATTGGGTGGAGAGGAAGAAGTAAGAGTGAAGTGGGAGGTAAGGAATGATGGTAGGATGTGGAGGAGGGGACAGGGGGGGAGGAAGGTGAGAGGCATGGGGAACTTGGATTTCCACCGCTGTGTATAACTTACAGCGTCATCAAAGGCCGGTTGCTCTCAAATCATGTATATGTGGTATGGGAGGTTAAAAATCCCTACAACACATATATAACATATAATATAATATGCTTATATAATAGCTTATACAGCCTCCTTGCATATATATATATATATAATATGCATATTATATAACATATAATATAATATGCTCATATAAGAGCTTATACAGCATCCTTGCATATATATATATATATATATATATATGGATAGTGATAAGCCCCTTATCGCGTGTAATAAGATCTGCAGTGTATAGTGCCCCCCCCCCCTGTTGGTGGGGGGAGGGGTCTCCCAGCATCCTCTGCACTCCCCCCTCCCCCTGCGCAGGGTGGGTCGCACACTCCACACGCTCGGAAGTATTTTTATATACACACAGTAAAACCTAACCGACCACTTCCACAGAGCGACCACTCCCCTATATCGATCACTTTATTTGGGTCCCAAACGATTGCCCATACAATACCATTGCAACGATACAAAAACTTTCTAAACCGACCACCTCCATAAATGGACCACGTAAAGTTTGTCCCATGGTCGGTCGATTTAGAGAGGTTTTACTGCATATATATATATATATATCTATATATATATATATATACATATATATGCTGAAGAGGCTATCCTCAGCTAGGAGAGCATCATATACCGGTGAACCTGTAATGGCTCTCCATATGAAACCTGGACTATTATTACTTGATGGTAGTCGGGATGCAGGGATCTGCAGGTAATGCATGTAATATGGTACATGCAATGTAAGTAAAGCATGCAATATGGCAATAGCCAGGTGGGGAAGGTAATCTGCGATGGGGAGTAATCAGTAAGGAGACTAATACTCAGTGATGAATCCAACCATGTGCTATGGCTACTAGAGTTTATGCAGAAGATGGAACGGTCGGATGGTTGAACGCGAAAGAGCAGTGACGTTGCGAAGGCTTTCTAGTCTTCTTGGTGGTTCAGAGAGCAACGGAAGTCAGTCATATTTTTCTATGAGGCATAAATTGCATATGAAGAGTTCAGGCACAAAAGCACGTAAACACTAATCCATAAATGTTATTTAAATAAAAGACTTTTACCTCGAAATAATTTTAATTCTCACTAATTCCACTTTTCATATAATCATATGGTTATGGAGCAATGACTAAAGCAGTAGGAATATATATATTTTGTTAATAAATCAATTTTTTTGATAGAATTGATTCCAATGTTAATCTCCATTTTGTGATTGGCGTGTACGTGGCTTTGAGCCTAAACTCTTCATATTAAATTGTGCAAGACAATGCTGGTGATAGCTCTGATTTATCATAATGAAAAATGAATTGAAATTCTTTGTAATTTGGTAGATTCATTGATTAAGCAATGTAGATTCCAATCGTGGATAATTGATCTTCCTCATTGCATCCTAGGTTTGTTTTGTCTGTTTGTTGGCGCTTTACGTCTTGGCAACACCTAAGGTCATATCAGGACGGGACACACTATCCTACTAATACTGAGGACCAGACTAGTTAGTGGGAAGTGGCAATTTTAAAGTTATTGGGGGTGATTGAGTTTGGGAATCGAACCCATGACCTGCTGCACAGGAAGGGAGCACTCACCTCATTCAGATATCACGTTGGCATTCTGCATTAATTTAACAATAGTTTTATCACTAGCGTTTTCTTTTTTTTTAAATATTAAGTAATATGTGCGTCCACACATTAGGCTGGATTTAATAACCTAAAGATTGTAAGAAACCCCTGCAACACAAGACACAAATTTAATCATTCCTTTATTGGGATCTTACATCCTTGAATGCGGGTAATGCAGTACCTATCTGCTAAAATACCCCAGCGAGTTTGACGCCCCTGCCTTGCAAAGTTATAAACCACTGCCTTGTGGTACAGGTTCTTGATAGAACTAAAGGCTAAGGGAGCAAACCTTAACAGAAAACCATGCTTTCATGGCAGCATTAAGGGCGGTGATGAAGGGAACTCCCAAGATCTCCTGGCCAGACTGCAGGGACAAATAGTTTGCGCCTGTCTTGACATGCTCTTGCCGGTGTGAGACCTCTATTTGCTCCCCGAGAGTGTGCTGCTAGTAACTTGCAAAAGCCAGCAGAACTTCAACACTTTGCAAGCAGCTTTTATGAAATGCACAACCGCACGAAATAGCGGCGGTTAAGAAATAAAAGCAGTCTTTGTCGCATTGCAACCGACAGCATGATGATGATGATGACCTCCTTGAAACATCAAAGCTCATATTCACATATACTAGAATTGTGGCAATATATAGGTAATGATGAGTTTAGAGTATTTCCCTACTGATATGCCATATCCTTTACATCATGACATAATATCCTCCCCAGTGACATTATTCTTAAACTGAATCAAGCTCTCCTTTTCAAAATCTTATTAATACCGCTGACGACCGGACAAGTTCAGATTTAATACTTAGGCCTTAAAATTCACTTACAAAGAAATTCCCCAACCCACTTCTATGGGAAGCAGATGCTCTAACCATTATACCATCATAGTCGGGCCCGTGTAAGGAATGACAAGTGAAACAATCTATATATATCTTGTTTATAAAGTTATATACCTAGACTGAAGTGTGTGAGCAATAACATTATTTCATATTTAAGGACAGTAAACCACTAGAACCTCTCCAGGTCATCCTATCGATCCTGCTCAGTGGACCCATTTGCAGTTTGGGCTATTGTCCGTTCCAACCAGTGGTCCATAACTGGTTCATCAAAGGCTGTCATATGTGCTGTCCTGTCTGTGCAAAAGTGCATATTAAAAAAACCTTGCTTATTGGAAAGAGAAGCCTATGTGGCGGTAGTGGGTTTCCTCCAAGGAAATATGTCAGAATGACCATATGTTTGATGTACAATAGCCGATGATAAATATGATTGTGCTCTACAGGTCTCGTTAAATAAAACAAGCTTTACTTTAAAAGGACTCCATGGTTTACAATAAGCCACAAGTTTAATCCATCTGTCCATTTCTGTTAGTAAGCCTCCCAACCTCCAAACAATAAATATAACAGTGCTCTTTGGCTGCTTGCCCATATGGATATGGTAGCAGATAACGGACCCAATGTACAATCTGGGTATGAAAACCAGATTAGGCGGAGTAAATCTTAGCTGCCTGTGGTTCTATATCTGGTTGCAAGTGATGTTAGATTAGAGATGTATCATTCATATAAACCAAAACCCAGCGGGAAGAACTACATCATATTGATATATGGTGCAGCTGGGACAGTGCTACCCCAATGAGACTCAACATGCCTTAAAGGTGCCGAATACAGAACAAAAGGAAGCAGCCAATCAGCATCGTGTTTCGAATACAATGCAGACGATTCAGCCAATCAGCTTCGTGTTTAGAATACAGAGCAGACGAACCAGACAATCAGCTTCGTGTTTAGAATATACAGCAGACAAACCAGCCAATCAGCTTTGTGTTTAGAATACACAGCAGACAAATCAGCCAATCAGCTTCGTGTTTCGAATACACAGCATACAAACCAGCTAATCAGCTTCGTGTTGAGAATACACAGCAGACACATCAGCCAATCAGCTTTGTGTTTAGAATACACAACAGACAATTCAGCCAATCAGATTCGTGGTTAGAATACACAGCAGACAAATCAGCCAATCAGCTTCGTGTTTAGAATACACAGCAGACGAACCAGCCAATCAGCTTCATGTTTAGAATACACAACAGACAATTCAGACAATCAGCTTCGTGTTTTGAATACACAGCAGATGAATCAACCAATCAGTGTTGGTTTATCATGGCAATATTCAATGTTCCGGTATTGGCGTTCTGGGAATGCTGGGATGTTATAAGGTCATTCTACTGCAGATCCATTCCAGCATCACTGCCAATCTTTTGGTTGAGATACACCCAGTGTAGTGTGTAATATATGCATAAAAGACATACAGACACGTGTAGAGAGCAAAGGAATATGTAAATGAGATGACGTCAGAATTGAAAGGGTGCCGGCGGTCTAGGGCCCTGGACGTGAATAAACCATTCAGTATCCAGAAGTCAAAGTGTTCAGAAGTCGTACTTTCAAATAGTAGATTAATTGTGACCCAGTCTGTTTGGTTGGTTGTTGGAGCTTTACGTAGATATGACATACTTATTAACCATCTTTTACTCCCTTGACCTGATAAGCTGATTGCTGACAAAAAGAGAGAAACAAAAACCCCGCATTATACCGGTCGTGCCTCCGCCTTAGTGAGTTACGGCCAAGATGGGATATGAAGTCAAATAAATAGAACTTGTCACCGCTGCCAATCATACAAACCTCTACTGTCAGGCATTCCAGTTTCTAGTGCGCACAGAAGCATAATTTTGCACCTTTACCCCTCACATATTTCAAAGATCTTGGCCATCTTTATTCAAAGTTACTACAGCCATCTTTATTCAAAGTTAAATATAATGTATGTCGATACTCAGCCTAGAACATCTATAAACAAATATGGCAGAAACTCAAAGCCAACGGATTATCTCCAATTTCACTTATCTGTGTCTTGTTATAGCAATGCCGTATTGAGATCTTACATGTTGCCAAGACGTAAGACCTCAACAAACAAAGGGGCTAAGGGGCTAAGGGGCTAAGGGGCTAAGGGGCTAAGAGGATAATGGGCTAAGTTTATATTGTCAGGTAACTTTCAGAGGAGCCCTCTTTTGGTAGCTTATGTCACGCCTATTGAAATGACTCGGTTGTCGGGCGGCTGAAGCTACATACAGGTATGTATGGGATGTGGGTGTGGGTGTGGGTGTGGGTGTGGGCATGTGGGTGTGGATGTCGGTGTGTGGGTATGTGGGAATGTGGGTGTGGATGTGGGTGTGGGGGTATGTGGGTGTGGGTATGTGGGTGTGGGTGTGGGCATGTGGGTGTGGATGTGGGTGTGTGGGTGTGGGTGTGTGGGTGTGTGGGTGTGTGGGTGTGTGGGTGTGTGGGTTTGTGGGTGTGTGGGTGTGTGGGTGTGTGGGTGTGTGGGTGTGTGGGAATGTGGGTGTGTGCGTGTGTGGGTGTGTGGGTGTGTGAGTGGGTGAGTGGGTGTGTGGGTGTGTGGGTGTGTGGGGTGTGGGTGTGTGGGTGTGTGGGTGTGTGGGTGTGTGGGTGTGTGGGTGTGTGGGTGTGTGGGTGTGTGGGCATGTGGGTGTGGATGTGTAGGTGTGTGAGTGTTTATGTGGGTGTGTGGGTGTGGGTATGTGTGTCTAGGTGTGGGTGTGTTGGAGAGGGTGTGTGGGTATGTGGGTGTGGGTATGGGGGTGTGGGTGAGTGGAGGCGGCTGGAGAATGCAGTGCCATTGTCACTGTATGCCCTGTTACTAACAATTGATCGGCAACTTTGCTGGAGACCATGGCTTCATAAGAATCGGGTACAGTGGCCAAATCGGTAGAGCATGGGCCTCGCTGTGTCTAGGAGATCGGGAGTTCGAGTCACGGTCCAGTCAAACCAATGACTTATAAAATTGATACTTGTCGATTCCTAGCCTGGCGCTATACATTAACAGGATAGGGCAATCACTGGTTAGCTCAGTCCGATGATAATGTGACTGAGTGGGATATCGGGTCATGGTGCCGGTGGCCTGATTTCCCAGTGGGGCAGCACAATAAAGGTGTGAATAGTGTGCACTGTCACAAGTCGGTACCCATCCTGAGTTGACCTTAGATGTTGCCTTAGATGAACCAACCAATCAAGAATCTAATACCCCTGTCACACTACGATGTAACGAGCCAACGTGAGCCTAACGTGGCCATTTTTCGTCATTACGTTGGGTTACGTCATGATGACGTCAGAATGACGTTAGAATGACGTCGAATTACGTCACATTACGTTGTGTTACGTTGACTTACGTCAAGGTTTTGGACATGTTCAAAACTTTTGACGTAGCTCGAATGTAAGGGTTTACGTTCGCCGTACGTTCTGTTCACGTTCAGTGAACGTCAATGATGGTAAACGGACGTTATTCCAACGCTGCTCACTACGTTCAACTACATTCCACTACGTTGACCCACATTAAACCGAGTGTGCGTAATGGGAACGTCAGGAGAACGTCAGGAGAATGTCAGGAGAACGTCAGGAGAACGTCAGGAGAATGTAAGGAGAACGTGCATTCAACGTAAGTTCAACGTCTCATGACGTACGTAAGTCACATAACGTTCTTCTTGCGATGGAATAACGTTCATAACGTTCCGTTAGCGTAATGACGTTGTCTTCTCTCGTTGAACGACGGTATCACTACGCTTTACCGACGTTATGCTCTCGTCCACTACGCTGCATCCACGTTCAACTTGTGCCCAAATTTGCATACTACGCTGAAAAGTTCAACGTTCTTCACGTTCTCTCTACGTTGACGTCGTTACGTCGTAGTGTGACAGCCCCATAATACATTGTACCTAAGTGCTACATAGCACATGTAGTGATGTGCACTCATTCTCCCAGGTGGAATGCGACATGCACACCTCTTGTAGAAACGTCATCATAACAATGAACAACACATGAAATGATTTAAAACATTCATTATTTTTATTGTCCAATTTTTCATCTATATTATCAGTCTCTATTTGTCAGATTCTGAAATATATATAGACTATGCTTTATTGCCTTAGACGATAATGGAAGTTTCATAGCCATATTGCCCTGAGTACCAGGTATACAATGCTAAACGATGTTTTTAATGGGTACTTGTCATGATCCTTGATTTGGGTTGCCCTGCAGTCACGTTCTTCATGTGTATGTTGGTTCACTCACCTTTTTTGAATGTCACTTTAATGCAGGTTAGTTACCCCAAAATTGGTCATAAAATGGTTGGCCCAAATCATCCTGTCCTCGTCGCCAAATTTATAGCGAAGATCGCACCAATATCAACGAGATTAAAGCTAAGATTCCTTATACGCGGTATGCGGTATGCGGCATGCAGCATGCGGTATGCGAATGGGAGGATTCCTCCTATGTGGTATGCTGCATGCATCTCCCCACCACCACCACTACCATATGTTTCCCCTCCGCACCCCTGTTTGTGACCATTCCGTAATGATCAGTCACCTCTCCTCGTCTAAAACTAATGGACACGTGCGACTGAGGTTTCTATTCGCATACCGCATGCCGCATACTGCATGCAGCACCGATTGCGGCAGGGACCACTCGAGTTGCCGCATTTGCATACCGCATGTAAGGAATGTAGCCCATTGACTTCAAGGCATTTAGATTTTTTGCTGCATTCGCATTCGCATACCGCATGCCACATGCCACGTGTAAGGAATCTTAGCTTAAGTTGGATTAGGTTTGGGTATGCTGTATATCTCACATGTCTTTTGAGTCTCTTCCAAGATGGCTGCCCACTGTCTCAGTCACAATAGACCCCAAAACATTACAATACATGTCATGATGTCTGTATAATGTTACTATGACATTATGATGTACTATAGCCAAATAATAACGTTAGCCTGACGTAACCTAATTTATTTATTTTAAAATATGGCAGCAATCCAAACCTTCGTGCAATTGCATAGGCATGTACACTTCTGCTGCAAATTGACACAAACTTAGTCACGCCTAATTATGGGAACATATGTTAGTCGACTGGGTGCATCTCTGAAAGTTTTTTTTGGGGGGGAGTGTCGTGAAATAAAGAAATTGCATCAGCAAATTCCTTGTTTGTCTGTTGATGGAGAGCTAACCGTTTAATTTTGACCCTAACCGTTATACACAATTGGGTATTGACGATTGTTCATGATGGGCAACCAACATGGATAATTTACGCGCGCACAAGGAGCCCTACCCTCCCTCCCCACTGACCACACATCCTCCCTACACCCTTCCGACCCGATGTGGCGCCATCTGAACTCAAACGCACCAGCTAGAAACCCTGCCGGAGACAGGCAGAACTACCACACGGGACCGTGACGTCACGATCTCGCCTCGCGAGACCCACACCCTGCTCCACCCATCCGACCCGACGGTGGCGCCATCTGAACTCAACCTCACCAACTAAAAACCCTACCGGAGACAGGCAGAACTACCACACGGGACTGTGACGTCACGATCTCGCCCCGCGAGACTCACGCCCTGCCTGACCTACATACCAGCTATATAAACCTGTGCAGCTCACTGCTCCAGCCACTACCGACCGGGCAGTCAGACGACCAAGACCACACCTCCAGCTCAGCACTACCAGCCACCCGGCTTGCTCTCCATACACAGCCAACCGGCTTGCTCTCCATCCACAGCCACCCGGCTTGCTCTCCATCCACAGCCAACCGGCTTGTCTCTCCACTGCACGCCGCACAGCCGGTCGAACATCCCACCCCCTGCACGTACCGGGCCCCGCCGCCGCCACAACCAACAAGTAAGCACCAACATACCGCCCGACCGCTACTGCCACTGCACCGACCGCCGACGGCACACCGCGAACATATCACAACCGCGAACGGCAAACAACCCTGCGTCACACGGCACCAACCTGCTGCGGCGCCGCCTAAACAAGCGACCAAAGGACCGCTGACGACCCACTCGGCCCCCCCCCCCCCTACTACCACTGCACCGCCCGGCGACATCACACCGCAAACACATCACAACCCTGCGCGCAGCCAAACGAACGGCCAACAACTCTACTTCACACTACACCACCCTGCTGTCACGCCCGCCAAACAAGCGAGTGACGACCAAGACCACGCCGCCAGCGCAGCACTACCAGCCACCCGGCTTGCTCTCCATCCACAGCCAACCGGCTTGCTCTCCATCCACAGCCACCCGGTTGCTCTCCATCCACAGCCAACCGGCTCGCCTCTCCACCACCCTACATCACACTGCACGCCCGCCAAACAAGCGACTGACGAACAAGCCTCTACGCCACTGCACCGCCCGGCGACACACCGCGAACACACCACAACCCTGCCTACAGCCAAACGAACGGCCGAAAACTCTACTCCAGCCAGCCGGCCTGCTCTCCACCCACAGCCACCCGCCGCTACGCCACTGCACCGCCGGCGACAAATCACAACGCGAACACACCACAACTCTGCGCGCAGCCAAACGAACGACCAACAAAACCTACGTCACACTGCACCACCCTACATCACACTGCATGCCGCCAACAAGCGATCGACAACCAAGGCCACGCCGCCAGCTCAGCACTACCAGCCACCCGGCTTGCCCTCCGTCCACAGCCAACCGGCTCGCACTCCATCCACAGCCACCCGGCGTGCTCTTCATCCACAGCCCACATCACACCGCACCACCCTGCTGCCGCGCCCGTCGACGTGCATACAACAACCTACACGGCCCGTAAACTGCCCGACAAAAGACATGGCGCGCACAACTAAACGCACTAGACGCAACACTGACGCATCGGACCACACGGACGCGCCACCAGCACCTACGCCCACGCCAGCGCCAGCAGCCGCCACAGCAGACGCAACACCAACCACACGCACACGAGGCAGACCACGCGCCACCACCACCCGAGCCCCGCCAGCCGAGGTCCGCTCACATACCACCCCAAAACAGCCGATCGACCCAACCGCACAGATGGCCGCATTACAGCAAACACTGACAGAAACACTAGCTCAGCAGGCCGAGCTCAACAAAACCATGATGGAGAGGGTTACGGCCATGGAAACATCTAAAAGGAAGCGATCAAACAGCCAAGGATCATCGGCATCCTCCTCCCGAACATCCGCCAGCCGACGCAACTCCGACCACCACACCAACCGCCGCAACCGCAACCGTGAACCATCATCCTCACCAGAACACGGGCGAGCATGGCGCCCCGCGTCCACCACGCGCAAGGGGCATAACGACCGGAGACACAGCGACGCCACCAGAAGGAGAGAACGCAGACCACGCGCACCCAGGCGCTCCACATCATCCGAAGACGACCGGACACACCAGAAGATAATGGACGACATCATAGCGCAAGGCGACGGCTACAGCAAGCAGCACAGAGGTAGGAAACCACTACTTCCACACACCTTTGTTATACGAGCAGAACAGAAGGGGAAGGTGGGGCAGGGCCAGAGCACCTGGTTCGAATACCTATCCGCCATACACAGGATGGCGAAAGACCACACGGTACCCACAAACTGGATTGAACCACTCGCAGACCACGTCGAACAGATAGTGGAGATGGCGGCAGAGTGGGAGTGGGAGACCTGCCTTGCATGGTCCGAAAGGATCTTTAACATGATAGATGACGGCAGGCTCCCGAGGGCATGGAAAGATCCTACGGCCATAAAGGACGTGCAGCGAGACGCGTGCCTTACCGGACAGAGAAGCATCCAGGCACAAAAACGATCCGCAACAATCAAAAGAGCCCAACGCACACCTCCGCCACATACCGATGACGCCCAAAACCAAAGGACAGACGCCACATCAACACCAGCATACCAACAATACAGGCGGCCCGAGTTCAACTACGAAACCGACGGCCGGCCATGCCATCGATGGAATACGGGACAAGACTGCGGCTTCACTACATCCCACGGAACCGGGGTAGAACGCTTTGCCCACCTCTGCGCGTGGTGCGCAAACAAATACCGCAGGGCTAACCCTCACAAAGAAACCGAGTGCAACAACAAAAAACGGCAACTCGAGAGGCGAACCCAAGGTACATCCAACGAAAACACGACGGAGAAACCGGATTTTTGCTGAACGGCCCCAGCCAGGCCGAAAAAACGGACACGACAAAAGCAAAACCCACACCCAAACAGGCCACCAGCGGACGCGCACCACTAGCCGAAGTGAAGCTGAACCACCAAAACACAACCGAAAAACCAGGCCCAGGCCACCCCCAACAGGCCGAAACTGACTCACACTACCGGCAACGCAGACGCAGCAAGACCGGAACACACGCGCCGAGCGCAGACCCCTCACACAGCTCAACGGCTACCTCAACAGCCCCGGCAAACACTACCCAAGCAGGCACAGCCGCCACCCAACCCAACACCTCCAGCACCACGAGGCCACGCCTCACCTCCCAACAAGACGGTCCATCCCGACCTCAGCCCTCCACTATCACCACATCAAACGGAGACGGCCAGCCGCCATCCCCGCAAAGCGTCTCCCGACCACCAACCATCGCCCATCACGACACCACCACAAGGGACCAACCCTCCGCCCAGACAAGAACACCACCATCTGGCCCAACGACCATGAGCTCAGGTTGCCACGAGGAAGGAACCAAAACAGCCCGGGTCCGGCCCACGACCACTCCGCCCATTCCATCCACCAGTCGCCCCGACCCGCAAGAAGGCGAACAACCTGATGCGCTACTAACAGCTGACCATAGGGCACAGGCAGACGAGGACGTCGACGAGGCACTCGCAGACCCCGCCAACGAGCCGGCACCGCCCTACGACCCACCCCACACACCAATAACATACCGCTCCACCATCCTTAAAATCTGGCCGACCACAGTTGCCCAAGCATGGAACGATCACCCATACAGGACCATTTACGAACAGGTCAGAGCTACGGGCCTCCCCAACCATGTCGCGGCAAGAATCCCGGTTCCATCCGACCTAAACATCCCGGCTTGGAGGAAACACCTCAAGAACTACCATGACACAGAACTGGTAGACTTCCTCGAATTCGGGTGGCCGGTGGATTACACGGCCGACGAACCACCAATCCCGGCCGCAGCAAACCACGCTGAAGACGCCGACCAAACAAAATGGATCCGCCGCTACGTACACAAAGAAGTAGCACATGGCGCACTACTTGGCCCTTTCACCACAACACCTTTCACCCCGTGGGCCCAGACCAGCCCCCTCATGACACGGCCGAAGAAGAACACAGATGAGCGCCGGGTCATAGTAGACCTCAGTTATCCCAGAGGAGCCAGCGTCAATGCCGGGATCAGGAAGGGATACTTCCAGGGCCGACCAAACACCTACACACTCCCGGGGATAATGGACCTAGCAGACGAGGTCACCAGGCTCGGCCAAGGATCCTACATCTGGTCCGCCGACCTAGCACGGGCATACCGCCAGCTGCGAACATGCCCCCTCTCCGTGCCCCTCCTAGGGATCAGGTTTGACGACAACATATACTTTGACCTGGCACCCGCTTTCGGCTGCAGAACATCATCAATGGCCTGCGCACGAACAACAAACGCCGTGATATACCTCATACGAAAGCGGGGACACTTCGCACTGTGCTACCTCGACGACTTCGTCGGGGCAGCAGCCACCAAAAAGGCTGCCGACGCGGCCTACCTAGACATGCTGAAGATCATGGCGGCCCTCGGCCTGGCGCTTTCCCCCACAAAATGCACACCACCTACACACCGCACAACCTGGCTGGGATATGAAGTCTGCACCGATCAAATGACCGTCAGCATTCCTGACGACAAACTAGCAGACGTGCTGAAAGAATGCAGTGACATAGCCAACGTCAAGACACTGACCCGGACAACCCTACAGCGCATAATAGGACGCCTGCAACACATCGCGAGATGCGTAACCCCAGCACGCAGGTTCATGAACCGCATCCTGGCCACCCTCCGCGACACACCACGAACCGGCAGACACCACGTCAACACAGAACTAAGACGAGACCTCGCTTGGTTTGCGGACTATGCGAGAACCACCAACGGGGTGGTCCTCCTTCAACCAGCACCGAGATCACCATGGACTATCGAGTGCGACTCCTCCCTCCGCGCCGGAGGAGCACACTCCCAGGTGGCATATTACACGGAGGCCTACACCCAGGAATATATGGCAACCGGCCACCATATAAACAGGCTCGAGGCCATAAACCTGGTCGTTGCCCTCCACGCCCTCGCCCCCACCAGACCCCAGGATTATGAGATTACCATCAACACCGACAACAAGACATCCCAAGCGGTCCTCTCCTCCGGAGCCGGGAAGGACCCAGTCCTCTGCGCCTGTGCTAGGGAGATATGGAGATTTGCCGCCCTGTACTCCACAGAGGTACGCATCATCCACAAGCCAGGCAAAGAACTCATCCTTGCCGACGCCCTCAGCAGGGCGCCATTCGACAGCGCCGCACGAGAAAGAGCCGACACAATCTGCCGCCGCCTTACTCTAAACCGACTTCGGGTCAGACACTGTAACGCCGTCATACCCAATGTCATATAGACTGGGGATAGTAATATTTGCCTTCTATCCCCAGCTTCTCCCGACGACGACCGGACCCACATCGCAACACTCTTCCGGGCAGGCCTGGCGGCGGGGACGTGGGCCAACAAGAACCGGCAGGTCAAACGCTACCTCCAACACGCGCACGACCGCCACTACGACCCCCGCCGCCCATCACAGTACGACCTCATGGCCTACGTCGCATCACTGGACACAACACTAAGATCGCCCTCCGCAGTACTAAACTACTTCAGCGGGGCACGGACGTGGGTCAGCACCAGCGAGGGACGGACGGCCGCGTTTGACACCTACGCGGTCTCCGTAATCAAGCGCGGGGTCGTTCGGTCATCCCTCCACCAACCAAGACAGGCCCCACCCATAACACCAACAACCTTACTCCGCATCGTCAACCATTTCCGAGCCGTGGGCCCCCGAGCACGGGTGTTCACCGCAGCAATACTCATGGGGTACGTCACCCTACTGAGGCAAGGCAACCTGCTCGTCACTGGCCGGAAAGACGACCCCGGCCACACCATACAAGATGCGGACGTCCACGATGCGGGTACCCACCTTGTCCTCCACGTCCGATCCACCAAAACCACCAGACTGGCTCGCGATGAATTCTCCATCGTGGTCCGAACGAACGAGCAACCCAACATCTGCCCCGTCCGAGCATGGCGGGCGTACAGGAGGTCCGCTCGGCCCGCCCCACAGGACCCGGCGTTCCGGCTCCCCAACGGGGCCCCGCTCACCGCGCCCACGCTCCTGGCCGCTCTCAGAGCTGCGCTCCGAGCCGCTCGCCACCCGTGCCCGGAAGACTACACCCTCCACAGCCTCCGAAGAGGAGGAGCTCAGGCCTGTGCAAGGGCCGGCGCATCCATCGACGAGGTCCGGCGGCTGGGGAACTGGCGTTCCTCGGCAGTTCACGCATACGTCCCCAAGGCGGCCTTCCCCGCAGCGACACAGGCCCTCCCCACATTTGGTTGAGGGCCTGAGTCGAACTTACCTTAAAAACCACATTGATCTGACATACTCATTGCCTTTTACATGACTTTGTGATTCAATAAAATTCCATAACATGGGCTCCTTGTTCGCGTGTTTAATTGTTCATGATGGGCAACCAACATGGATAATTTACGCGCGCACAAGGAGCCCTACCCTCCCTCCCCACTGACCACACATCCTCCCTACACCCTTCCGACCCGATGTGGCGCCATCTGAACTCAAACGCACCAGCTAGAAACCCTGCCGGAGACAGGCAGAACTACCACACGGGACCGTGACGTCACGATCTCGCCTCGCGAGACCCACACCCTGCTCCACCCATCCGACCCGACGGTGGCGCCATCTGAACTCAACCTCACCAACTAAAAACCCTACCGGAGACAGGCAGAACTACCACACGGGACTGTGACGTCACGATCTCGCCCCGCGAGACTCACGCCCTGCCTGACCTACATACCAGCTATATAAACCTGAGCAGCTCACTGCTCCAGCCACTACCGACCGGGCAGTCAGACGACCAAGACCA
This sequence comes from Branchipolynoe longqiensis, assembly GCA_030323885.1. Classification (NCBI taxonomy): domain Eukaryota; kingdom Metazoa; phylum Annelida; class Polychaeta; order Phyllodocida; family Polynoidae; genus Branchipolynoe; species Branchipolynoe longqiensis. The sequence goes on from CM059191.1 coordinate 39,998,169, forward strand.
CACCTCCAGCTCAGCCGCCCACCCAACCCATCAAAAACGAACAATCAAGCGCAAGGGTTGAGGGCCTGAGTCGAACTTACATTAAAAACCACATTGATCTGACATACTCATTGCCTTTTACATGACTTTGTGATTCAATAAAATTCCATAACATGGGCTCCTTGTTCGCGTGTTTAATTATACATTATTGGACTAATTCGCTACACTCGGATGAAAGACAGAAACAGATAGAGGTTTAAATAGAATACTTAATAGAAAACAAATCGGACCTTTGTAGGTGTATCATTCTTGTATCAGGCGGCGACAGGGCCAAGTATCATGCGCTGACTGGAATGCGCAACCAGTATTGGAGTCCTAGTTACAGGTTGGAGATAGACACAATTCGGAGATCAGCGCTCCCCCCCCCCCACCACCACCACCACCACCACCACCACCACCACCCCCACCACCACCACCCGGCCCCCCAAGTAATAGGGTGTGAGGGTGGGGAAACGATGTGCAGGGTAGCAGTGTCGAAAACAGAGTGAGAGAAAGTGGGCAGGGAGATTTCGCAAGAAAGGTAAACAAACAACAACCTCGTGAGCAAATTACCATGTTAGCCTCGGGCCAACATGCACATTTACCAATATAGGCCATAATCAGTAACCATAAGGATACACATTCAAATATACCAGGAGGTTTAATGTTATTTTCGTTGTGGCATTGATTAATCCTAATGTATGCAAACAGTAGGCGGACATAGTATTGGGTTAAATTGCGAATTGAACTCCTATTGCTCTCTTTCTTTATCAATCCTAATTTTATCTAAAAGTTTGGGACAGAGTATATGGGCAAATTGTGAATTTAACTCATATTGCTATCTCAATTTAATATTCATACTGATATATATAATATATATTATTCAAAATTCCGACCGACTAGAGACCGAGTGGGGCCGCGCCGCCCAAAGTCGCCTCCCCCGCGAACCTTCCTCCTGATTGGAGGATAACCAGCCGCTCACCGGAGCAGCAGCCGGGGGAGGACAGGCGGCACAGCGCCCACCCACCGCCCGTCGACTATAGGCGAGGCCCTGGAGCCTAAATAATTTGTGCATAACTAGTTATACTATGAATATAGCAATTCTGCACAAATAATTCTGATTTGGACAATGACCGGAAGTGCTTCGGCGCTGTCAAAATAATCTATTCAGCAGAATAAACATATCTACCACAAACCCAACAAAAAAATAACAACCCCAAAACAGACAGCAAAAATATCGCAGACTCAGCACTTTATCACTTGCAATTAACCTTCGTTTGTAGTCCAAACTCGTTACAATTCAGCAACTGAATACTGGGTAATATTATCATATCGCTTTGTTTTTAGGTCAGATCTTGCTAGGACGTAAAACAACAACAAACAAACAAACACATATAGTCGGTGGCAGTTATCTATTGATGACAATAGTATTAGCGGGAACCACTTGGCTGATCTACACAAACTATTGATGTTTATTGATGAACAGGTCATGATCTCATCGTATCTTTTTCTAAATATGTGTTTGTTTCATTAAAGAGCAGTCTGTAGGTTATTTGTATATTAGTTCCAGGGCTCATGATTTTCTTTTATGGATTATTTTGTTAATAAGGGGCAGTGGGAATTATTAATGGTTACACTGTTCCTGCAATTTATATTGTTACAAAATAGTATATGAGCCTGTCTCAAAAGGGGATAACTCTTTTTGTTGTTGTCCATTGTAATGATTGACACAAAACAGCACAGAAACGGTTACACTGAAAACACAAGGACATTTGCTTCAAATTAATATGTATTCTATTGGGAGTATGAAACACCATGTAAAAAACAAATCAGTTTATCCTGAGCAAAATCACAAGTAGATAGTATGTTGATCGTTACAATGGACACAGTTTTTTCCCATATTGCATAGCACCTTTTGAGACAGTCTCATATGTTTGTGGAATAATGTATCGAAATTCTGAATACAAAATGTCTAAAAATGTCTAAAAAGGTCCAGTCTCGGCGCATGCGCGTCTCAGCAGGAAGTGCATAACGTCGGCGCGAATATGACGGATGCTGACAGAGGAGAGGGTAAGAGAGGGACGGGAAGTTTGATTGCACTCCATCACGCCTCTTGTACCAGGACAATGCAGTAAGAATAGGCATGCGATGTGGCATGCATCCACTTCTGTACCTGCTTGCTAAAGATACCTGCTTGCCGCTCCCAACCATCTCACAGCAGCGGGACATAGCTCAGGCGGTAGACTGCCCAGCTGTGATGGTGTCGGTCATCCTTTCGATCCTGCTCAGTGGACCCATTTGTAGTTTGGGTTAGTTTCCGTTCCACCCAGTGGTCCACCCACAACTGGTTCATTAAAGGCTGTGCTATGTGTTGTCCTGTCTGTGGTGTAAAATACCCCTTGCTGCTTATCGGAAAGAGTAGCCTATGTGTCTGCAGCAGGTGTTCTCCAAAGAAATGTGTAAGAATGAACATATGTTTCTTGTCCAATAGCCGGTGATAAAAATCAATGTGCATTAGAGGCGTCATTAAATAAAACAAGCCTTACTTTTCCAAACATGTCGCACTCACACTAGGGATTGCGACCACATTGCGACAAAAAATCCCAACTGGCCGCCGACTGGTTGTAACGTATGAAAATGCTGGGAACAGATAATTCCAATGATATATTGACTATATGATGCTCTTATGCCTAAACAAAACCAATAAATACAAAAATTGTAAACCAAAAAACCGCCAGGATACCCTCTCGGGAATACGCGCGAATAGTGAGTGAGAGCGGCCTTCAAAGTGCCCAGTGTTTCTTTTTTTCTCTCTTTTATATTCTCGAAGATTCACACTGCCTATCATGGATAAGTCTGAACAGACTTGTTTTCACCATTAGACAGTTTATCGAAAGAAATCCAGAGCCTACACCTTTACCGACCCAAGGGATTTTTAACCTCCCACACCACATAAGCCGTGTTCACACGGTCTATGTAAATCGATTCGTAGAAATCGACTTGCCTAGTTCGGGTTACATTTCTCGTGTGAATGCGCGGCTGAGTCGGATTAGGGCTGAATCGATTTATGTGATCCGGATACTCTAAACCACTTGTCGAGGTAGTATACGTGAATCCATTTCTGTGAACCGATTTATTTTGCCCGTGTGAACCCACTGAGGCGGATTAAGGATGTCACACGAATGCACAGTCAAGACCTTAGTTTGTTGACTTTCCAGTCGATCAAAAGCGAATATTATATAATTTAGTCTATGAAACCACTAGCTGTGCACAGATATTTGTTTCATCATTTATTGTTAGGGTTTCACTGCCCAGCAGAAGTTTTGACCCTTCCAAACCAATACGATTCAGTCCATACATATCTAGGTCGAACCCACACTCTCTCGTGGCGACGTCGACTAACCAAAACTGGTGCTGGTTAGTATCGACTTGCTCATGTGCTGATATCGATTTCCGGCCCAAGCACTGCCTGTGTGAACGCAAAACACTTTCAAACTAAATCGATTCATATGATACACTTTGTCTAAATCACTTAAGACTTTTCCTGTGTGAACACGGCTATAGACATGGTATGAGAGCAACTGGGGAATCGAACCACTGACCTTCAGATTAGGAGTCCGACCTAGAAAAAAGTCAGACACTCTAACCACTCCGCCACAGAGAACACCAAGTCTCTCTGGTGGGTAGTGCTCCCTATGAAACACTGTGCCTTGATTGATCACTGGATCTTGTAAGAACAGAGTCACGTACATTATGGCGATCCGTCATCGTCTATTAGAGTGATGCGCATCAGCTGTACTCTCTACAGCTAGAGCCAGTTGATAATGAAGTGTGCTGTACTACAGACGGTATGTATCCATGGTTACGACCAACACAATGCGACACCCAATAGACGCCATCTGTCTAATCTGAACTTTGTCTGGTTTTCTTGTGGACATTTGTAGAATTTGGATTTGTAGAATTTGGATTTGGACATTTGTAGAATTTGGATTAATATGTGATTTATAACGAATTATGCACACATAAGGGAATTATTATCATTATTGTTATACTCCGTGAGACCCAACACTGTACCGGCGGCGCCACCTGCAGCCTCCTCACCTCCACCGGATGTAGACCAGTGTCAGTCGCATCAGAGGATTTTGTATATGTATATATCTCTCTCTATATATATAGATATATGTACATATATCTATATATATATATATATATATATATATATATATAAATATTTCTCTATATATAAATACCTCTCTATATATAAATATCTACATATATATAAATATCTGTCCCCAGTATACTATCTCAGTTGGCAACCAAATAACTATTTAGATTCAAAGCTCCATCCCACTTGCTGAGAAACCAACCCAGGTCCCTCACTGCGCCTACTAGAAAATACCGGCATGCGATTTGGACAGAAGGAGCCAATGCGGCTATATATTTTTGGATGGGAAATTTCTTTATTTAATTAACAATTTGGGGTCTCTTGTGTTCGTCTATTTAATCAATGGTATATAGGTCAAAGGGGGCCGTCTCGAAGGGATGTCACTGGGTTGTTGGGCCACCTGTTTTAGCATGGCGGGGGGGGGGGGGCGATGCTGCCACCTCCGGCCAGTAACTGGCTTCAGCTGCAGGCATGAAACACTGAGGGTGTGCCCAGCCTCACGATCTCTCCAGCTGGACGAACGTCGGGAACCGGCGGCGGGCACCACGTCATCATAATGTGGGGAAATCCCCGGGGGGAGTCCTGTCATGGGGCATCCCCGGCAGGAAGCCAGGTGGCTGCCCGGTGGTGCATTACAATTCTGGTGCTTTTATGGTGGGCGGCTTAATGTTGTCATCGGTCAGCTGGTGGGGAGGGGGCCGGCCCCTCTGGGGGCTAAACAATCCAGGATGGGTTTCTTTCCATGTCCTGTCCCCGTGATTTCTTGGACGGCATGCCACTGCTGCATGGTTGGTGATGATCCATCTTATGTTTTCGCAATCACCGCAGATGTGAGCGAACTTCTGGGATCCAGATCCGTGGGATCATTGATCTGGCCTTGTTGCATGAGTCGTTGCAGGGTTGGTCGTGAGGGGCAATGGCGCGGCGGCAACTCATGCACGTGGGTGGTGTGGTTGGCGTGGCTGGCGTGGTTGGTGTGGGTGGCATGGGTGGTGTGGGTGGCATGGGTGGCATGGGTGGAGTGGGTGGCATGGGTGGCATGGGTGGCATAGGTGGCATGGGTGAAATGGGTAGCATGGGTGGCATGTGTGAGGGATCATGCTGGCTGGCATTTGTGGTGGCGGTGTGTGTGGCCGTTGCCTCCTCGGCATGCAGGGCTTTGACTCGACATGTTGCATGTTCTTCCATCTGTTCACAGCGCTTTTCCATTGCTTCAGTCCTCTCCTGCATTTTAAGCATTACATTGGTTTGCTTGGCTTTGGTCAGGGCGCATTGGGTCTTCGCCAGTGACAGTTGTCTGATGGAACTACGGGCGGCCGTCAGACAGGCTAGGGGATGCGGTGTCAGTGCCATCTTGGTCGTTGACGGGGCTGAGAGCACTGTGCATTGGTTGTCTCTCTGATAGCTTGTCTGGCCGGCCGCCGGGACTTGTTGTTCCTCTCATCTGCTGCATTGTGCTGTTTATGTGCCTAGATTTTAACAAACGTGGGTAGAACGAGGGTGAACCTGGGTGGAAACAGCGCCATGTCAGTAACTTTGAGCATGGTGGTCAGGAGCTACTCCGCCAAATCGGAACTATGTGCTATGAGAGTGACCTAGTTCAGAAGTGCACATGGGGTAGCGCATCAGCTCCCCCCATGAATCAACCACAATTTTGAAATCATGCGCCAGTGCGATACGCTTCCTCTGTGTCATAATTATCTGTGTGGGTGTGCGCAGCCGCAGAAGTCATGGCACACCCTCTGGCGGCTATCGTTGCCTTACATACATGTCTTCCTTTGCTGCCTTTGCCAATCCACCGGCTTCTGCAGTTACATATCCTGCACCGAGAAACGTAACCCAGATATCACTATATTCTTCTTGGTAGCGATTGCAGATTGCCTCTGCATTCATATTCAGTAAAACCTCTCTTGCCAACCGCCTCCACAGATTGACCACTCGCCTATATCGACCGCTTTATTAGGGTCCCAAACATTCGCTCATACAATACCATTGTAATGATAAAAAAAGACTCCCTAAACCCACCACTTTCCGAAATGGACCATTTAAAGTCGGTCCCTCTTATGGTCGGTCAATTTAGAGAGGTTTTACTGTGTAAATAAATATGTATTAACATATATATATATATATATATATATATATATATATATATATCTGGTCTGTCGATTTACATGTTTTACTGTATATATTAATATATATATATATATATATATATATATATTTATATGTGCCCTATAATCTATTAAGGGAATATAAACAAGGACACTACCTCTCTTTAGATTCTCTATTATTATATACCATTTATCTAGGCTCTACTGCATGCTGCATGTAGTTGCAGATTCAGCCACACTGGAGCCACTAGTCATAGGGTTTGACACTTGTATGCCAGCTGTGCCTGGTCGTTATCGGCTCCAGACACACTCTGATGGTCAATTTTAACTTTAGGTGGGCAATTAATATATATGCTCTTCTCAACCACTCCAGTCTTATTGTTATCTGTTTACTTGGGGCAAACTGTTTATATATATATATACATATTCTGGTGCAACTGACACCAGATCGCACCCATTTGAAATGAGGTGGACTGATTGCGACGAAACCGGTCATATGCGTTGGGTGGGAGGTAATACATAAAATATATACAATTATAATAAGGAACAATTCCCTTCCATGTCTTTATTCTCGCATAATGCATTATACATCACACATATATATGTATATATGTTTTGAAAGTGAACCGAATGACCATTGGCTCGTGGTGTAGAGGAGACAAGGAGGAGCGAATGCCATCTCCACAGTGAATATCATGGAGATTAAAGTTGCATAGTCCGATGGTTTTGAGTTTCTGAAATTTTCTGAGATAAATACATTAGGTTGATCATTATTATATACCTTACTTTAAGCTTGAAGTAACTTTTATTTTAAGTTTCTAATTTTTTAGATATTTCAAGTGGAACCATGCAAAATTAATATTGGCAAGCTTGTCAAAACTCTGACCCCATACCATAGGCTTCTGCAGTAACAGGTTCTATTCAATTGCCTCAGTATTCCCTTCTATGTGGCTACAAATGTTTAATAAGTGCACCGGTATCTAAGTTAGATATGTCGAATCAAATTCAGATAATTGTTTTGGTTTTGAAAATTTGATATTTTCATCGGACTATGCAGCTTTAAGGTGGTTAGAGAGAAACATTAAGGGGCTGCCGTTATTTATATCCACATAATACATTATATAGTACATGTATATATATGTATGTATATATATATATATTGCACATTCCACCAGAAAGAGTGATTTTGCTGCTGACATGGCATCAAATCACCATAAATCAATCTAGTGCCCTGTTTATTAATTAGCACTACCTTAATATACATGGTTTTTTTTGCTTTCTTTTCTATGAATGCCATTGTTCATCACGATCATTTATCTTTTTCAAAGCCGAACCACTGCTCTTCCAGCCATGTATTTGTCGGCATCGTGGCTTGGGTACGGGACTACTGCACTAAGGTACTTCACTGATCTACTGCACTAATGTAGTGTACCATTCTCCTGCATTAAGGTACATCTACTGCAATAGTGTACTACACTAAGGGACTGCACTGGTCTACTGTAGTAAGGTACTGCATTAGGCTAATGCACTAAATTAATGCACTAATTTACTGCACCAATGTACTACACTAAGATAGTGCACTAAGATACTGCACTAATATATTGTAAGAAGATACTACACTAATGTACTGAACTAATCTACTGCAGTACGGAACTGCACTAAGATACTGCACTAAGATACTGTAAGAATATACTATACTCGTGAACTGCACCAATGTACTGCACTACGGAACTGCACTAATATACTGCACTAATGTACTGCACTAAGATATTGCACTAAAATACTGTAAGAATATATTGTAAGAAGATATTACACTAATGTGCTGCACTAATGTACTGCACTACGGAACTGCACTAATATACTGCACTAATATATTGCACTACGGAACTGCACTAAAATACTGCGCTAATCTACTGCACTGCGGAACTACACTAATATACCGCACTAATATACTTCACTAAGATACTGTAAGAAGATACTACACTAATGTACATCACTAATGTACTGCACTATGGACTGCACTACGGAACTGCACTAGGCTACTGCACTAATCTACTTCACTAAGATACTGCTCTAAGCTACTACCAAAAGCTACTGCCCTAAGCTACTGCACTAAGATATTGCTCTAGGATACTGCACTAAGATATTGTAAGAAAATAATACACTAATGTGCTGCACTATGGAACTGCACTCAGATACTGCACTAAGATACTGTACTAATAATGCATTAAGGCACTGCACTAATGTACTGCAGTAAGCTACTAAACTAAGCTACTGCACTATGTTACTGCATTCTGCTACTGCTCTAAGTTACTACACTTGTCTACTACAATAAGCTACTGCACTAAGCTACTGCATTATTCTACTGCACTAAGCTACTACAATTATCTCTACAATAAGCTACCGCACTATGCTACTGCATTATGCTACTGCTCTAAGCTACTACAATTGTCCACTTCACTAAGTCACTGCACTAAGCTACTACAATAAGCTATTACAATTATCTACTACAATAAGCTACCGCACTAAGCTACTGCATTATGCTACTGCACTAAGCTACTACAAGTATCTACTACAATAAACTACTGCACTATACTACTGCAGTAAGCATTTGTACTGGGCTATTGCACTAAGCTACTGCACTAACCTACTGCAGTAAACTGCACAACTAAATTACTTCACTAGACTACTGTAACTAACTAAGCTACTGCCCTAATCTACTGCAGCAAGTTACTGCATTAAGCTACAGCAGTAAGCATTTGGAATGTGCTATTGCACTAAGCTACTGCACTAAGCTACTGCACTAACCTTCACAACTAAATTACTGCACTAGACTACTGCAACTCACTAAGATTAAGATACTGCAATACGCATATGCACTGTGATAGTGCACTAATCTACGACACTGATCTACTGCACTAAGCTACTGCACCAAGGTACTGTATATCACTATGCTACTGCACTAATATACTGCACAATATCAACTATGGCGACATCCGCACATCGGTATTACTAATAAAATACAAATCCAGCAGAACTCAACTATTGACAAGTAAAACGGCGTATGCATCATAATGAAATAAAATATACACATCCTAATAAATATCAGCCAGTAAGATATCTGGAACAGGAGGCTGGGGGCTTAGGAAAGCAGCAATGTCCATGTAGATAGCGACATCGCCTTTTAGATCTCCATTGACCTGTGAAAGACCCTCATCTGGCCCCAGACTGATATGGCACTTTACTTTTCACAAGCCGATCAGGGAACCCCCCTGACAAGCTCTTTCTAGTGATAGTCGGTCTTACATCAACTACATGCATCTATTCCAGTGTTGTTTATTTAGAAAGAATTATATGGTTTTTTGGGGGGGCTTTTAAAGAAGTAAATATTGCCAATATTTAAAGGGTGGAATTCCTTTAATCACACATCACGGTTTTCAGCCAGCGTACACTGCCATTGTGGGACCTCATCCTAATATACCTTTTCTACTCAGCATGCAAGCATGCGCTGTTGCTACGCACAATATTAGTTCTTGCCACTGCCGTCAGAAGGCAGCTTGGTAATAGGAATCCTCTATAAGTCCTCTTTCCACGAAGTATGCTGCTCAGAGAGCTACTAACATTAATAGTTTAGGTCACTTCCATAAGAGGGCAGCTTAGTTGTGGAAATCCTCTCATAAGGCATTTTTCATAGACCATGCTACCCAATAGGCTGCAATACCATATGATGAGTTGGTTTTGGAAGTCATCTATTTCAGCCACCGCATTTGTGATAATAACATTTTTAGACACTTCCGGTTTGGGGCCACATCCGAATTTCAGCCAGCATTCATAGGCTTACACTTGTGTGGCCGACAAGTTTTCGGACACTTCTGGTCTGGGATATAATCGTAATGTCAGCCAGCATATATAGGTTTTATATGGTTTGCTGGTTTCCAGACACTTTCGGTCTGGGATATAATTGTAATGTCAGCCAGCATACATTGGCTTTGTATGGTTCGCTAGTTTCCACACACTTTCAATCTTGGACATAATCGTAATGTCAGCCAGCATATATAGGTTTATATGGTTTGCTGGTTTCCAGACACTTTCAGTCTGGGATATAATTGTAATGTCAGCCAGCATACATAGGCTTTGTATGGTTCGCTGGTTTCCACACACTTTCAATCTGGGACATAATCGTAATGTCAGCCAGCGTATATAGGTTTATATGGTTTGCTGGTTTCCAGACACTTTCAGTCTGGGATATAATTGTAATGTCAGCCAGCATACATAGGCTTTGTATGGTTCGCTGGTTTCCAGACACTTTCAATCTGGGACATAATCGTAATGTCAGCCAGCGTATATAGGTTTATATGGTTTGCTGGTTTCCAGACACTTTCAGTCTGGGATATAATTGTAATGTCAGCCAGCATACATAGGCTTTGTATGGTTCGCTGGTTTCCACACACTTTCAATCTGGGACATAATCGTAATGTCAGCCAGCGTATATAGGTTTTATATGGTTTGCTGGTTTCCAGACACTTTCAGTCTGGGATATAATTGTAATGTCAGCCAGCATACATAGGCTTTGTATTGGTTTGCTGGTTTCCAGACACTTTCGGTCTGGGATATAATCATAATGTCAGTCAGCGTATATTGGTTTTGTATGGTTCACTGGTTCCCAGACACTTTCATATGTTACCGATAGTAACTCCACCACTGAATTAAAAATCACCGGGCGCGGTATTTAGGTTTTGTATGGTTCACTGGTTCCCAGACACTTTCATATGTTACTGATAGTAACTCCACGACTGAAATAAAAATCACCGGGCGCGGTTGCCGAATCGGTAGAGCACGGGCCTCAGAGATCCCCATTGAGTCATACCAATGACGTATAAAATTGATACTTGTTGCTTCCTAGCCTGGCACTCAGCATTAATAGGATAGAACAAATGCTTGTTAAGTCAGTGTCAGGATAATGGGGTTGAATGGGATATTGGGTCATGGTGCCAGCAACCTTATTTCCCAATCAGGCAGGACTATAAAGTTGCGATGAGTGTGCACCCTCACTAGTCAGTACCCATCCTGATATGACCTTAGATGTTGCCAGGATGCAACACCCAAACGACCAACGGGAATTAAAATGGTCCGCAAAAGGAAATTAATTTCCCAATCAGGAACCGATTAAATACAAAACTTGAGCAGATTGAATACAAGAGTTGTTCAGGACGCCAATTGCATTCTGGTATTTTAATAATGTCACATTGATCTTACTATCTTATACGATTACGAGTGGCTTTCGATGAAACTTGATAATTGCTTTTTAACTCTGTGCAATTCATTACACCAGTTTAGTTTTCTAATAATAATTGTTTCCTACAATGATGCATCGTGGGACATTGAAAATGCAGCCCTAACTTACCAGACAACATAATTCCAATTGATTTTTATTTATTTTTTATTGAGGCTGTATTTATCCTGTCCATAGCATATAAGCCCGGGTATTCAGGTTTGTTTTCAATGCTGGCCAGTTGTAGTGTTGGTGTTATCTTACTACACAGTAGCTGCTGATAAGGTATTTGATTGACTGCATTTCAGTATCAGATAGATAGTTGGTTGGTATGGTTAGTAGCCTATGTTATTTTTAAAAGAAATTCTCGACATATATGTATTTATTGTTTTCTACTCTAATTACTAGACTAGCCTATTCCTGTTTACATATCATAGGCTTGCATGTAGCTGTGTTGTGTGCTATCTGGCTACTTTTGGCATGGTTACCTTCCATTGGGCGTCCAGGTGGGCCGTGAAATATCACATGCCCCTTTGCAGTGCAGCTTAGGGAATGAGATTGTGAAACTCATTCATGTTTCTATTCTTCTCTCAGGACAGCTCCTGCCCCCGCCCCAGCCCCCTCCCTCATCTTCCAGACCCCCCCCCCCCCCCCCCCCACGCACCCCCACCCACCCCCACCCACCCCCAGCAACGACCTCACCACACCGTCGCATCACACACACACACACACCGACTGTCACCGCCAGTCAAACAATTCGGAATTAATCCGCCAATGCATGTCATTTGAAAAAAATGTGTGCAAATAGCACTATAATGGAACCTTGCATACTGTTTGGTAAATACCGGTGCACATATACCCCCCCCCCCCCCCACCCCACCCCCATTATTCCCTTCTAGGTTTCATTATTTACCTTTTATTCATGTGGCGTTCTCTGTGGTGGAGTGGTTAGAGTGTCTGACTTTTTTCTAGGTCAGACTCCTAATCTGAGGGTCGGCGGTTCGTTTCCCCATGCCCCCAGCTCTGCCAATTTGGATTTCCACCACTGTGTATAACTTACAGCGTCATCAAAGGCCGGTTGCTCTCATACCATGTCTATGTGATGTGGGAGGTTAAAAATCCCTTGGGTCAGTAAAAGTGTAAGCTCGGACTCTCTATCGACCAGCAGTGGAATGAGGAAGACCAGTCGTCTATGACTGAAATTTCCCCTGGTTAAACAACTAATGGACCAAAAAAAACAACAACAAAAAACAGGCAGCACTTTATAGTGCTGCCTGTTTTTTGTTGTTGTTTTTTTCACTGGTGATTTCTGCTCGTTTTGATAGCGCACTCCAAGCTACTGCTAACATCAGTATTGAATGCTTGCTTATTTCAACCATGCTTCTCCAGGGGGCATTAGGTTCCTATTATAATTAATCACACTCATCATTTGGCATTTTCCTCGGCTCTTTCCACGAATGCAATTGAAACTGCTTTCATTAAGGCTTTCAGAACAGGGTTAATAAGATGTAAAGTCTGTTATTAATTTCTCTTTTCTTTGTTTTGTTTTGTTTTGTTTTTTTCTTTAACAGGAGCTCTCCTATTGATTACTTGTCAAACTACCATCCTGTTGATTACTTGTCAAACTACAATCCACTTAAAAAAAATTCAATCACATTATGTGGGCCCCTTTATGCAAGTTATTCATCCAGTCACGAATTACGACTGGGTGTAAAATGGTGCAAGTGTCTAAAGAATTAGACCACATGGAGCCGTGTTTGCCCCGAGACGGGGCGCGGTGGCCTAATCGGTAAAGCGCGGGCCTCGCATACGGAAGGTAGAGAGTTCAATTCTCAGTCGAGTCAAATCAATGACTATACATTTGATACTTGTCGCTTCCTAGCCAGGTGCTTGGCATTAATAGGATAGGGCAATGACTGGTTAGCTCAGTGTCAGCATAATGTGACTGAGTGGGATATTGGGTCATGGTGCCGGCAGCCTGATTTCCCTGTGGAACAGCATTGGTCGTAATGCGTAGCCCTCCTGCCGCCTTCCAGACTTCTCCCTTTTTCTGCTTGGGATTCTTCACCTCGGGCCGCTGCATCCCCTCGGACCGCTCCAGGATGCCCAGACACGGCAAAGGCACGGGCCGCCACAGCCCCCGGGCGACCGCCCTGGCCGCACCGGGACCATCCTCGGGCGCGCCGGGAGGCGCGTCGGCCTCCTCGGCCCCGGCCTCTCCGTCGGCACCCTCGGGCACCGAGATAACTCAGGTTCTCAAGGCTCTCCTCGACCTTCGGGCCCTCCAGCGCGCCACCACCGCCGCCCTCCACGCACGCCTGGACGCCATCGAATCGAGGAGAGCCCGAGGGCAACCCTCTGGCACCACGCCACCGCCCGCCCCGAGGCGGACGGCATACGGCACACCGCCCATCCCAGCACCTCGGGCACACGCCCCCACGGAGGCGCGCCCTCCCCCGCCACCTCAAGCACCGCGCGGCAGCCGTCTCACCGCCGCGCCCGAGGGGACGCCCCCCGCCCGCCCCGAGGAGGGGGCCGCCGCATCAAGCACCACGGAAGGGACCCCGGACACTGCCGCGGCCACGCCGGCCCCCTCCTCGGGCACGCCGGGAGGCGCCTCGCCCAGCTCGGCCCCGGGTCCCTCCCCGGCGCCGCGGGACCAGCCCTCGGGCGCCGAGGCTGCCCTCCGACACATCACGGCCCGTCGGCTTCGGACGACGTACAGCCCACCGCCCGTCACATCACCTCGGGCACACCTCACCAGGGGAGCGCACCCACCCCCCCCCCACCACCTCAAGCACCGCCCCGGGGGGCACAGACCCCGGCCGCCTCGGCGGATTTTTGATCCGCCGGCCCCCCCCCCCCCCGGCCGGCCCGGGGGGGCCCTCTCCGGCGCCTCACAACCACCTCGAAGCCGACAACCTCCTCACCCTCAGACCACAGCCCAGCCCAGCCCAGCCTTCCCGAGGCGCGGCCAGACCGCCGCCGCGGCACTGCCGACCTCATCGGCAACCACCTCCCAGTCGGGCCCCAGCGCCCCCTCAGTAAGGCTCCCATCACCACCCAGCGCCAGTCGCCCATCACGGACCACAGCCCAGCCCAGCCTCACGAGGAACCCTCAGACCAGAGCCCAGCCCAGCCCAGTTTGCCCGAGGCGCGGCCTGACCGCCGCCCCGGCACTGCCGACCTCATCGGCAACCACCTCCCAGTCGGGCCCCAGCGCCCCCCTCAGTAAGGCTCCCATCGCCGCCCAGCGCCAGTCGCCCATCACCGACCACAGCCCAGCCCAGCCTCGCGAGGAACCCTCAGACCACAGCCCAGCCCAGCCCAGCTTGCCCGAGGCGCGGCCTGACCGCCGCCTCGGCACTGCCGACCTCATCGGCAACCACCTCCCAGTCGGGCCCCAGCGCCCCCTCAGTAAGGCTCCCATCGCCGCCCAGCGCCAGTCGCCCATCACGGACCGCATCCCAGCCCAGCCTCAGGAGGAACCCTCTGCCACCGATCCTCACGACACCGCCTTCAACACCGCCCAGACCCCGACCACCACCCCATCCAGCCCCGAGGACTTCACTGCCCCCCTGCTCGACCCTGGTCGGACCTCCTCACCGGATCCCGCCAAGGAGCGGGCCTCCCCCTTTTTGGCCACCCGCTCCCTGTCGACGCAGGCCCCGGACACTCCCCGCCCCGAGAGGGAGCCTGACCCCCGACACGGCCCACCGCTCGGCCGGCCCGCCCCACCTGCTCCGCCCCACCTGCTCCGCCCCACCTGCTCCGCCGCCAGCCTTCTCCGCCCAGACCTCCACCTCCGGACCCCCGCCTCAGATCATCACCTCGGGCGCGCCTCAAGCCCTCTCCTACTTTTGGTGGAGGGCTCCTCGGCACCCCCTCACTCCACTGACAATTGATCTCTGCTCCTTAGTTACTCCGCTCATCATCATTTTATCCTTGTTCTTTATTTACTTCTCTTCCCTGTTACCCATCTGAGCCCCACACTGACTCTCTTACCAGCTCCTTATGAGCCCTTTATCCTCATTATTGCATTGCTCCTTATGAGCCCCTGTTTACATGTCATATTGCATTGCTCCTCATGAGCCGCTTACCTTTTACCATTGTATCTAACCTGTCCTCTGTATTTCCTGAGGCGCTCAATAAACGTCTCTTTTTCCACCCCTGTCTTGCTTTCCTCCTTTTCGCGCATCGGTCGTAATGCGTAGCATTACGTTTGATGCGAGGAAAGGAGGAGACCCTCCCCCGCCCCGGCTGTCGCTCAGCTTGACACCTCGCCCGACGCCGCCGCGACTCGCTCCCTCCCCCGCCCTCTGCCGCGCAGCATTCGCGCCTCACCCGACGCCCGCTGCTCGCCACCTTTCCCCCCCCCCTCCCCCGGGCCGGCAGCCTTCACACCTCACCTGCTGTCGCCCTCCTCCTTTCCCTTATAAGGCCGCCTCCGGCCTCCCTCAGGCACTCGCCCTCCTGCCGCCTTCCAGACTTCTCCCGCCGGAGAGGATCCTGACTCTCTTACCAGCTCCTTATGAGCCCTTTATCCTCATTATTGCATTGCTCCTTATGAGCCCCTGTTTACATGTCATATTGCATTGCTCCTCATGAGCCGCTTACCTTTTGTACCATTGTATCTAACCTGTCCTCTGTATTTCCTGAGGCGCTCAATAAACGTCTCTTTCTCCACCCCTGTCTTGCTTTCCTCCTTTTCGCGCATCGGTCGTAATGCGTAGCATTACGTTTGATGCGAGGAAAGGAGGAGACCCTCCCCCGCCCCGGCTGTCGCGCAGCTTGACACCTCGCCCGACGCCGCCGCGACTCGCTCCCTCCCCCGCCCTCTGCCGCGCAGCATTCGCGCCTCACCCGACGCCCGCTGCTCGCCACCTTTCCCCCCCCCCCCTCCACCGGGCCGGCAGCCTTCACACCTCACCTGCTGTCGCCCTCCTCCTTTCCCTTATAAGGCCGCCTCCGGCCTCCCTCAGGCACTCGCCCTCCTGCCGCCTTCCAGACTTCTCCCCTCAGAAGGAGCAGTGTCAGAGTTGGTAGAGGGGGGGCCGAGGAGCCCTCCGCCAAAGAGTAAGGAGAGGGCTCGAGGCGCGCCCGAGGCGGGGGCGCGGGGCGCCCGAGGCGGGGCCCGGAGAGGCAGGCCTGGTTGAGAGGAGGGTCCGGGGCCTAGGTGGAAGGGGAGCGGGCGGCCAAAAAAGGGAGGCCCGCTCCTGAGGCCTGGGGGGAGGAGGTCCGGCGAGGTGGAGGGGGAGCGGGCGGCCAAAAAAGGGAGGCCCGCTCCTGAGAGGAGGCCCGCTCCTTGGAGGGATCCTTAGTTACTCCGCTCATCATCATTTTATCCTTGTTCTTTATTTACTTCTCTTCCCTGTTACCCATCTGAGCCCCACACTGACTCTCTTACCAGCTCCTTATGAGCCCTTTATCCTCATTATTGCATTGCTCCTTATGAGCCCCTGTTTACATGTCATATTGCATTGCTCCTCATGAGCCGCTTACCTTTTACCATTGTATCTAACCTGTCCTCTGTATTTCCTGAGGCGCTCAATAAACGTCTCTTTTTCCACCCCTGTCTTGCTTTCCTCCTTTTCGCGCATCATAAAATCGCAATGATTGTGCACTGTGATAAGTCGGTACCCGTCGTGATATGACCTTAGATGTTGCTAGGATGTAAAAAAACCACAAACAAACAGCTTGCGTCGAACAGAGCTTCTGAAAGAGGTACTCTCCATCATCCATGGCTAGATATTTATTTGGAGAAAAGTTTTACTATTATTCGCTTGAATGATTACCACATCCACGCCATCTCCAGACCAGCAAGCATTGGTGCTGGGTCTTCATTTGGTGTTGGGATTGGAAGAGAATGACGATTGTACTGTTGAATGAGAATCTGTAATCATTTATCTGGGTCCATCCTATATTACTGGTGGGGATCGTGAAGGGGGTGGGGTATTGCAATAAAGGGATTCGAACCCACATTTCTTCCATTCTGTGGCGAGCATCTTACCTATTAAGGTATCTATCTTGCCTGATGCAATCAACATAGTCGTATCGGACGCGGTGGCCGAATCGGTAGAGCTCAGGCTTTCCGTGCGGGAAATCGGGAGTTCGATTCCCGGGCGAGTCAAAAGCAATGACTTAACCAATTGATACTTGCTGCTACCTAACTTGCCGAGGACGTAAAACTCCAACAAACAAATATTCAATGACTCGATATCTACTAGACGCATAGTACATACACTATCTGTCCACATGCAAGATGGAACTATATTGACATATATTCAACAGTTTTAAACTGCAAATTAAGTCTTTTCTTTAACCAACTTGCAATACTCTAAATGAAACCTGACAAATAAATAATTCAAGTGCAAAACCACGTAAACGCCAATCCAAAAATGGAGATAAGCATTGGAATCAAACCTTCAAACAGTTATTTGTTCTTCTATTCCTTCATTTTTGTTCATTGCTCCATATTCATGTGATCATATGAAAAGTGGAATTAGCAAGAATTGAAATTATTTTCAGGTAAAAGTTGTTCATTTAAACTTCATTTTTGGATTGGCGGTTATGTGGTTTGGCGCTTGAACTCTTCTTATCTCTTTAAGCCTGATTCATTGTCTGTCTACAGAACTGTCAAACTATTACTTCCCCATCGTTTGATGTAGATATGTGTAAGGGAGATTACCCAACCTTTCAGTTTAGACACCTGAAATAATTTAGCATATCTTCACTACAAATATCTTCAACATTAGCCATTTATATTACAACTAGCTTCATAGACTAAAGGCCCTGTCACACTACGACATAACAACGTCAGCGTAGGGAGAATGTGAAAAACGTTGAACTTCTGGGCATAGTATGCAAATTTTGGCACAAGTTGAACGTGGATGCAGCATAGTTGATGAGAGAGTAACGTCGGTAAAGCGTAGTGATAGCGTCATTCAACGAGAGAGGACAACATAATTATGCTGACGGGACGTTATTAACGTTATTCGATCACCAGAACTACATTGCTTTACGTTACCTTACATTACTTATGTCATGAAACGGTGGCAAAACGGTAAACGTATGTTGGACGTCCATTAGGCGTCCGTTATCCTGACGTTTTCACTACGCGGACTGCACGTTCCCACCACCTTTAATGTGGGTCAACGTAATGCAATGTAATGCAACGTAGTGCAATGTAGTGCAACATAGTGACCAGCATTTGACTAACGTCCATTTAACGTCATTGATGTTCGCCGAAGGTGTACAGAATGTACGGTGAACGTAAACCCTTATGTTCTAGTTACGTCGACAGTTTTGAACAGATTCAAAACTTTGATGCGCGCCAACGTAACACAACGTAATGTGACGTAGCTCCACGTCAGTCTAACATCATCCTGACGTCATCATAACGTAACCCAACGTACGTCAACGTAATGACGAAACATGATCACGTCAGGCTTATGTTTGCTCGTTACGTCGTAGTGTGACAGGGGTATAAAGTAAGGTAGCTAAGAATAAGAGTAGGCATTCATGTGATGTATAACACATTATACTGGTCCCGTGTATTAGTAACAACCCCACCCCAACAACATAATTCATAAACTCACATAACTAACTACACTAGAGTTACACTAGAATATTTCTAACAAACTGGCATTTATATACCGCTTGCCTAACCGTAACTGAACATTAAAATTTACTACAACTTTACCAACTGAATACAGAAGATAACTTCTGGTTACATTCGAAATACTATGTAAATACTCACATTGATCTAGTTAATTGACACTCCTGTTACCATATTGCTATGGAACTTTTGGGTTACAGGATTTCATTGTGTTACATGCTGCAAATTGTGTATTCAACAGTTAGTGTATACCTTATTCTATATACCTTTTATGTAAATAACCCTTAATTGAAAAATGGCGGGAAGACCAGTGCTTTGGCACTGACAAAAGACTTATTCAGCAGAATAAACATATTTACCAAACAATTAACAAAAAATGCAAGAAGAACATATACGTTAACTGTTTTTATATCTATTCCTCGGTGGCGCATTGGGGGAGTGCCCCCCCCCCCCCCTTAGCTATTATGTTGGTACATTAGTTAATTGAGCAGGGAAATATTCAGTCATGGACAATTGGTCTTCCTCATGCTACCACTACTTTGCTTATCCTAGTAATGTCGAATGCCAGGCTAGGGAGCGACAAGTATCAATTTTTATGTCATCTGTTTGATTCAAGCAGGCTTCAGACACAGGGGGTTCATCTCCCATGACCTACCAACACGGGAGGCAGGCGCTTGCATAACTCATTCAGCCATTGATATAATAAATAAGGTGAGGTAGATATTTTTGTTGTTGGCAGATTAGTTGTTTAAGCAGGGGAAATTTCAGTCGCAGACAACTGGTCTTCCTCATTCCACTGCTCGTTGCCCTATCCTAGTAATGTCGAGCGTTTGGCTAGGAAGCAACAAGTATCAATTCTTAACTCATTGGTTTGACTCGACCAGGATTCAAACCGACGATCCCATGATCTACCAACACGGGAGATGAATGCTCTAACTCATTCGGCCATCCCGTCTGGTGTGTGTGGGCATTATATTAGCTATTTATATTAAAACTAACTCATACTATGAAATAATGTATATTATAACGATCAACCTTATATATTTACCAAATAAAAGATGATAATGAAAGGTGCACACCTGATCGATCTGCCGTCATCCATTTCCCGTGAATAAAATACTGTATCGATCACTGTAGCTAAAGACAGCTTAGCACTGACACATGGGATGGTGCTGAACCTTACCCTCTAACTGTACCTGGTAGTCACTGGTTGTCCCGGACGTGGTGTCCAATTCGGTAGAGCGCAGGCTTCCTGTGCGGAAGGTCTGGAGTTCGATTCCCGGTCGAGTCAAACCAATGACTTATAAAATTGATATTTTTCACTACCTAGCCTGGCACTCGGCATTAATAGGATCGCACCAGGACTGGTTTTTAAATTTTTTAATTTAAATTTTTTATTTTTTATTGAGGCTGTATTTATACTGTCCATAGCATATAAGCCCGGGTACCCAGGCTTGTTTTCAATGCTGGCCAGTTGTAGTGTTGGTGTTATCTTACCACACAGTAGTTGCTGATAAGTTATTTGATTGCCTGCATTTCAGTAGCAGATAGTTATTCAAATTTAATTTTAAATGGTTTAGCACAGTGTCAGAGTAATGTGACTGTGCGGGATATTGGGTTACAGTGCTGGTGGCCTGGTCTCCCAGTGGGGCAGCACTATAACGTCACCATGAATGTATACTATCACAAGTCAGTGCATATCCTGATATGACCATACATGTTTCTAGGATGTAAAACAACGACAAAAGAAACAACTGGTTGCTCTGTACCAGGGAACTCTACCTGGGTCCATCTCCATGGTAACAACCTTTGTAGTGTTTTTATGTGGAGGGTGTGGGGATGAGGGTGGAGGGGAGGAGGGAGGGTGCTGTCGGAACTGACTTACATACAGCTACACAAATTGAGAAAAAATGTTCTAAACAATGAATATAGTTCAATCTCAATTCACTGTAAGTTAGGAAATCAAACATTAGAAAATGTAGACCATTACAAATACCTAGGCCTTGAGTTGAACTAAACTACAACCTATGTATAAATAAAATTATCCAGAAAGTAAACCACAAACTGTGGCTATTTGAAAAGCTAAGAGACTACATGACACAATAAATGTCAATAAAAATCTTTAAGGGCATGGTGCTCCCCTATTATGACTATGGCGATGTAAACTACATGGGTGCGAGAAAAGAACTACTAAAAAAACTACAAATACTGCAGAACAGAGCCCTAAATATCTGTCTAAGAGTAGATAAGCTGCACCCCACATATGACATACACAATAGAATCAAAGTGAAATTACTAGAAAATAGGAGAATAATTCATTTGAAAACATTAGCATATAGCTATAGTCAAAACAATAAACTCCTAACAAAACCGCAAAGGGCTACTAGAGCAAATAATGTGCCACCACTGAAGCAGACCAGAAGCCAAATATAAGCTCATGAGAAAAGCATGCTGGAAATGGCTGCCAAGGTGTGGAATGCCCAAACGGTAAAGGAACGACAAATTACTGACCTAAAAACTTACAAAAAATATCTGTGCAAAATAAAGCTAGGAAACTCCCACTAAGCTGCACTCCAAAGGGGCATGTGATATGTCACGGCCCACCAGTGGGACACCCAATGGAAGGTAACCATGCCAAGAGTAGGCAGATAACACACCACACAGCTACGTACAAGCCTATGATATGTAAATAGGAGTAGTCTAGTAATAATAGTAGAACAAAATAAAATACATATATGCCAAGAACATAAAAAAAAACTTACATAGGCTACTAACCATACCAACCAATTATCTATCTGCTACTGAAATGCAGTCAATCAAATAACTTATCAGCAGCTACTGTCTGGTAAGATAACACCAACCCTCAGCTGGCCAGCATTGAAAACAAGCCTGGGTACCCGGGCTTATATGCTATGGACAGTATAAATACAGCCTCAATAAAAAAAAGAAAATTAAAGAAAAAAAGAAATGCTCACTACTTTGAGCTCGGCAGTTATCCGATGTATGAGATACTTTACAATACCTACGTGGAATCAATTGGAATGTATGTGTGCCGGTTCCAAGTACACATGTCCTGTTAGGTAAAACCTCAGCCAGGTTTAGCTTATAAAAGTTATATAACTCAAAGATCTGATAGAAAAAATCCTCCGGTGCGAGTGGCGGTTTGGCGCGCACAATAGCGGGGCGGAACACCGGTGGTGGCGCCACCAGTCATGAGCATAGCAAGATGGTGGCAATATCTAGAATGACAATACTAATAACGATCATAATAATCACAATAATTATCTTCAAAGCCTTTTTACTCGCATAATGAGTCATACCCCTCACATATATGTGTACATGGGTCACTCTCCTGAAAACTGACCAGAAGAGTCACATGGAAAGTTAAAATCTAATATTTGAAATTTTAGCATTTTTTGTTTGCAAATGAAAGTTGGAAATGTCCCCTTTACATCTATGTAAAATATAAATTGATGAGATAACAAATATAGGTGTAGTCCATGATTAAGCTATGTCTTATGGCAGTATAACATGTGTTGCTCAGATGTAACTCTTGTTTAGGACACCACACAGTCTGCTTAATACAAATCTGAGCAGAATTAAATAATTTCGTACTTAGAAGCATATTAATCATGGCATGACATGCTTATATTGATAACAAAAAAAGAGTAATTCCCAGTCATGCTTTATTCACTGAATAATTAGTGTACAATATTTGTGTGGCATCCAGGCACCACTGTTTACATATGTAACTGAAATTTGC
The DNA here is from genome assembly GCA_030323885.1 of Branchipolynoe longqiensis. Classification (NCBI taxonomy): domain Eukaryota; kingdom Metazoa; phylum Annelida; class Polychaeta; order Phyllodocida; family Polynoidae; genus Branchipolynoe; species Branchipolynoe longqiensis. The sequence goes on from CM059191.1 coordinate 40,021,116, forward strand.
AATGTTATTTTTGAAGACATCAAATAATTTTTATTTAAATGTAAGCACGCATACGTGGTAATAAATACTCCAATTTTTTATTTGGGAACTGTTTTGTTTGATATGCAATGTAATACAAGATGTTAGTAAGGATCCAACCATGTCCCATATGTCATGTTACAAATGGCTGACTGAAAAAAGTTTTTAAATTTTTTTTTTATCAAAACCACTTCATAACTAAAAGGACCAAAGTTGCACACAGATTATTTTATTTCCCTTATTTCTTACATCAAATCTGAACATGAATATGAAAAGAATAAGGAAAAGAATGAGTGGGAATTTTTTTGTATTGATATCTTAAAATCCCATCCCATGCTGACCAGTTTTCAGGAGAGTGACCCACATATGCTGTATAATTGAATTATGTCAAAATAAACAAGGTACGTCATTCCTCCTAGTTTTCTATTGGCTATAGTTCACCTCAACACCAATGATGCATATAGTCTACACCACCAGTTCCACTAACTGCCATGGCTGCGGCACCTGCGAGTGGCATATAAAAGACCGTTGTCGCTAACACAATGCAAATTATAATATATGTGTACAATTATATTTCGCCAGAGAATATATATATATTTCCTCAACCAAACATGTCTTTCTATGGTTTCCCTAAATGAATATACAAACTGTTGTTTTAACACTTGCTTATAAGTAATATATAGAAAAGAACTGATAAGTGGTAGTGTCCTTGTTTATATTCCTATAATAGATTATAGAGAACATATATGAAGAGCTCTTTTCCAAAACGCAATAAGTGTAAAACAAGTATGGCACTGTTATGGTCTGACACTGTTTCTGTCATAGAGTTTACATTATTAGAACTAAATTTAGCGTATCTAATTGACTATTTTTGTTAGGAGGGAGGAGCGAAACTGGACACAATTGCAGTACTTGCAGCCCTTGTCTCCATGGTAGTTGGTTCGTTGTTGGAGTTTTACATCCTGGCAACATCTAAGGTCGTATCAGGACTGGGGTCTCCACAGCAAGGACGGACTCATGCATAAGTTATTGGCCGGTTTGCCGCCGAATCAGTAACTGAACGAGGACTTTGTCTTCGCTCACAAAGGAATGTCACGACTCAGCATCCTGACACAGGTGCCTGGCACGCAATTCCCCGCTCGACTACACATGTAACCAAGTACCCAGTGGGTGGTGATTGCCTGCCAGCGAATTGTCATAATTGGTTCGCGTTGTCCACCAATTAGTCGGGCCCGACGGTGACTCCAGGTGGCGCCCCCGCGCCTGCGCGCCCGGACCCCCGCTTGTACCCACCTCCCCCCTCTGGGCACCGGCATCGCGTGCGGGAGATCAGTGGGTTGGGTTTGGGTCCGTGTCGAGTCGAAGAGCATGACTTATAAAATTGATAATTGTCGCTTCCAAGCCTGGCGACAGCATTAATAGGATAGGGCAAAGACTGGTTAGCTCAGCATCAGGATAATGTGACTGACTGGGATATTAGGTCATGGTGCCGGCAGCCTGATTTCATTGAGGGGCAGCACTCTAAAGTCGCCATGAGTGCAGAATGTCACAAGTCGGGACCCATCCTGATATAGCCTTAGATGTTGCCAGGACGTAAAACTCCAACAACTAACCAATTAGGCAGCTCTTTAGGCCCACCCGCCTTGTAGCACCTGAATTACCAGGACACCGACCGCACATACATTTGTGGGGGTTGGGGGGGGGGTGTAAAAAAAAACCTAAAAATTCTGAATACGTAGAACATTCAGGAAAAGTAAATAAATAAATACACAAAATAAATTTAAAAAACACCAGAATTCTTCGTTTGGTTTTACCCAGAAGTCAGTGCGTGTGTGTGGACACTCCGTTTTTGATTTACCTAGAACCCTTTGCGCGTGTGTACATGCAAATTAAAGTTATGTACTCCGATGAGATAAAACATTAGACTGCTCCTTATAATCTACTTTATTTTAGTTTGAAGTAACGCTTATATCAAATTGATAACCTTGGGAGACATTTCAAGTGAAAACATGCTAATTTAATTTCGGGAACTACGTCAAATTTCTGAAACCATACTGTAAAATATTCCGATATTAAAGCATTGGTGGGGGAATGCAAATGTTCTATAACAAAACAGGTATACATGACCAGGTGCATATATGTTAAGTAGTTGCTGTTGGTGCTTTGTTGATAGGTGAATAGACATAGTGGTGCTGGCAGGACTGTGTGTAAGGGGCACTCTGGGCCCTACCCACTACCCCCTCCCCCCTCTGCTAGTCAGGATCACCACACACAAGCTTGGTCGTGGGGGCAGATCACTGGTAACCATGGGGACCAGGAATGCTGGATCCCCATTGGTAGAGCTAAGAATGCTTGTTTCTCATTGGGAGAATAGGGTGGGGTGATACTCTATACTGAATCCATGTACCATATAAATAATAAACCAGAGGGCTTGACTCTCTTCTTTCACACTTTATACTCTTCCTTTCTCTTTGCCTGTATTGATTTCACTATAGCCTGCCTACACAACCACAGATTCGAGCAGTAGACTTTACAATAGGTTTCAGCAGAATGCGGGTCTATTACATTGCACTAGTCACTGTTAGTATCACTATCTATGCAGCAACACATGTATGATAAGTGCACCGGTATCTTAGTTGGATATATGGGATTAAATGTAGCTAAATACAGTACAACTCCGTTAAACCAAGCTCAGTTAAACCAAACGATCGGTTAATCCAAACTTTTTTCGGCGGCCCGGCAAAATACTAGCATTTATCATATACAAAATTTGGTTAAACCAAAGTCGGTTAATCCAAAGTATGGGTTAATCCAAACAAAATTGTTGGCCGATACAGTTAAACCAAACTTTCATCTGGTTTTAAGGTCATCTGAGACTTTTTCATATGATAAATGGTAGTATTTTGCCAGGTCACCGAAAAAAGGTTGGATGAACAGATCGTTTGATTTAACCAAGGTTGGTTTAATGGGGTTAAACTATATATACATAAAAAACAATAATCATAGTGTCCACATACATTGTACATTCATAATGAGCCCCCGTTTTTTCCAAAGCCAAGTCAAAGTCAAAGCTCGGTTAAACCAATGATCGGTTAATCCAAACAAATCTGTAGGGTCCCTTCAAGTTTGTTTTAACAGGGTTATACTGTATTATGGTTATGAAATGTTGGTGCTTTCTTCAGACTGCAGCTTTCGGCTATTCTTCCTTGTTTTTTCCCCATTATGAACACAAATTAAAAATAATGTCATTGCCGAAGTCCCACATAGGCATATTACCCCAATAAATAATCGTACCTATATTGTTGAGAGGGCTAGGGACTGAGCTGGTTCGGACATTATTTAAATGCATAGTCCAATGAAGCATCACATTTTCAAAACCAAAGCAATTATTTAGATTTGATTCTACATATTTAATTTAGATACATTTGTTAAGCAGGTGTTGCCACATAGAAAGGAATACTGGGGCAATTTAATAGAAGCTGTTAATGCTAAAGCCAATGGTGTGAGAGTTTTAACATGCTCGCCAACAAATACTTGACATGTTAATACTTCAAATATCTAAAGAAAAGTTATCCATTTAAAATAAAAGTTACTTCAAACTAAAGTAAGGTCGACAATAGCAATCAGTTTAATATATTTATCTTAGAAAAATGACAGAAACTCAAAACCATCGGTTGGTTGGTTGTTGGAGTTTTACATCCTGGGAACAAGTAAGGTCATATCAGGACGGATACCGACGTGGTTGTTGAAATTGTACGTCCTGGCAGCATCTCAGGTCATATCATGATGGACACCGACTTGTGACAGTGCACACTCATGGTGATTGTATAGTGCTGCCACACTGAGAAATCAGGCCACCAGGACCATGGCCCGATATCCCACTGTCACATTGTCCTGACACTGAGCTAACCAGTCCTTGCCCTATCCTAGTAATGCTGAGCCCCAGGAGAGGAAGCAACAAATATTAATTTTAAAGTTTTTTTTTTTTTACTCGACCGGGAATCAAACTCCCGATCTCCTGCACGCGAAGCCCGCCCTCGACCGATTCGGCCACTGCGCCAGGTTCAAAACCATCGGACTAGGCAACTTTAGCGATTGGCCAATAAACCTAATATCCCTTTCCTGTCCACCCAAGTCCACTGCATCCACACCTGCTCACACCTGCTCACACCTGCTCACACCTGCTCACCGCCTACCCACCAGCACCTACACCCAGGCGCAGGCTACATGCTGCTGAAACAGCTGATGACACCGGGATTGATAGGAAATGCCGCCCATTACCGACAATCAGCCGCGGCTGTGGGTGATGTAATCACCCTGCCTTTGGGAACTGACTAACTTATTTAGGCCTCAGTCACACTACGGCTTGTGACCAGTTGCGACCACTTTGCAACCAAGACAAACTTTTGTCGCAGGCAACCTCTTTGCGACCAAAGCAAAAAAAAAAGGCAGGAAAAACAATGGTCGGCGATGAGTTGGCGATTGGTCACTGATTGGTGGCTGACTGCATGCGATGGCTTGCGACCAACTTTGCGCCTGCCCCTTTCTGATGATCACTAGCGATCGAAAGCATAGTGTGACTGGGGTATAATAACAACATAAGATTTCCTAACCGAAGCGAGCAGGGATATTGATTGGTGGGCACCGCTTGCGATCGCTTGCGACCACTTTCCGCGGCCCCTTTTTGGTGGTCGCAAAGTGGTCACAAGCGATCACAAGCATAGTGTGACTGGGGTATACCATACACGATTTCCCAACGGAAGCGACCACATATATTGCCGCTGGTTCCCCGCCATCGAGCATGCTTCCCGTATGCAGGGAACTAGCGAAAGAAGAACACCTCTGGTTCTCCACCAAGCTCGCTGGACCACACAGGGGGTACCAACGAAAGGCCTCTTGAAAGAAGAATGAACCCTGTGAGTGTATTCGATTAATTAACTTGGATCACCGGCGCCACATTTTGGCGCATGCACACATCCTACAGCCTTAGGTTGAATAAATGAATACGCTTCTCCATGCTCTGGGTGGAAAAAATGGTGGCTTAATCCGACACTTTTTTTTGTTTTAATAACCGATATAACTACAGCAACATAGGATTTAAAGTATTTTATGATTGCATAGTTTAGTTATATTTCCATTTAATTAATCTGGGTTATTACAAAAAAACAACATGTAGGACTGGTACTGGTAGCTGTTATCCTACAGGATGGTTCCAGTTCAAATCTGACACCATCGTTCCTAACCATTCCTAGCCAAGACGTGGGTTACTGGGGTCATTGCTGCACTTATTATCCTTATGGGTGAAACTCAAAGGAGGCTAATGCTAGTTCCACACTGAATGACGCGCATTGTACAATATTTCACCACAGGGCGTATTTGATTAATCAACTCGGGTCACCCAAGCAACATTTTTGGCGCATGCAAACATCCTACAGACTCGGGTTGAATAATCGAGTCTGCTTCTCCATGCTCAGGGTGGCAACATGGTGGCTTAATCCAAAACTTGTTCTTTAAAAAAAAAAACCCGGATATAATTACAGCAAAATAGGATTCAAAGTATCTTTCATTGCATAGTTTAGTTATATTTTCATTTCATTAATCTAATTTATAAAAAAATTAAAACAAAACAAAAACACAGGACTTGTACTGCTACAGGATGGTACCAGCACAAATGTGGCGTCATCGTTCCTAGCCGACCCCAGCCAAGAGGTGGGTTACTGGGGTCGTGACTTTTTGCACATGGCACATGTTTTTGTCAACTCCATTTGCAGTGTTCGATTTGAAATTCTAGCAAACTCCGGTGACCCGAGTCGCCCGGGTTGTCTTAATCGAATACGGCCACATTGGTCGTGAAAAAAAGAAAAAATACATACGGCGGCTTCATGTCAGAAAAAGACTGCTGGTTCCCCGAGAAGGGTCCACAGCAAGGAAAGGAGGAAAAACGGGTGACCAATGTCCCATATTGAGCATACCCTTGCAGGAATAGTTTCCCATTCTTTAAATCCTGATATAGTGTGATTTGGACAGAAGTCGATGTAGATAAATTAAAAATATACTTCAAGCACTTTAATCTGGGCAAGAGTTACACATATATGTGTAACTATGTCTAAACAAGAAACTACTAACAAAATAATGGACATATTGAATGGGACTATTCCATAATTTGTGTGGGGCCGCCATTTGCAAAAAAAAAGAACAGCTCTGATTGGCTGACACTGAGAGCTGTTCTCAGCCAATCAGAGCTGTTCCTTTCGATTGCAAATGGCAGCCCCCATGGAGGCGGCCATTTGCAATAAAAAAGAAGAGCTCTGATTGGCTGACACTGAGTTCTCGCGAAAACGAGAAGAGGAAAATCCATTTCCTGCAAGTTCAAACAGGCTCAGACAAGTTCAAACGTGGCTGGTTGTCCTTCTCCTTTCAGCATTGAATATGCTTATGGGTTCCCCCACTACCACCCCCACATGAGATACACCACATGCAAGGTACCAGCTGCTGACTAGCAAAAGAAGTCCCGTATCTGGATGCTGCATCCTATGAGACCCAGCATCTTGTAAGATATTGGCTGGCACCAGTTGAGGAAGAATCAACACATATTCTTACTTTTTGTGGGTTTCTTTCTCGCTCGCTCTCTGGGTGGAGATGCTGGTAGTAGTAGTGGTGGAATTCAGGTATTTCGTTTTGTTTGTTTGTTGTTGTTTTACGTCCTAGCAACATCTAAGGCCATATCAGGATCGGTACTGACTTGTGACAGTGTGCACTCATGGCAACTTTATAGTGATGTCCCACTGGGAAACCAGGCCTCCGGCACCATGACCTGGTATCCCACTCAGTCACATTATCCTGACACTGAGCGCCAGTCCTTGCCCTGTCCTAATAATGTCGAGTGCCTAGCTAGAAAGCGACAAGTATCAGTTTTTAAGTAATTGGTTTTGACTCGATCAGGGTTCGAACCCACGACCCCACGATCTACTAGCACGGGAGACGGACGCTCTAAGACATTTAGCAATATTTTCCGATGCATACAGCTCTAGGTATGATAGGCTTGGATATGAGAAGACATCGTTTAGTTTATCATCACTAAAATAAAATGGCATTCTGGATGTGCAACCACATGAGTGTGTACTGCAGAGGTGCCAAGGCTCCCCGCTTTAGCGGGAGATCTACCTAAAATATAGCAAAATAATCTCCCGATTTCATACTTTTAATTTGTAATCTCCCGCCCAAATATAATTTTAGCTCGCTTAAAACAAAACATGTTCCTATATATTTATCATCAAAATGCACTAGAATCACCATTTTCTATAATTCTTTTCCCTATAAATTGTCTAGTGAAGCCCCCCCCCCCACACCCCTGTTGGAGGAGCTGACCCTCCATCCCACATCTTCCCCCGTTTAGCTATGCTTTTTCTCCCTGTGTAAAATGTGTGTATTAGGGGAATCTCCCTACTCATAATCTGATCTATGTGGTACCTCTGGTACTGATACTCAGGGCTGGATTAACCTAGTGCTGGATCTGTAGCATATTTTAAAGTCCTCAGCTGGAATCTGTTGTTGTGTAGGAAGGCTATAATGAAATCAATACAGGCAAGAAGAGAAAAGAAGAGTATAAAGAGGGAAAGTAGAGTGAGAGACAATACCCTCAGGTTTATTATTATATAGTGTTACATGGATCTGGTATGGCATACCACCTGACCGTGTTCTCCAATGAGAACCAAGCGTTTACAGTTCCACCAATGAACGTCGAGCATTCCTGTGTCACCATGACTACCATGATCTCCCCACCAGCACCACCTGCCTGAGCTGAGTGTGTGGTGATCTGTGACTAACAGAGGGAGGAGGGGGTAGTGAGTAGAGCTTCAAGTGCCCCTTACACACTATCACTAGTGCCTCTTTCACACTATCTACCTAATACATAATGACTATTGACCATAAGTAAAGGATCACCAGCAACTACATAAATACATTCAGGCACCTGGCACTATATACCATTTACCATTATATACCATTTGCATTCTCCCTCCAATGCGTTTTATCCGAATATTTTACAATATGTTGTAAAAGGGCCCTGAATTAAACAAATACTCATTAATCTTAAAACACTAAATTTGTTACTTGCACAGTACATCAGAGTTCAATATACCGTACATTGTTGGAAGGGAAGGTGAATGGCAGCAGAGGGAGAGCGAGACCAAGAACATCATGGTTTACAAATATTTCACAGTGGACAGGCTTGAATTATTCACAGTCTATCAGAATAGCACACCATCGGGACAAGTGGAGAACCATTGCATCCAACCCTCGACTAGGAGGACGGAACTATTGATTGATTGACAGTACAATAGTTAATTCTATGCTGTTTACATTTGCCATATATTATGAGAAATATATCTAGCATATTAGACATAGTATTACTTACATGTAGGTATCAATGGATAGTTTGCAAGCCACTTAATGCAGGACCCTTGAAAATGACAACACATTGAATATGCTACTTTTGCGACTAGGTTAATGCGGCACTGCTGATATTGAAATCGCACTTGAACTTGTGTTCTATGCAGTGTCTGATAGGGTAGACAATTTACTAAGTTATGATAATAACAAGTTTACACCCCCATCACACCAAACTAGTTCTCAAAACGTCCGACCACGTTCTAAAACAGGTTGTGGTCAGGGTAGAATGTGGCTGCAAGAAAATGTTGGGCATGCTCAAAGTTCTGGAGCACTATTCCATTTTAGTCTGTCCATTCCATATGTAAAAAGACCATACAAAATTGCTACTATGTCCATTCCGTTCACACTCAGTTTGAGTCCATTCAGCATCATTTTCAAGAATGTAGTGAGAACTAGTTTGGTGTGATGGGGGTATTACGATGGATTTTCTGCATGTATGTTCATTGTAATTTCACAATATATTCAGAGCATTAATCGGGCATTCCTTACACGCGTAATACTTCCCTACCACTGACTTCACTTTCGGCATCTTGTGTAGTCCAGCGTATTAAAATTCAACTCAAGCAGTATCAGTACGTCAATGACGGTGGCCAGGTAAGAACTGATCTACGCTTAGATTTACTACCGGAAGTCAATTCGTTCCATAGCAACGCATGCTCCGAACGGTATCTATGTTACTTATCATATCAAGCCCGTAGCCAGGGATTTTGAATTATGCATGTTTCCGGCAACATGGACAATTCAAAACCAGACACAGATAATTGTTTTATGGGCTAATAAATTTATTAATCAGGCTTAATAAATTTTTACAACAGCCTTTTGCCTACACCTTTGTGAACACTCTTATATCACCTATCTCTCAATAATACAATTGAGATATTGGAATTACATATTCTATTTCATCAGATAATACAATCTGATCAGGATCTAATATAAATCATTACTTATTTGCAGGTTATATTTTGAGTTAAGTATTTTCTATAATGCAATTACTTATATGCAGGTTATAATATTATATTGTTGATTGTACTATCATACTACTATATGATATAATTCTGAGTACTCTTCATTCAATCCTGTAATGAAAACTTGAAACAGCAGACATGATGACACAGCTACAGACGATCACGGTCACACTCTGAGCTCACATCTGGCACACTCACTCACATTTGCACTTTCATTTCTCACAGCCACCATCATTCAAATTTCACACTGGGATCATCATCTCTCAGCCAAATTTGGAACAGGAGAGATGATGCTTCCTAACCAAAACAATTTTTATTTACATAATTAAATACACTATTCGATTTCCATCTCCCAAGTCTTTTTATACAGTCTATAGGCATCCCCACTCGTGCATACTCTTGTGCTCCTCCTCGTCGTAAACTGTGACATGTTACCATCGGCCACCATGTATAACCACATGCTTTTAATGCTGCTTGCATGCACTTATTAAACACTTTTGCAGTCAGAGGATTTCCATTATTCATCATGAATGCTGGTGCACCTTCTTGCAGTGGAGTCAGCTTTATGTACTTGAACCAAGCCCGCACTGGACAGAAGTTTTGACTTGCACCTTGTGGTAGCTCAATACTGTACACATCCTGCGGTCTGTGTGTGGTCTTAGTGCTTCTAATTGTTACTGTTAGATGTGATTCGTGTGCCTTGATGTCTTCCCTGAGCAGCATGTGACCGCCATCACCAGTCACCTCGGAGTAAAATAAATTAGATTGTCTTAGTAAACACAGATAACCTATTAGTAATGCAACAATCAACACAAGGCCATCATCTTTAATTTTGTTAAATTTTATAATTATCACTTTAATATGTTTAATCTTTAATGGATATGCTCTATTTACAGTATTATTTTTAAGTTTACAAATCCCGGCTTTAATTACAGTCATAGCATAACAGTCAAATGATTCAGTATTTCCCTTCATCAATCTTATCCAAGTCCTTGCTCCACTCATATAATTCTTAACCGCTCCTTCTGTCTTTAGGTTATCATTTAAATATAAAGCATACAACATTACCGTCTTCATTTTGGGTCTCTTAGGATTGTCACCAATATTCTTGCAAAACATTAGATACTCCCTAAACTGTACCCTTTTATTTCTCCAAGTCCCTGCTGCTAATCCTGCTGAGAAGTACACACCTATCCTATGTACTAACGCCCGTCTACTCTCTGCAAATTGATAAAGGCAAAAAAAAGAAATTATCAATATGCAGCGGACCCATTCATAAAGAAACATCGAGGACCTGCTCATTAAAAGAAACATGTACTTTAGTCAATAACTTTTGCTGACATAAATTATCAGCAATTATTTTAAATTTATTATCCAAGAACAACCTACTTAGAGCATCTGCTAATACCAGGTCCTTTCCAGGCTTATGGACAACTTGTACGTCACAAGAATATGTGGCTGCAAACCTCCAAATTTCGCGGGCACAAGCGCATAATACCGGATCCTTCCCAGCACCAGTAGATAACACCTGTTGGGAAGCAGCATTATCGGTGTTTATTACAATACGATAATCATGGGGATCAGGAGGAGACAAATGCTTTAAGGCAACTACTAAATTCACAGCTTCTAACTGTGCAATATGAAATTTATTTTCCAAATATTTCGATGAATACATCTCAGAATAGTAATGTGTTGGACTGAATGCACCTCCACCATGCAATGAAGAGTCACACTCGATGATCCACCTTTTGTTAGGGCTATGATGCAACAAAACTAGTTTATTACGACCTTCTGAGAAACGCAAAAACCAAGCTATATCTCTAATTAACATATCCGTAACTTTAACCTTTCCTATAAATGGTGTATTCCGAAGAAAATCTAAAATTCTATTCATAAAAACCCGTGCAGACATGACACATTTAGAAATAAATTGTAACCTCCCTACCAGCCTTTGCACATTCTTACGCGTAACCTCTCTACCAACGATCCACTTTTTACACTCCCATAAAATATCTAGCAGCTTTTCATCAGGAATACGAACAAATAACTCTTTTGAATTTATCTCATAGCCTAACCAAATTAAAGTTTGTGTAGGAGGAACACATTTTTTAAACGACAATTTCAAACCTAAACATGCAGTCAATTTTAGGACATAATCATATGCCTTTTGCGCTTTAACCAATGAATTTTCCACCCCCACAAAATCATCCAAAAAACACAAAGCAAAAAATCCCATTTTCCTCATCAAATAAACCACAGCAGCTGTCGTTCGAGCACAAGCCATACACGATGTCCGACACCCGAACGGTGGAGCAATATCGAAATAAAATTTTTCATTAACTTTAATACCAAACAACGGCACACTCAAGGGGCAAGTCCGTAACTGTCTATATGCCCTTGCCAAATCAATTGACCACATAAAACAACCTTTACCCAATTTTGTAACCTCCTTAGCTAAGGACATTATAGTGGGGAGATTATATTTATACGGCTTCCCTTGATAAAAACCCTTATTAATTCCAGAATTTAGACTCCGCCCCCGGGGATAACTAAGGTCAACTATTATTCTTCGTTCATCAGTATTTTTCTTGGGGCGGGTCATAATAGGACTAATTTGTGCCCATGGACAAAAGGGTGGATCACTAAAAGGACCCAACAACGCACCATGAAGTAATTCAGTATCAACGTAATTATCAATCCAAAACAAATCTTCCTTAGAACGAGCATGATTAATCAACGTTGGAGATGGGACAAAGGAGCCAGTAAAGTTGGCTGGCCAACCAAACTCTAAAAATGATACCAGTTCCTTATCTTCATATTCTGTCAACAACGCCCTCCAGTTTTTAATAATCAGACCTGAAGGCACAGGAATCTTAGCCGACAAATAATTAGGCATCCCAGAAGATCTAACTTTACTAAAAATATTTGCATAAGGAACACACATTGTAGAATTAACAACTAACGTTGGCCACTTTTCTAGTACAAAAGGGAGGCAATCTAGTGGTGACTTATCACAGAAGCCGACAACATTATCACCATAGATTTGTGGATCTAACAAAACATTAACATCAACACAATTAACACCATGTGTAACATTATCAATTTTTAACAAACCATTAACGGAACCAACGATCTTAGCAGGTGAACCGTCTTTAACACTTTTAAGTACACTAACAGCTGGATCGAGACTACCAGTATTTCGATCCTTTTTATTAACTAAAAAGTTGGGTGAGTCCGAGACCGAACTCCTGATAATCGCAGCATTATCAAGGTCAGTATTACCAAGAATACAATGTGGACCCGTGAGATCCGTGGAAATAGAAAAACATCCTATCTCATTCTTCAATGTACCAGAACAATCAAAATAAACAGGAACATGAAACATAGCATCTGGACTGTCTAAATGAGAAGAATGAGATACAAGGCAAGGAGAAATATTAATTAAGTCAGCGGCTGGGCCAACCTCGTTCAGTTCATTTGTGTTCAATTCAGAGTCAAGCACTGATACACAGTTTGTATCGTTCATATTCGAATTTGCTGACAAGCAAGTACCGAATCTGTCCAGTGGCGGCAGTCCATTAACTAAACCATCTGCTAACGGTAGTTTAAAACCCGTGTGACGGGCACCAGTAGTCAATGTTTGGCTGTTACCAGGACAACCGCATCCAACGAACCCAGCCGGTGCCGGAATTATTGTCAATGGTGCCTGATGTGGCGCCGTACCTATGTGTTTAAACTCGATTCCAGTTCCATACCCAGTTTTACGATTTATATTTAACAAGGTGCGCTCCGATTTACTAAACCATTTATAACGTAATTTTTTCCTACCCCGTGCCATTTGAATAGAAATGTTATTCCGATTAACACTATTTTCCTGAAAGCTACTAGTGGTACCACCAATTTGAAGTTTCTGGAACTTGCAGTCCGCTGATAATACTCTAGGTGGCGCAAGCCGTCTTTTACACACAATTAATGAATTTCTCCTAACGATGTTTCCCAGGGGACGTGAAAGGGTCGTTATTGAAGCCCCAGAACCCATTATCCCATGAGTATTACTACAATCATTAACAAGCAAATCAGAGCACCCCGAGGAACCCCGTTGATCAGACACAATCGAGTTACTAACAGGCCGACACGCCACCGGCAGAGCTACCGCACTGACCTCACTCCGGCCATTGCCGACTGGGTTAACTGTCGACGACTGCATGGTGGCGCCATCTGTAGAGTTAGACTTGATACACTGAACTTGCTCCGAAGATACACGCACATTCTTAACAGCACACGCAGCCCCAGACCAGCTGCCAATTAAAAATGCTTTGCACGAGTAGATGATTCGTCTCCAACGGTGTCCCTTGCATGCTGCTTAGTTTTACAATCGATTTCTTTGTGCGTATGTTTCTTCCTCAATTTAAACGCACAGTAAGAGCAAATATGACTAAACTTATTATTTCCTTCACCATGGTCACCAGTGTGTCCACATGAACCTCCACGGTTCCAAATAATACACGGGCGAGTATCCACCCCTTTTTTGTACTCAGTTGGACTCGACCATGCAGTAGCACTCACAGTATTATCGATACGCTTCCCAAGACCACATACATCTCGCCTAACTTCCACAATTCTGCCTTGATCCTCCCAACCTCCCGGTAACCGTTTATCTGCTATCATATTGAAATTTTTTTCACTGTACGTGAGACACGTACGCCAGGAGTAATTTTGAGCCATCTCCAAAATAGTGTCAACATGCTCCTCTAAATGTTTCTCCCAGGATACCGGAACGTCACCTCTCTTCACCATGCGACGAATCGCTGCTAGATATTCGAACCAAGTTGATTCACCTTGTTGTACCTTCCCCTTCTTCTCATTTCTGATTACATACTTATGCGGAACCAATTTAAAAGTCTTTGCTCTTCTCGCCTTTTTACCCGCATAATGTATTAGTTCTCGCATCATTGAACCATCACTGTCTGTATCACCATCCAAATCCGACGATGCCCGTTTACATGCTCGATGACCACAACAAGAATTTAGACACACTTTACCTTTTGCCGTGTGCACAACGGTTCCAACACTGCATAATCTGTTCGGACGAACTTCTGAAACGTCGTCAGCGCGAAGAACCGTAACAACTGAATCCTCCGTTACGCCATCATTGGAAATCGGATGCTCATCCAACCGACCCACATATTGTCCTCCAGTGCGATATGACTCTTCCAGCCGGCAGATACGATCTAGCAACGGCTCTTGAGATGACTTCAGCTTTACATCCAGTAACGCAGCTATATTACCAAGTGTTAGCAAACCCGTATCATTAGACGTTGATGGCACAGGTGGAACCGAGTCCAGCTCGTCCATTTGTAACTGTGCGGCCGATAACCGCCTGCCCGATGAATCTTTTTCCTGGAAAACACCAACACAATCGTCCCCGGAGGATTCCATCGATCTCAACAAGGCCTTGGAATACTTCCCTACCACTGACTTCACTTTCGGCATCTTGTGTAGTCCAGCGTATTAAAATTCAACTCAAGCAGTATCAGTACGTCAATGACGGTGGCCAGGTAAGAACTGATCTACGCTTAGATTTACTACCGGAAGTCAATTCGGTCCATAGCAACGCATGCTCCGAACGGTATCTATGTTACTTATCATATCAAGCCCGTAGCCAGGGATTTTGAATTATGCATGTTTCCGGCAACATGGACAATTTCACAATATATTCAGAGCATTAATCGGGCATTCCTTACACGCGTTATGCGGTATGCGGCATGCGGCATGCGATATGCGGTATGCGAATGCCATGATTCCTTACACGGGTTATGCGGTATACGGTATGTGGCACACGACTGGCTATATTTAAAAAATAAAAATAAACAATTCTGGTTCCTTCTGCACACCAAATATTGCAGGTATATCTATGTAACTTTTTGTACGTCACATGGGGGTTCCTATCTTTATCATAACCAAATTATAGATAAGTATTCATATTTCTGTGGCTCTGATTGCATTTTTACCAACCCGAACCCCCACCACCACTACCATATGTTTCCCCTCAGCACCCTTGTGTGTGACCATTCCGTAATGCTCAGTCACCTCTCCTCGTCTAAAACTAATGGACAAGTGCGACTGACTGAACCCCACCACCACCACTACCATATGTTTCCCCTCAGCACAAACGTGTCCGTAATTATCAGTCGCCTCCTCCGGCCTTAAACCTATGGACAAATGCGAGTGATTATGTCTCCAGGGTGCCCAGCTCTCCATGTGTTTCCCCTCCTCACCCCTGTGTGAGACTGTTCAGTAATGCTCAGTCGCCTCTCCTGGTGTTAAACTAATGGACACATCAGACTCAGGTTTCTATTCGCACCCAGCTTGACGCATACCGCATGCCGCATCGATCGCTCCATGGACCGATCGGGAAAACGCATTCGCATTCGCATTCGCATACCGCGTGTAAGGAATGTAGCTCATTGGTTTCAAGGCGTTTCGATTTTTTGTCACATCCGCATTCGCATTCGCATACCGCATAACGCAACTAAGGAATGCACCCTTTATATTCTAACCAGTATTCGGTCTATTCAGGACATATTGGTATGTGTCTATCTTTATTGCAAAGCTGGAATACTGTAATCTGGAAATGGCCTTTCTATGCAGCACCCATGTTGTTTCTACATATTCCATCAATCTAGAAGCTGTTGGGATTCACATATAGATGCGTATGCATATATAATTATATGCACCTTTCCATTGGTTTGCACTATTTCTTATATATGGATAGTGATAAACCCTTTATCGCGTGTAATAATGCCTGTAGTGTCCTGCACTCCCTTCCGTCTTACGTCGCCGTGGATCGAGGCTCCGACAAAATTGTGTGCATGCTCAAAATTTCGACGTGTGGCTCTTACGTTGAACGTACGTTGCGTGTACATTTGGGGTACGTCGGCGTACATTGGGAGTATGTTAGGGATATGTTGGAATATGTTGCTGCACTTTAGCCATACTGTAAAATTTTTCGATAATTAGACATTGATGTGTGGTGTGAACTGGTCTATACGAGATTACAAATGGTCTATAAAGGTAAATGATGTAATCTGACCAAATGCATATAGTATTGTGTAGTGTTGGTGATCCTTTACTTAGTTGAGATAGACATTGTGTATTATAATAGATAGTGTGAGAGGGGCACTACTCTTAGTGTGATAGAGCCTTAGCAGCTCTGCTCACATACCCCCTCCCCCAATTGTTATTTACGGATCACTGCACACCCAGACACAACAGGGCACTGTAGCCATAAACAACCAAGGCATGGATACAAGCATGCTGACTGTTCATTGGTAGATTGGAGAATGCTTACTGTTGATTGGAGGAGCTGGTCAGGTGTGACAGCCATCTTGGATTATCAATCACTATATAATAATAAAACAAGCAAGCTCCTTCTGGTTCCTTCTGCACACTCTATACTCTGCCTTTCTTACTCTTGCCTGTAGTGATTTCCTATTGAGCCTGCCTACACAACTACAGCTGCCAGCCGTCGACTTTACAAAACGTTCAGCTGGTGGGAACATGCAGTCCGCATACAGTCCGCGTACTGCCAAAGGATGCATAACATACTCCTAACTTACTTCCAAGTATGCCTGCCATATCTCCAGCGTACTTAACGTATATGCCATACTTCTAGCGGTGGAGTAACATACATAATGTTGGTCAGTGTACCGTGAGTGTATGCAAGCGTTTTGCGAGCGTTTTGTGAACGTTTTGCAAGGCACATGAACACTCTACTATGCTAGCAATAGGTCAGAGATATGTTCTGCATACATTATGTATGTTGTGTGTACATTGTGTGTACGTTGTGTGTGCACCCATTTTTATCCCCCGCCGCTGAAAAGTTTGACGAATGCCAATGTACTGGCAAATTTTCCAATGTTACGCATATGTTTTGAATACGTTATGCACAGGCTACACACACATCGACATGTTAGGCGTACGTTGACCATACATCGGCGTACATTACTCATACACTAGAACTATCACCTCCAACTGTCACTACACATCCCAGCACGCTGAGTATACATCCCTATACATTTTGTATACGTTGCTATACACCATGCATTCGCTAGCCATACACCAGCCATATGCTCTGCATACACTTCATACATTGCTCAGACCGCCCGCAGCACGAAAGGTTTGGTGAATGCCGACCTATTTGAATTAGATATTTATTTTAAAACGTTACGCACACGCTGGCGCCATACGTCGTAGTGTGACAGGGCCTTTAGCCACACTACCTTTTGGCATCACCACACTAAAGTTAATAATTCCCTTTAGATCGCCAACTTATAATTACTACCTAATGAACTTTCAATTTCCTTTGAATTATCCCACGCAATTAGCCTGTAAGATTGCGAGATAATTGCTTTCAACGTACATCACCGGAGAAGCCATTCATCACATTTCTTTCTTTCCTTAGCCAGTCCTCGGCCAACAAATCATATTTTAATCATCCTAAGCCATTGCCTCTCTTGAAGATCCTAATCCCATGCAATTTACGTATGGATACTTCTATAGAACTATAAGACACTATAAAGAGTTCAGGCGCAAAAACACGTAAACGCCAATCCAAAAATGTAGTTTAAATAAAATAATTTGACGTGAAAATAAGTTTAAGGCTCATTAATTCCACTTTTCTTATGGTCACATAGTTATGGAGCAATGAACAAAAAAAAATGAATATGAACAAATATACTTTTTAAAAGGTTTGATTCCAATGTGTATCTCCATTTTTGGCTTGGCGTTTGCGTGGTTTTGCGCCTGAACTCTTCCGGGGGAGTAGACGGTAATAGCCTCTGTTCAAACTAAGCTCTTCCCTGCCCCCTCCCTCCCACCTGCTAAACGCTCAAGTTTCCACAACTTCCGTCTTAAAGGCTTTCTTCCTCATCTTAACTGGCCACTTTTTGTCTCATCTTTCTTCAGGCATTCACACCTCACACCTGCAGGCTCTCCTATCCCCAACTCATCTTGTACTTGCTACATATGGTTGGTTGGTTATTGGAGTTTTATGTCCTGGAAACATCTATGGTCATATCAGAAGAAGGACCAACTTGTGACAGTTCACACTCATGGCAACTTTATAGTGCTGCCCCACTGGGAGACCAGGTCACCAGCACCATGACCTGATATCCCACTCAGTCACATTATCCTGACACTGAGCCAACCATTCCTTGCTGTATTCTAATAATGCCGAGTGCCTGGCTATGAAGCGACATGTATCAATTTTTAAGTAATTGATTTGAGTCGACCGGGGTGCAAACCCACAATTTTGAATCCCATGTTCTACCAACATGGGAGACGGGCGCTCAACTCATTTGACCATCCAGTCTAGTTCTGCTAAAAATAGGGCAGTGAGTCCAACTCACTTTGACAAATGAAATGCCACATACACATCCTGGCTTGGCGAGAATTAGAACACTAGGTCTGGAATGGCAGAAATGGGGGTTCGATGTCCCCGTGTGATTGACACTGATTGACACTGACCTAACCGTTTGTATATTTCTTTGTTGGGGTTTTACACCCTGGCAACATATAAGGTCATATGAGGAGGGGGCGCGCTAACCAGTCTGTAATTATAATACATCGATCTATAAATAGAACAAATGGCTCTATTTCTCAACTTGTGCTTTGCGCATCCCCTCTCTCTCTTTCTCTCTAGCGCTTGGAATGCAATGATTCCCAAAGCATCACAAGACGAGACGGGGTGGCCATATTGGTAGAATGCAGGCTTCCCGTGTGGAAAGTCTGTAGTTCGAATCCCAGCCGAGTCAAACCAATGCCTTAACAAATTGATACTTTTCGCTACCTAGCGTGGTACTCCGCATTTATAGGATAGGACAAGGACTGATTAGCACAGTTTCAGCCTGGGTTATTGGGTCATGGTGCCAGTGACCCTGTTCTCCCAGTGGGGCAACACTATAAAGTCGCCATCAGTGCGCACTGTCACAAGTCAGTACCCATCCTGATATGACCTTAGATCTTGTTAGGACATAAAAGAACAACAAACACAGCGAAAGCATCATTTGAATTGTATCAACAATAATAACAAACACCAACAACAAACCACCAAACAAACCCAGACAAGTGGAGGAAACAAAACCTCGCCATGTGGGAGACGGAAGGGAGACATGTGGTGGATTCTGAGGAATTGCGGATATCCTTGCTTCGGTGAATATGTCACCAGTAGGCCATAAGTTGCTAAGTTCAGGTTAGATAAAAGATTCACTGCGTATTGCTGTGGTACTCTCTTGGGTGGTTCATAACCTTATGATGGTTACCGGCTGCCGAACTGCAGCAATATAGACAGGCACCGATAAATCGGCCCAATCTTTGGTTTGAAGAATAAATTTCAGGTGGGACAGTTGTAGAAGCAAAGATCTCTGTACAACAATTATCGAACAGTTGTTGGGGTAGCTCCAGATCAGTCTGGCCCGGCAGTAGTGGTGCACTTGTATCCAGCAGCAGGGGATTCAGAGGAAGGAAATGGTAGAATAGAGGAAAGAGAAATGAGGAGAGTTGAGTCAAAGGGCCGTGTCTCCTTGCTCTATGGTGACCAGCAGGCGAGTCGGAGACATGGATGGTAGAAAGTGAAATGCTGGCCAGCTCCCACTCCTGGAACTCTTTTCAGACATAATCAAGGAGTAGTGAGGTGCAGCGGAGAAGAGAAGAAGAGGTGCAGACAAACTTCAGCCTGGATAGCAAGTGCTGCTGCGGTAGCCACAGAAGGGGTGAAGAACAACGCTATATCAAAAGTTGGTGACAAATATTGACATGATGGGTAAATGAACTGAGCAGATAAATGATTAATTTAAGAAGCAAAATATATTCTTCGCATGTAGCTTGCTACTTTTGATTTGAAAAATATGTAGTTAAATGGACTTCAAAAGTGAAATCGATGGCAATCCATGGTTGCCATCTTGTCTTTTCGCATTGTTTTCCATTTCACCAACTCTGTGCCGATATAAGTAGCCATTTGATACAGGATTTAGGAATTCTACTTCCTGTTCCATACTAAAACCATTTTCGCCGGTATTTAGACTGCGTTGGCGTTCACCCCTACTGTAAGTATGGGGTGAATCATTTATCTAGGTTCAGGTTGGTTGGTTGCTGGAGTTTTGCGTCCTAGTAACATCTAAGGTCATATCAGGACAGTCTATGTTCAGGAGTGTGCATCCGTCCGTCGGCGACATGTTGCCTCAGGAAGGCGGTCGGTGGTTCAGCACGGTGGCTGGGCCCGGGGAGCCTTGCGGCTGTGTTCAAAGTAACCGGGCGTGCTTATCTATTAAGCCTTGTTGACTGGGTGACTGGCGTCTGTCGGTTTCTTTTCCCGCCGAACTGACAGAAAGAAGCCCGCCCCTTTAGTTAATTATTCACCGAGAATTTTCGCCAAATAAGAATTAGCCGATGAGAAAAGAAAATAAGTCTCGGGCGAGGGCGTGGGGGTCGGGGTGGGGGTGGGGGGTTGGGGCGCCCAGTTGTGACAATGGGCACCGGTGGCGCCGCCACAGGTCGAGGAGAGGGGGCAGTGTGGAGATATAATTTCTTTTCGCGCATAATTCGTTATACATCACATACATATGACTACATATGTAAGTATATATGTATGTATATATACACATGACTACACACGTAAGTATATATGTATGTATGTATATATAATTATGAAGAGTTCAGGCGCAAAGCCGCGTAAATGGCAATCCAAAAATATAGTTTAAATAACAGATTTGTATGTGAAAATAATATTGATTCTCACTATTTCCACTTTTCTAATGATCACATGGTTATGGAGCAATGAACAAAAATGTAGGAATATAAAAGAAATTTGTTGTTGTTGAAGGTTTGATTCCGATTGTAATATGTCGGGACTCGGCCGTCCGAACCCCAAACATTACTATGCTCCACAGGTGTGTTCTGACAACTGTCTGTCAGTCCCCACCTGTAATTACTCTCAGCAACTCCTAAGGAAGAAAGGAAGACAAGTCGCGCAAAATTGACAGTGAAGAGGTTGTGCTTTATTGGCATCAACTTCTGTTCACCTACTGTCGACCTATCACCCTCACTCCTTACCAACTGGCCACACAGATCCTCATGAATCTTGTTTGTGTATATTAGAATCAGTGCCTACAGCCCATTGAACTGGATGGAGTCCAATAGTTGTTGCACATAGCTCAGTGTCTTTGGAATAGATGTTGCTAGTTTGAATGTAGAAAGTGGAATTCTCTCCAAAAGTGCTTCTCCCAGAGTGCCTTAGGTGGGGTCTATGTGTCAGGTGACTGGACTGACACAGCCAGCCAATGAGACACCCTGTACAGCCTGGGTGGGCACAGCTCTAATAGGGGGAAGCTGTCACTCAACCCCAACTGCAGGTGGTGTCCCTAATATATGCAGAAGGGCTGGGTGTGCTTGTCCAGCAGTCCCGTGGTAACAAGTAGTCATCAACAGTTACAACAAACATATATCAATGCTTCTCTCCTTCACTGGCACTTTCTGGTGCATGAAGGGAACATTTAAATAATTATTAACTGTCTCTTAAGTATGAACATCACACCACAATCTCGGTCGCTATGTGTTATCACATTTCCACATAGGCGCTTCTGTCACAAAGTGAGTGGGGCACCCATTGCTTCTCTGTTACATAATCATGGTCCCTACTCCGTCGCCTGAGAATAATAATGTTCTTTGCCAATATATAAATCCGAACCAAAAATCTGTATATTTTTACACAATGTTTGTCTCAAATTTTGGATGGGTGGTTACGGTGTTTTGCACGAGAATTCTTCATATATATCTATATGTATATATATGTGGGCATATGTATATATGTGTGTTTGGGTAACACCATATGAATTCTTAACTGTAGATTTTCGGAATAAAACACTGAGAATAAATTTAACTGGATAGCATTGGTGATTTGTTCTTTAGCTAATGTGTGGACAAATCTGATATGCAGGTATTGCAGGTATTGCAATACCTCAGGGAGTTTGATGCCCCTGCCCTGCAGAGTTGTAAACCACTGCCTTGTGGTACAGGTTCTTGACAGAACCGAAGGCTAAGGGAGCAAACCCTAAACAGAAAACCATGTCACTGTGGCAGCATTAAGGGCGGTTGATGTATGTAACTCCCAACATCTCCTGACCAGCCACTGCAGGGACAAATAGTTTTGCGCCTGTCTGGACATGTTCTTGCCAGTGTGAACCCTCTATTTGCTCCCTGAGAGAGTGCTGCTGTTAACTTGCAAAAGCCAGCAGCACTTCAACAGTTTTGCAGGCAGCTTTCATGAAATGTCGCTAAATGGAGAGCAGCAGTCAAGTAATGAAAGCAGTCTTTGTCACATCGCGACCGACAGCATGATGATGATGATGATGATGATGATGAACAAATCTTATGAGATAGTGTCAATTCTTATGTTATCTGGTTATTGTGATTCTGTGACATTTATTTTCCTTTCGTTGGTACCAGACCTGACAGGATGGCCAAATGAGTTGAGCATCAGCCTCCAGTTTTCAGAGAGTGTCGGATTCGCACCCATAAACCCTGGTCGAGTCAAACCAATGACTTAAAAATTGATACTTATCGCTTCCTAGCCAGGTGTTCGGCATTATTTGGATAGGGCAAGGACTGGTTGGCTCAGTGTCAGGATAATGTGACTTAGTGGGATATCAGGTCAAGGTGCTGGTGCCTGATCTCACAGTGGGGCAGCACTATAAAGTTGCCATGAGTGTGCACTGTCACAAGTCGGTACCCGTCCTGATATTGCCTTAGATGTTGTCAGAATGTAAGACTCCAACAACCAACCAACATACATATCCCATGGTTCTGGCATTGTGGGTTTGTAACCATTATTTTCCTTTCGTTGGTATGAATATCATTATTCAAGTTTTTTGGAAGTCCAGAACTAAGACAGGCCACCGGAAAGGTACGTGATGGCTCGGCTTGATAGCTGCTTCAGGCAGGCCCCCTCCCCTCTCAATCACTCCCACCCCTACCCTCCACCATAATCTCAAAACTCCACCGGACAAGTCAGCCTTCCACCAGAGTAAATCAAAGTGTATTAGGCATACGTCATTGACGTTTCACAGCAGACAACATGAGACGTTTTTGAAGCTGCATTGTCTGATGATACTATCAACTTTTGGAAACCAAACCACTTATATATTCAACTTAGGTACTGGTGCACTCATTAAACAATTATTACAGCTTGATTGTTTGTTGTTGTATTACGTCCTAGCAACATCTAAGGTCATACCAGGACTGTTACCGACTTGGCACAGCGCGAACTCATGGCGATTTAATAGTGCTGCCCCACTGGAAGCTTAGCATTTTACAATAAATCTATTTCCAAAGTTAACATTTTACAATTAAATTATTTCCAAAATTAACTTTTTAGAATAAAATTATGTCCCAAATTTACATTTTACAAATTAAATCATGTCAAAAGTTTACATTTTGCAATCAAATTATATTTCAAGTAAATTAAAGTAGATCACGTCGATGAGCTTAATATAATGTATATACAAACTAAGGCAAGAACTCAATACCATCGGGTTATGCAACTTTAATTAAAGATGCATCGTCTGATGAAAGCATAACATTTTCAAAACCAAAGCAATTATCAAGATTAGATTCTATATATCTAACTTAGATACTGGTGAACTTGTTAAACATGTTTCACCACATAGAAGGGAATACTGAGGCAATTTAATAGAACCAGTTACTGCAAAAGCCTATGGTTTCACGAGTATTGGCATGCTTGGCAAAATTAATTGTGCATGGTTGCACTTCAAATATCTCAAAAGTTAGCCATTTAACATAAAAGTTACTTCAAACTAAAGTAAGGTAAATTATAACAATCAACCTAATTTATTTATCTCAGAAAATGCTAGAAACCCCAAACCGTCGGACTATGCAACTTTAAGCGTTTTCATCTGTTCTGCCCAATCTGTTTCAGAAACGTGGCAACTTGAGAAAAGTGCCTTTTTGTTTACCATACTAACCTGCACTGCGATGTCTATGTGCTGTTCTGACCTTGGCTTAAATTATTTTTATGTTTTGAATATTTTGCTACGGTCTCTCCATCAGAATTGCGATAAGGAGAAAAACTAGCAAACAACGCTCCCGAATTCGGTCTCAGACCTATCGACTCAAAGATTCCTGAGATAAAAAACCAGCACCTAAATCCATCCTTTTCTTTGGTTAGTTTCTTCTTATTTCCTGATATGATAAAATAGTATCCCCACAGTCTCCCCTCCTTCACAGACTAAAACTGAAAGATATTCCTACTTATTTTTCTTTGCTCAATGATAGGAGAAAGAGGGAATCCTAGTCCCTTTATCTCTCACCAGACACAACAGATTCTCTTCCTGCTCGTCACCAGAAACCTAAATCCAATGCAGAGTCTACTAACTTTTCACCGCAGCCCGGATTCTTCCATTAGTCCACGAAATCTGATTGCTTGAAGTTGCATAGACCGATGAAAGCATCACATATTCATAAGCAAAATCCTTATCTAGATTTGAACCTACCTATCCAACTTAGATACAGATGCCATTATTAAGCATTTAATGCTACGTAGAAGGGTGTAGTAAGCCAATATAAAATGTTACTGCTCAAGCCTATGGAGTCAGAGTTTTGGCAAGCATGCACAAACTCCAATATAACAGACCATGTTACTGCTGAAGCCTATGAGGTCAGAGTTTTTGGCAAGCATGCAAACATTCCAATATAACAGACCATGTTACTGCTGAAGTCTATGAGGTCAGAGTTTTGGCAAGCATGCAAACATTCCAATATAACAGACCATGTTACTGCTGAACTCTATGAGGTCAGAGTTTTGGCAAGCATCCAAACATTCCAATATAACAGACCATGCTACTGCTGAAGTCTATGAGGTCAGAGTTTTGGCAAGCATGCACAAACTCACGGGCGGCTGAGTCAGATTACGCCTGATTACGCCTGAATCGATTCCTGTGATGCGGATACTGTAAACCACCTGTGGAGGTCGATTACGTGAGTCAATTTCTGTGTATCGATTTATTTTGTCCGTGTGGACGCACTGAGGCGGATTAAGGACGTCACACGCATGCGCAGTCGAGACCTTAGTTTGTTTACTTTCCGGTCGATCAAAAGCGCATATTATATAATTTGGTCTATGAACCAGATAGAGGTTCACATATATTTTGTTCATCATTTATTTATAGGTTTTCACTGCCCAGCAGAAGTCTTTACGGTTCCAAAACAATATGATTCAGTCTATGCATATCTAGGTCGAACCCACTCTCTCATGGTGACGTCGCCTAACCGAAAACTGGCGTGGGTCAGACTGGACTTGCTCATGCGCAGATATCGATTTCCGGCCCAAGTACTGCCCATGTGAACGGACGTCTAAATCAATTCATATGATTCGCCTTGGCTGAATCGCTTTAGATTTTGTCTGTGTGAACACGGCTTAACAAACTAACTAACGGATGGTCTGCATACGATAAGCGATTTCTACCCCCAACATGCCACCATCTGGTGGCAGTGGCATGAACTAAAGTCCTGGGTAGCATCTCAGTATGTAGCATGCTGTGTAGAACACAATTGTCATGTAGGAATTCCACCGCCAATTTCGCGTCACGTTCTGGCATCGGCAAGAATGGACGTTGCAGATAACAGCTGAATGGCGAGCATTTTTGTCGTAAAAACATAGAAAAATATAGAACAACATAAAACAATATAGAACAGCATAGAAAAACATAAACTAACATAGAAAATCATAGAAAAACATAGAACAATATAGAACAAAATAGCAAAACATAGACAAACATAGAAAAACATAGACAAACATAGAAAAACATAGAACAATATAGAACAACAAACAGAAATTATAGAGAAATCCCCCCACCCGGACTTTGATATGGTTAACATTAGATATATTTGAAGTGAAATCAAGCCACATGAATGGTGATGTGCTTGTTCAAAGTATGACACCATAGGTTTGTTTGATAAGATTAATTTTGTGTTCCATTCTATGCAGAAACACATGCTTACCTAGTGAACCAGGATCTGATATTCTATAAACTGATTCGCTATTTTCGAGCACACTTTAGATCTGGATGATTTGTGTAAGTGGACACGCATTCACTTAGGGCTGGATGAAAAAAAAAAGAAAAAAAGAGAAGAATGTGATTGGAGTGATGCCAGCAGGGTTTGGTGCCGGTGTCGCAGTTTCCGCCGTCCGCCAGTTTCCGCGGTATGCATCACTTCTGCGCATGCATCAAAATCGAACAGCATCATCACTAACCTTATACATTTAATATAATGGTTTTGGTAAAGATGTTTTCTATATGTGTACCAAGCGATTTGGTTCTAGGTGGTGTGGTTTTAGAGACATGTCACTTCTTCTGTATTTTCTGTATGAACATTGCTCACGACCATTGACAATGCCTTGAGTTTGACGGTATGCGCAGTGCAAAACATTAGTTTTATTCAAAAGTAATAGAAATCAAGAATCCTAACCATATAAATTTAATATTATCTTTTTGGTAAAGATGCTTTCTATATGTGTACCAAGCGATTTGTTTCTAGGTGGTGTGGTTTTAGAGATATTTCACTTTTTCTGTATGAAGATTGCTCACGGCCATTATCAATGCATTTGAGTGCATGCGTACCGCTGAAACTGGCGGACGGCGGAAACTGCGACACTGTACAAAACTTACAGTGGGAGACATAAGTGTGGCAGAAGTCTATACGCATCCAGGTTTTGGTAACTCTTAGTCTCTCTTACTAACTGCTTCTTCCTCGGATTTTTTCCAAATTAAAATTGACTAACATCTAAACCTGAATATTGTCTTCATCTGATTAAAAAAATAAGATCAATAATTTCCATCTCTGAGAATAAACACAGAAACCACACTAATGAAGAAAGTACATTTGGATCATCAATAGCTTCAATTTCCAAGCTACATAGTAGCCTACAACACAGTTACCTATATTTACTCCTACATCTGTGTATAAGCGAGTTTCCTAAAAAATAAATATGCCAGAATGACAATATGTTTGATATCTATTGGCCAATGAGACGAAAATCAATATGCTCTAGGAACTTCGATAAATAAAACAAGCTTTACTTTACTTTTGAAAAAAAAAGGACGATCAACTGGAAAAAAATTGGGAAGGAAATCCCTGCGCTCCTCCCGCTCAAAAGAGAAAAATTGCTTCATTTGTAGCAAGCATGACATAAATCGGGCACCACTTATATCGCGCGCAGCGGGCTAAGCGGTAGTGCGTGGGGCTCGCTTCCCAGTCGAATCAAACCAATGACTTTAAAATTGATACGTGTTGATTCCTAGCCTGGCGCTTGGCATTAATTGAACAAGGCAAAAACAGGTTAGCTCAGTGTCAGGATAATGTGTTGAGTGGGAGATCAAGTCATGGTGCCAGCAGCCTGATTTCCTAGTGGGGTAGCACTATAAAGTTGCCATGAGTGTGCACTGTCACAAGTCGGTACCCGTCATGATTTGACCTTAGATGTTGCCAAGATGCAAAACTCCAACAACCAACCAACCACTCTAGACAATTTGTTCCCACGATTTCAGCCACTGTCAGCACTCAGTAGAAACAGAAGCTGCATCAGTTCCATTTGCACTGGGCTGGTGAAGTGACCTTGACATTGGGGGGGGATGGTTGTCTGATAGAGAAGGCTTATCCATTAGGCTGACAGACGGTAATGCTCATACTCCATAGACACATTCTCCTCCATGATATATGAGAAGCGACAAACCTAAAATAAATCCAAAATGGCTGTGTGTCTAGCGGAACCATTTCCTTTGTTACGGGGGAATTTGTACAGGAAATGAGATAAATATTTCTCTCTGGTGAGTGGGGCGTTTGTTGTGGGGGGGTGGGGTATGAATTTGTGGGTGTAGTATAGGAGAATGGCATTCGAAAACATATTACCTCTCGCTTCTCCTAGTTTGTTTGTTGTTTTACGTCCTAGCAACATCTAAGGTTATATCAGGATGGGTACCAACTTGTGATAGTGCACATTTACGATGACTCTACAGTGCTGCCTCAATAGGATTATCAGGCCGCCAGTACTATGCTGGGTATGCGGGTATTGCAGTACCTACCTGCTAAAATACCTCAGGGAGTTTGACGACCCTGCCTTGCAAAGTTATAAACCGCTGCCTTGTGGTGTATAGGTACTTGATAGAACCAAAGGCTAAGGGAGCAAACGCTAACAGAAAACCATGCTTCTGTGGCAGCATTAAGGGCGGTGATGAATGGAACTCCCAACATCTCCCGACCAGCCACTGCAGGGACAAATAGTTTGCATCTGCCTTGACATGTTCTTGGCGGTGTGAGACCTCGATTTGCTCCCCGAGAGAGTGCTGCAAGTAACTTGCAAAGGCCAGCAGCACTCCAACACTTTGCAAGCAGCTTTTATTAAATGCACAACCACACAAAATAGCGGCGCTTAAGAAATAAAAGCAGTCTTTGTCGCATAGCGACCGACAGCATGATGATGATGAGTACCATGAATTGATATCCCATGCAGTCACATCATCCGGATACTGTGCTAACCAGTCCTTGTCCTATCCTATTAATGTTGAGCGCCAGGCTAGGTAGCGACAAGTGTAAATTTTCTACGTCATTCGTTTGACTCGACCAGGAATCGAACTCCCAACCTCCCGGACGGGAACCCTGCGTTCTACCGATTCAGCCACCGCGTCCGGTCCCTGTAGATGGAGTGGGTGTACACACGCAACACAACCAAGCTCCCATTTAGCTCCATCTGCCGGAACCGCCCTAGTTTTACGACAAATATTAGGTGCGTATCAATGATAAATGACCTGTCTAAGTTGGGGGATATGAATGTCAAAGATTAAAATTCCGCCATCGTATGTCTTTGTAGCCGGGTTCACGGGTTCACCTAATGCATCAACTGGAATGGGACCAGAACGAGGCAGATCAAGCTGCGCATGCGCGCTTTACTCAGCATTCCACTAACCACTTCCGGTCAGATTGGCGTAGTGTTAAGAGGTGCATATTATCATAGACTACATCGCCATTCCAGCGGCATGGTGCATTGTGGGATGGGTCAAAGCAAAACAAACCCATGAGAAGCACATGGCACATGCTTATACACTGGGTGCAGTTGTGAAATGTGCTAGTTTCAGCTCATCTCAGCTCTTGTTTGAAACATAGAACACTCACTAAAAAATATATATATAATAAATTAAGATATTAATCTTTTATCCAGCATTGCATTTACATCAATATAATCAGGACATATTATGTCATGTGCATTTTGATTTAGACAAATCTGGGCACTCAGACTAGTTTTAGAGCCATAGCCAGAGTCAGTTTTACTTATTTGATTCATGTTTTTATTTATATTGTATGGTTAATGCATGCAAAGTGACTGAAATTGTATGTTTCTTAGCTCAAAATGCTTAATTATGGAGAGTTGTGTCTTAAACATATTCATTATATTGGTCGTAATGCGCCTTCCACCTCTCTCCAGTTTTCCTGCTTTGGCTCTACACCTCGGATCGCTGACTCACCCCAGCTCCAGCTTCAGCTATGCCTAAAGGAAATGGACGTGGACGGAAGGGCTCCCGGGCCGCCCCCCGCCCCCCCGGGGCCCTCTCCGTCCCCCGGGAGGGACGAGTCACCGGCCTCCGTCTCGGTCTCCCCCCCAGCTCTCCTCTTTTTCCACCTCGGATCGCTGCTACGCCTCAGCTTCAACATGCCTCAAGGGAAACGACGTGGACGGAAGGGCTCCCGGGCCGCCCAGGCACCGCCCCGGGGAGCACAGACCCCGGCCGCCTCGGCAGATTTTTGATCCGCCGGCCTCCCCCCTGCCGGCCCGGGGGGGGCCCTTCCCGGCGCCTCACCTTCACCACTGCCGACAGCCCCGCGACCTCCACCGACAACCTCCCAGAGACCACCGATCGCAGCGCCGCCCAGTCACAGCCGGGGTCATCACCTCGGACCTCACACCTCAGACCACAGCTCAGCCCAGCCTCGCCTCACGAGGAACCCTCTGCCAGACAACACCGCCGGCGACCATGACGTCCACCGACAACCTCCCAGCGACCACCGATCGCAGCGCCGCCCAGTCACAGCCGGGGACCACCACCTCGGACCTCACACCTCAGACCACAGCCCAGCCCAGCCTCGCCTCACGAGGAACCCTCTGCCAGACAACACCGCCGCCGACCATGCCGTCCACCGACAACCTCCCAGCGAACACCGATCGCAGCGCCGCCCAGTCACAGCCGGGGACCAACACCTCGGACCTCACACCTCAGGCCACATCCCAGCCCAGCCTCGCCTCACGAGGAACCCTCTGCCAGACAACACCGCCGCCGACCATGCCGTCCACCGACAACCTCCCAGCGAACACCGATCGCAGCGCCGCCCAGTCACAGCCGGGGACCACCACCTCGGACCTCCCTCCTCAGACCACAGCCCAGCCCAGCCTCGCCTCACGAGGAACCCTCTGCCAGACAACACCGCCGCCGACCTTGCCGTCCACCGACAACCTCCCAGCGAACACCGATCACAGCGCCGCCCAGTCACAGCCTCGCCGGACCTCCTCACCGGATCCCCCCAAGGAGCGGGCCTCCTCTATTTTTGGCCGCCCGCCCCTTGTCGACGTAGGCCCCGGACACTCCCGCCCACACAGGGAACCCGCACCTCACACCTCTCCGGGCCCCGCCTCGGGCGCCCCACGCCCCCCGCCTCGGGCGTGCCTCGAGCCCTCTCCTTACTCTTTGGCGGAGGGCTCCTCGGCCCCCCCTCTACCAACTCTGACACTGCTCCTTATGAGCCCCTCACTATTATCCTCTGCTCCTCATGAGCCCCTGACTCTTTGCTCCTCGCGAGCCCCCTACTCCTCATGAGCCCCCTGTATTGCTATGTGCCTCCTCAGCCTGTTTACCTCCTCAGTTACCCTGTTTGTACCTTACTTTGTCATTTATTGTTGTTCACTGTTTCTCTGTATGTTGCCCGAGGCGTCACAATAAACGCCTCAGTTTTCCCACCTCCGCCTCTGTTCTTCCTTCTCGCGCATCGGTCGTAATGCGAAGCATTTCGTTTGATGCGAGGGGAGGGAGAGCGACTCACCCGGCCCTGAGCGACCCACCCCCCCCTCCTGCCACTGCTCACCTCCCCCCGCCCCTGAGCGACTCACCCCCGCCACTGCTCACCTCCCCCCGGCCCTGAGCGACTCACCCCCTCCTGCCTCTGCTCACTTCCCCCCTTATAAGGCCGCCCGCCGGCCTCCCTCAGGCACTCAGCCTCCAGCCGCCTTCCACCTCTCTGCCCTTTTCTTCTCCACCCACCCACCCAACTCTCCCTCCTCTACCCTCCCCCCTCTGTGGCGGAGGGCTTCTCGGCCCCCCCTCTACCAACTCTGACACTGCTCCTTATGAGCCCCTCACTATTTATCCTCTGCTCCTCATGAGCCCCTGACTCTTTGCTCCTCGCGGAGCCCCTGCTCCTCATGAGGCCCCCCTGTATTGCTATGTGCCTCCTCAGCCTGTTTTACCTCCTCAGTTACCCTGTTTGTACCTTACTTTGTCATCTATTGTTGTTCACTGTTTCTCTGTATGTTGCCCGAGGCGTCACAATAAACGCCTCAGTTTTCCCACCTCCGCCTCTGTTCTTCCTTCTCGCGCATCATTATATTGGATCCTTCCGTCCATGTTTGTGCCAAATTGTTATGTATTTTTCTAATTAATTTTGAATAAAATCGAAGTTTGGTCCTATGCGTATCGGCAAACTCATACCCCAGTCACACGAGGCCTGCGTTCGCTAACGATCGATTCGCGACGTCAAAACTTCCTCCTTGCGCCCTCCCTACGCCCTGATGAAGTGCTGTCGCCGTGAGGACGCCAACCTCCCGGCGTCCATTTCGGGAATTTTGGACGCAAGGAGGTTGCTGCTGCTGCACGTGCAACCTCCTTGCGCCCTGTTCCGGCGGCGCCATTCAAAATGGTTGGCGACATGGCGCCGACATGGCGCCGACATGGCGCCGACATGGCGCCGACATGGCGCCGACATGGCGCCGCCCTGGGTTGGCACCAACACATGCGATGCTGCAGTCACCATGTGGTCGGCGCTGACGTGGCGCCGACATGGCGCCGATCTGGCGCCGACATGGCGCCGACATGGCGCCGACATGGCGCCTACAACGTATTTGAATCAGTGTATCGAATGGAACGCTGGGTGGTTGGCGTCCTTTTGGGCGTAGGGAGGTTGGCGGCGAACGCTGCCTCTCGTGTGACTGGGGTATAAATAGCTGTATGCCTTTGCTTTGCTGCCAACGCCATTTTCAGCGAATGCGCAGTCGGAACGGTGATCTAGTCTATTCATTACAATCGTCTCTCATATGGAGACTGGCAACATTTCGAAGGACAATGCTTTGGGGGACTGAATACCTTCCTATCTAAAGCTACTATTTTTTATTTTGTTTATTTCAAAAGACACACTATATTTTGCAGTGATTTTTTTGTGAAAGTGTGAAGATCTCACATTGAATAGGACTAATGGTGGTTTTTGATAACAGTTTAAAAATAGGCTAGTTTTTGGTGATCTACGTTGCTCTGTTCGTGTCGATTTGTTTAACTGGTAACAAACGGTTGCATATTGCACAGCATTTTATTTCAGCATCATGCGATCCGGAAGAATTCCAATACTCAGATATCTCACTGGTGATGCTGAATGCCATGATAAATAATGACAAGAATAATTCATTAAGTCATGGGCTTCGTTCGCTTGGCAGGGGTTTGGAATACAGGTTTTGAATCCCATTACGTATGGGCGCTCAACTCATTCGGCCATCTCAGTCTGGCCGGTCGCATAAACAGGCTGCCACACCTCCTTTCCTTCCCCAGATAGTGGCGACCTTGTGGGACAGAAAGGGAACCAGCGGAGCAAATGTCAATATCATCAATCACGGGTATTTAGTCTGCAGTGTCGTCCTCTTCCCGCCCCTCACCCTCACCCTCCTCGACTCCCATCTCCACCCCTCACTCCGTCTCCACCCCATCCCCACCCTCGTCTCTTTCACCCCCTACCATCCACACTCCCATCTCTCACTCCACCCTTCATCCTCAACCCCACCCCATAACCCCCTCGACCCCCATCCCCGCCCCTTACCCTGCCTCCACCCCCATCCCCGCCTCTCACCCCACCTCCACCCCCATCCCCGCCTCTCACCCCCACCTCTCACCCCACCTCCACACCCACCCACCCGTCCCCTCACCCCCACCTCCACCCCTACCTCTGGCCCTACCTCCCACCTCCACCCCACCTTCGCCCCATCCCTGCCTCTCACACCTACCACCACTGCTCACCTGAGACCGAACATACAAATGTCAAGGAAACTAAACTGGCCACAGAACATCCACAAAAAAATTCCCTGAAAAGGAACTGGAAACATTACAAATGGCCTACAACAGCCTGACAATTTAATGCACATAGTACAAAGCACAATATGAAACCCAAGACCAGGAAGCCACAAGCAAAATGGCAGACCAAAGACCAAAGACACTAGGCCAATGGAGAAAAATGAGACCACCACAACACAACTAAACACAGAGAACAAGAAACTGAACGTGATAGTAAATGGTAAAGGAAGGAGAAACCATGGAAGACCCTGTATCGGATCTACTACAACAGGTGGAGTGTACGTTTGGGTGGACAGTGGACAAAGGCATAGAGACTTGGAACAAAATTCAAGAAGAAACCAACAGAAAAGAAAACCAACAAACAAGAAAAGGAAGGAACATATGGGGAAAAGGCTGCAAATAAAGACAATACAACAAATGATAGCAAAGACTCCCACAAGCCCAGAGGGATAACAATACAACTAGAAACAGAAAGTCAGAAGAGAGAGATTTTCAATAACAAGAAAAGACTAACCAACGAATACAAATTCAAGAATGTCACACTTAGGCCAGACAGGTCAGAGGGAGAAATCCTGGATGAGAAGATGGTACAACAAATGTACACCCTAGCAAGAGGAAAAAATGAAAACCCAACAGCAAGAATGAGAGGAAGGAACTTTGAGATAGAGGGCAATCTGTATAAGCCTGATGAGTTCCACAAAATACCAGTAAAAGAAATCAACCCAGAAGCGGTGGCATCGAGAGCACACAAACTGGGGAATTTCCTTCCAACGACACAATGCCCCCTACAGTAACTTATACCACTGTGAAATTAAGGGCAAATATGGTAAAATGTACAACTCGGCTGAACAGTACTGCTCGGTCATGGCGAAATATCATAACAAGATGGATACCATGAGGCTCATCGAAGCAACAAATACCCCCTACACAATCAAGGCAAAATATCCTGTTCACCTGAATGGGTGAAAACAAATGAAAAAGTGATGGAAGACATCATAATGCCGAAGTTCACGCAGAACAAAGACCTGAAGCCTAAGCTACTAAATGCACCAGTAAAAGCATTCAGGGAGTGCACAAGATACCAATACTGGGGCACAAGACTGTCCTGCAGAATTCTGAAGCAGGAGAAGTAGTCAAACAGGGCTACAAAAAGAAAATGGGTGAAATACTCCAAAAAGTAACAGACAACATCTGTGAAAATGTAGGAAAGTAACAAAAACAAGGGTCAAATAGGGAAACATCCTGAACAGGACAAAATCAAATAAATTAACGAATTAAAACAATAGGAGATGGATTAACAACTACAAAACTTGAGGCAATCACTAACAAATAATCATGCAAACCCCATCAAATCCATAGCATAAGTATAAGTAGTATAGTAGATGTTCACGGATGCCTGATATGAGGCAGACGTCAGACATAAATATAAACAAAGTTAACGAACAACTTCTGGTACAACACAAATTAATGTTCAGAAACTAAGGATGGGGAAGCGCATGGCACGCTACGCATATCGCCTATGCGACGGAGTACACTAGATGCAAGCATTCACCAACAAAGTAGCAGCTAAAGTGTCAGAGCGCATCATCGCCAACAGATGCAATGCTGATGATCACACAAACTGATAAGTACCCGCTAAAGTAGACAAGCTACACAAATGTGTTTAGTTGTTTCCGTTTTAGATGTGTGTGCGCTACCGTAACAAAATACTAATACAATACATACCTTACAACACTAACACCCATTGTATTATCCTGGTATTTGTCCCCACAGATGACGGAGCTGTCGTGGGAAAATCACTGAGCAAATCTGACTAAAAACGGATAACTAACACTAATGGACATAATATAGATGGTTGATCTTAAATATGAATACTTAGCAACATGAATTAGTGTAAAGAACATTCTTACTTCCCCATCGGAGTGAGGCAAATACATAGCAATGCACAACAATATGTATGAAAAATGTACATACATCACCATTCCCCGGAATGGAGTAGATGCCAAAAAGCATAAATAATAAAAATAAAAATATAAAAAGGTAAAAATGATACATACTCACCTAAAAACACATAACCATGATGGGGAGAGTAATGTGGACAACCAATACACACAACTGATCCTGGAAAAATGCAAGAGTATCAACACATGGTATAAATAAAAGCTGAGAATGTCCTACTTGGTCCAGCATCTGCAAGCACTGGCGGCACCAGCGACTAGAGAGTAGTGAAAGACAGCAGAGCACAACACAACAAAACATATCCCACTTCACTAAATACCTCCAACTCTCACGGCAACAACCAAACTACCAAATAATGGTGGAGGATATAGACTGCAGACTAGGCAGGTGCACTCATATTGCCCACTTAATCTGCCAAAGTGATTACAATAATATTGACAGCATCAAATTACACCTAAATATCTGCAAATTTGACATACTGACACAATCGGAAACTTGGTTTCACAAATTGCACAGTGTATCGTATAGGTAGATCTTACAAGAACTATGCAAAGAAGCATTAGAAGCTCACCTAAAGGCCAATATAGAACCACCTAACTGATCAAAATATAAACAATCAATCGGACAGCATCCTGGGGGAAATACAAAAACATCTGGACAACAGCTGTCCAATAAAAAAAATATGAATAAATACAACCCAAGAACCAAGGGTTACACCAGAACTGATAAACATAATCATGATCAAATACAATGACGGGAAATTAGCCAAAGAAAGTGGGCCTCAGATAGATATAGATAATTCAAAACACGAGGCGGAAGTACATAATGTGGAATTTTTAATCAGAGTAAGGGTGAAGTGAAGGTAGTAATCAATGTCAAGTAGTAAGTCAATAATCAATGATCAAGGTAATCAATTAGGAAGGTCATGGTTGAGTACAGTAACGAGTGTAGGTAAATCAATCAGGTTCAATGATAGGTGAAGTGTCAATAAGTAATAATGCGTTGGGTCAAGTGTTCAGGTAGATAAGTCGAGAGTGAGGGTAGGTTAATGAGTCGATAATCAAGGTAGGCAAGAATGAAGTCTCTGGGTGACCCGGACCTCAACCAAATAAAGTGGAGAGGGCCCGGGTTTCCGCGGTGAAGGAGCGGGCCGGTACGTATTGGTGTACGGCCGACGATCGCCAGTGTCCGAGGTCTTGGACGTCTTGTATAGGTGCACCGGCGGCCGCGCAGGCCTGTGCAGCCCCTCGACGGAGGCTGTGGAGGGTATAAGCCCGATGGTCAGGGCATCCAATGTCGCGGAGTGCAGCGCGAAGCGTGGTGGTGAGAGTCGAGATGGTGAGGGGAGACCGCTGAGGGGTGAGGAAGGCTGGCGAAGAGGGCGACACCCGGATGCTGGTGTCGTATCGACGCCAGGCCTTCACAGGGCAGCACACGGAGGCGGGTATGGCTGGTATCGTGATGGAGAAGCGGTCCGAGCGGGAGACTGAGGTCTTGGTCGACCGGACATTAGCCAAAGAAAGTGGGCCTCAGATAGATATAGATAATTACCACAAATCGAGAAACCAAAGCCAGAAGGCAGTGAGTAAAGCCAAAAGACAGTTCATCATCAAAAAGGACCAGCAATGGGGGAAAAACTCACAAAAATTCTGGGAAAACGTAAAAATACTACAACCAAATGCAAAAAACTAAGAAAACATCACCCTATGTGCTAAGGATGGACAGGAACTCAGTAACACAGAAATAGCTGAAACCATGAATATACATTTTTCTACCATAGGGGGCAAACTGTGAGAAAAATTCAATACAAACTTGGACAGTAAAGCACCAGAACAACACACAGCAATTGACACATGCTCAACCCCAATACAAGAAAAATCGTGACCTAATAACAAATATTGACTGCAGCAAGCCATCAGGCATTGATTGACTACATCTCCAGCACAATATCGAAGGACTCACTCGGCTGCATCCCAAATATAATACATGATCTCTTCAATAAATCATTCGCTGGAGGGTCATTCAAAAGCTGCTGGAAAACAGCTAAGGTTACTCCTCTCCACAAAGGAGGGGACAGACAATCATTAGGTAACTATCCTACCAGTACCCGGCAAGTTAATGGAGAAGGTAATGCATAGACACATAAAGAATTACCTAAGCAAGCACCAAATCCTAAATAACAAACAAGGCAGGTTTAGAAAAAAATCACTCAACAACTAAAACCATAGCTAAGTTAACTAATGAAATTGCAAGCAATATAAATCAAAAGAACATGGTGGGGGCAGTATTCATAGACCTTAGCAAAGCCTTTGACATGGTGGACCACGCCATATTAAAAAATAAATTAACCCGAATGGGGATAAAACGGAAAACAGGAGACTGGGTAAGTGACTACCTGCTAAACCGGAAACAATGCACTATTGCGAACGGGGCAACATCGGGGGAAGAATACTTACACTACGGAGTACCACAGAGGTCCGTGTTGGGCACCCTCCTGTTACTAATTTACATAAATGACCTCAATAATTGGTTAGAAACAGAACACCTGCTTTTATACGCTGATGACACAGGGGTCTATGCAGCTAGCAAATCACCCGAGGAACTAGAAGCAACCCAAATAAAAGACGATTGAAGTTAAACGAATGGTGCCAAATAAACAAAATAACAATAAATACAAGTAAATCAAAAACGGTACTGTTCGGTACCAGGCACACCAAAATCCTAAAGTCAAACTGCCAACTGATGGAAGGTCAACTCGAGTCAGTAGACAGCTATCGCTATCTAGGAGTTGACCAAGACAGGCACCTAAATTATGGCACCTGGATGACAAATACAATAAAGAAAGTTAATTATAAAATATGGCAACTAGCAAAACTAAGATACTATATGACTGAAAGCATGGCAATAAAGCGATAGAAAAGTATTAACCTACCCTACTTTGACTATGGTGATGTCATCTATATGGGAGGGAATGCAAACCTGCTAAATAAATTACAAGTTCTACAGAACAGAGCACTAAACGTATGCCTCCAGGTCCACAAAAGATTCCCAACAATGGAACTCCACATTAAATGCAGCTCAAAACTACTAACAAATAGAAGACAAGCTACTTGCACACCACTACACCACACAAGGTCTCACAGTGACTGCTCGTATAAATACCAGACATACAGGTGCACCAGTGGGAAAGGAAACCATAAGCATGGATGAAATACATGAGAGAACTGTGTTAATCATGGCCACACAAGCCTGGAACAAATCAGAGCAATCAAGAAACTGGAGCGCTATAAACAATTCCTAAAAAAAGAACAAATAAAAACCATACACCATCATATGGGCACCAAATAACACCTGACCGGGAGCAGTCAAGGCAAACTATGAAAGAGCACACATGCCAAGGACAGGTAATGGAAGAGTGTACACATCAAACCTATAAATACACAGCCATCTGGAGTACTGGGAGGGTCGGAAGAAATGAGGCCATTGTCCACCTTTGTATGTGTTCTGGCACAAATCATGAAAGGTACAGACAGACCAACCATGCTCACCCACCGAACCTATAATACACTATGGCATGAGAAAATACCACAACCCGCCGCCAGATCACAGTCCCAAATGGTACGGGTGTGTTCTGTCGGACCCCGGTACCAACTAGGGACAGGACACAGGTGAAAGGAAGGTGGTAAAACCAAAAGTCAGGGACGATGCCGTTAGAACTATGGTTAACAATTTAACGCCGCAGCCGACCCACCTGGTCACAGTCCTGAAGTGTACAGATGTGTTCTGGCATATTTAGGCACTAACTAGGGACAGGGCACAAGTGAAAGGAAAGCTGCAAACAAAACAAACAAACAAATTCTGGGAATACATCCTCATCCACAAGCCTATTACCATCTCACTAGAGGTACATACTAGGCTATGATCTTAGTTATATGATAGGAAGTTATACCCCACCAAAAAAACAAATAAAACTAAAATAGGTACTAACTACTTAAAAAAATGCTGGTGTATGTCTTGGATACAAACCCGCAACTGGAACCTGGGCATACACCATAACATTACTCATAGCTGTCCAGCGTTGAAAACAAGCGCCCTCACTGGAGCTTACACGCCATGGGCAGAATAAATACTGTATCAATAAGAAGAAAAAAAACCTCCACACTTACCCGGTCCCTCACCCCCACCTCCACCGCTACCTCCGCCCCTAACCCTAACCCCCACCTCCACCCCCACCTCCGCCCCTCACCTGGTCTCCACCCCCACCTACACCCCCAATCCCCGCCTCTAGCTTCCTTCACCTCCAGTGAACTATAGAACTTTCAACGGAAGCAACCGGGGAGAGGGTTGTGTGGGGTGGAGGAGAGTGTGTATTGGTAGTGGTGGTGGTAGTGTTGGTGGTGGAGCAGAGTGCTTAGAGGTGTGAGTCCTGGTGCTAATGAAGGTCCGCCCGTCGGATATGGACTGGGTCCTTTAAAATGACGGCAAGCCAGCAGTTAAAAGGAGACTGCAGAATGGTGGATGTGTTGGAGGGGAGGTTTGGATGGGAGGGTGGGGGAGGGAGGGAGGTCAGAAGTGCCTCAGGGAAGGGTGGGGACAGCAGGTGTGTGTTGAAGCAGATAGGGATACAGGTTAGTGGTATGTGTGGGGGGATGAGGAGAGGATGTGACGCTGAGAAGGAACACGGTAGGGCTAAGCTGAGAGAGATAATGTGACTGAGTGGGATATCGGGTCATGATGCCGGCGGCCTGATTTCCCAGTGGGGCATCAATATAAAGCCACCATGAGAGTGCCTTTACTGATATGACCTTAAATGTTGCCACGACGTAAAGCACCCAACAGTCCACCAATCAACCCATTTAGGCTCAGCATATTCATCTTGTCAGGCTAAGTCCCCGGTAAGAACAACCCAGCTGAGTTTGGTGAATGGTTGGGGTATTTCTCCCCTCTTTCTACGCAAGACTCCCTACTTGCCTCTTTGAGTGAGTACCTGTATGCACCTCTCATACACACTGTGCTCTCCTATGACCCTAAAGCCGAGGAGATTTGCGGGTCGTCTATCACACTCCGCCGCTGAAATGGGAGAATCAACATCTCATAGAGCGGATAGTATTGCCACAACCTTTTCTATTAATTTATTATCTTTTTTCCAATGGAAGCACTGCATATACATTTTAATTCTTTTTTAAATTTGTGTTCCAAAGGAAGCACTCTATATACTCTATTTTAGTTATTTTGTTGTTCCAAAGGAAGCACTCTGTATACTTTATTTTTTATTTTGTTGTTCCAAAGGAAGCACTGTATATACATTTTAAAATTTGTTAAAGTTTTGTTCCAAAGGAAACACTCTATATACTCTATTTTTTGGTATTTTGTTGTTCCAAAGGAAGCACTCTGCATACTTTAACTGCAATTTATTGACTTCATACTGAAGCTGTGCACAACAGACCAGCTTGCCTCCCCCCCCCCCCCATCTATCACCATCCTGCCTTTTCATCAGTAATAATGTAGACTGTGATTTATTTACTGGGGGCGGCTTGGGGGTGGGGGGTGGATATGGACGGGGGCTTTGGCTTCCTGGTGGGAGTCCCGGAAGTGATGGGGCAGCGGTGTTACATATTTCCTGGAGTTGAGGGACTGATGACTGCCAGGTCGTAGCCATATGCCTTGATATGTCACCTAATGCATGTGAATTTTACACACGGAATCACAACATATTGGTTCCAATCACAACCGGTGGGAGAGTGAGTACAAGATTGCAGGAAAATAACTACTCTAGCGGGTATTTGGTGAAGTGAGAAGTAGTGTAAATCAACACTGAAGTGGACATGGGTTGGAAATGTGTGGTAATTGGTGATCACCTATTAAAGTACACAAGCTTCATGTGGACCCTATTTCAAATAGAGACAGTTGATATATATGTATTATATAATTTATTATGTGGATATAAATAACCGCAGCCCCTTAATGTTTCTCTCTAACCACCTTAACTTCCATGTTATTCACTGCGGAGCAGGCATTCTCTCCTCCCCTGCCTCCTATACCCGTCACCCAATTGTCACTGTGCTCACTTCCACAATAGATATATAAATGTACATGCATATAGGCTTATAATGTATATCTGATGCATAACATATTATACAACTATGAATTGGAGGGGAATATGTGCGTTATTATTATTATTCCTCCTTATGCACTTTGGTGAAGTGCACCCCCTCTCTGTTGGGAGTGAATATATTCGGGTGGCCCCCCCGCGCCTCACACACAGGAGGACGTTTTGTTTCTGTGTGTATATATGAAGAATTCAGGTGCAAAACCACGTAAACACCAATCCAAAAATGGAGATAACATTGGAATCAAACCTATAAAATTTACTTTATTTTGTTATATTCTTACTTTTTTGTTCATTGATCCACAACCATATAGTCATATGAAAAGTGGAATTAGTGAGAGTTAATACTATTTTCCAGAACAAATCTTTTAATTAAAAAACACACCTTTAGATTGGCGTTTACATGGTTTTGCCGCTGAACTCTTCATATGTGTATATATATATATATATTTGATGTATACATTATTATGCGAGTATATATGTTCAGAAGGTCAATTAAAATCT
Source organism: Branchipolynoe longqiensis (assembly GCA_030323885.1). Taxonomy (NCBI): domain Eukaryota; kingdom Metazoa; phylum Annelida; class Polychaeta; order Phyllodocida; family Polynoidae; genus Branchipolynoe; species Branchipolynoe longqiensis. The sequence goes on from CM059191.1 coordinate 40,063,568, forward strand.
GGCTACGTCATTTATCACAAACTGTACCAGTGGCGCCACCGTCCGACCATCTCTCCTATCAGTGCGCTCGACCTACATCAGTCACAGCAGAGGAATTCACACATGTTTCAGTGAGACTGGCACAGGCAGTAAGGAGCACTGAGTGAGGTGGTCGTGCAGCGGTGGCGCCACCTCTCGATTCTGATAAAATCACCAAGCCAGACAGTCGAAGACTGAGGTGGGTGTTTACAGAACTTCCACTATTTATACTTATATGATCTGTATATATCAAATATTATATATGAAGAGTTCAGGCGCAAAACTCCGTAAACGCCAATCCAATAATTGACTTGTCACTTAACCAAACATTGACTTAGAATTCTTTTTAATTACATGAAGGTAATTTTAATTCAATCTAATTCCACATTGTTTGTCAAGAACTTGGTATGGAGCCTTTTCACAAAACACTAGGAGTATACGAAATTAACCTTTTGAAGGTTTGACTGCAATGTTAAAGTCAGTTTTTGGATTGGCATTTACGGGGAGTTGCGCCTGAACTCTTCATATATAGGAAACAGCAATATTCATTCCCTTTCTGGTGTGAACATTCTGAGGGCGCTTCACTGTAAGATAAATAAATGCCAATCGTTAGGTGCACCTGTTGTTAATTGCTGTGTGATTTGACTGACATTTCGGATTAGTGTTCGAACAAAGACACAAGGAGGATATAAAATCCAGCATGTAAAGACACAAGTACTGAACCTATACCGGATAGACTGACGGTAGAACATCCGCTTCTTGTGTAATAGGTCATGTGTGCCATCCCCATCTGAGTCAAATCGAACCATTACATGTTTTTCTCTTTATGATTTATATTGCCTACCAGGGATGAGTCTCAATAGCTTTGTTTTCATCATTAGACAGTTGGTCGATGAAAAGCCTGAGCATAGACCTTTACTAACCCAGGGCATTTTTAACCTCCCAAACCACACAGATATGGTATGAGAGCAACTGGCCTTGGATTATGCTGTAAGTTATACACAGCAGTGAAAATCCGAAATCGCAGAGGGGTATCGAACCATCAACCTTCAGATTAGGAGTCTGACCTATACAAAAGTCAGACACTCTAACCACTCCACTACAGAGAACTCCAGCCTTTACATAACTTCTACTTGCTGCTTTCTGGCTTGCATTCAGCGGTAGTAGATTACTAAGATAAGGACAATGTCGTCACTGTGGGTGTGCATCATCACAAATTGGTACTCATTCTGATATGACCTCAGCTGTTTCTAGGACCTTAAGCCCAAATAATTCATTTACTCATTCTTCTAGAGCGGGTATGAAAGTGGAAAAAAATGGCAGGTGGACAAAGGAAGAATTGGGAAAACATCAGGGAAGTGACAGGTGTGGAGTTCGGCAAGTCCCAGAGAGAAGCGGAGAAGAGGGGAAAACTGGAGGAAACTGGTTACAAAGTCAGCTGTGGTGCCTCCATGACCCTCATAGATACAGCATTGATGCTGATGATGAAATACTAACTCTGCAAGTGTATTATAATACCACAACGACAATATACCTGAATGAGTTAAGCGCGCTTTTCCTGCGTGACAGGTCGTGGGTTCGAATTCCGGCAAGGTCAAACCAACTATTGTCTACCTATTCTGGTGCACTGCATGATTGGGATGGGAGAGGAAGCAGTGAAAGACGGAAGACTAATAGGTGTATTCATAGGTACTGTCAGCTGCGGAGGGACTGAGGCTGCGGCCCAGCATGCTCATATGCCCAGAGGTGGTACCCCTACCGGGCGCGGTGGGCGATTCAATAGAGCGCAGGCCTCCCGTGCGGGAGATCGGGAGTTTCAATTCCCAGTCGAATCAAACCAATGATTTACTAAATTGATACTTGTCGCTTCCTAGCTTGGCACTCGTTATTAATGGGATAGGGCAAGGATTGGTTACCTCAGCGTCAGGATAATGCGACTGAGTGAGATATTGGGTCATGGTGCTGGTGACCTTATGTCCCTGTGGGGCAGCACTATAAAGTTGCCATGAATGCGCACTGTCACAAGTCAGAACACGTCCTGATATGACCTTAGATGTTGCCAGGATGTAAAGCTCCAACAATTAACCATATACCTATACATAAACCTATACATATATATACATATTTGTTTATTTGTTTGTTTAACGACCCCCCAGCACAAAAAGTAAAGATCAGCTATTGGGAGTCATACAGTGGTTAAACATATATGAGTAAAAAAATACATTTCAAACAGATAAAATAGAACGATGAAATGTATGCCAAAAGGACATACAACTGTGGTAAAATCACAAGTGATATATGATAAATACAATCAACAGTTAAATACTTTCCAAGATAAAAATGAAAAATGAACCTTTGGTAAAAATCAGTTTCCCTAAAAAATGTAATGATACATATACATATACAGTCAAACCTCTCTAACCGACCACCTCCACACATCAACCACTCTGCTATATCGATCGCTTTATTTGGGTCCGAAGAATACCATTTTAACCATATTCTACCTCTGTAAACCGACCACCACCCTAAATGGACTACTTAAAGTTGGTCCCAAGATCGGTCGATTTATGGAGGTTGCTTTCCGAGACATGGGGATGGCATCTATATACATTCCAGATAGAGCGCTGACCTATTCAATGTTGCACACTTCAGAGCGAAGACCAAGACTACTCGGATACTGGTGAGAGAGCTGCTATTCGCAGATGACAGTGCACTGATTGCCCACTTTGCTGAAGAGATCCAGAAAATAGTGGGCGCTTTCTCCGATGCATCAAAGAAGTTTGGCCTGAAGATTAACATCAAGAAGACGGAGGTGCTGTACCAACCCAACTCTACAAGAACCCAAGAGGAGGATATCATGGTTGATGGAAACAAGCTGAACTCTGTTCCGGAATTCACCTATCTCGGAAGCACTATATCAAGTGATGGATGCATTGATGCTGAAATACAGAGGAGGATGGCCAATGCTAGCACATCTTTCGGCCGACTATGCCAGAGACTCTGGAACAACCACCATGTGTCCATGCGGGTCAAAGGCAAGATCTACCGTGCAATCGTGCTATCCACCCTACTTTATGGAGCCGGGGCCTGGACAGTGTACAGATGACAGGTGAAAAAGCTGCATGCCTTCATGATGCAACATCTGTGTTCAATCATGAGGCTAACCTGGAAGGACAAAGTGACAAATAAGGAAATACTCGAACGGATGGGGCTGCCCTCTATGGAAGATCTTCTGATCAAAACGAATCTCCGGTGGACTGGAAACCTCAGGAGGATGTCATCAGACAGGCTACCAAAGCAGATCCTCTATTCTCAACTGTCTTCTGGTTACAGAAAGAGAGGGTGCCCTCGTCTCTGGTTCAAGGATACCATCAAGATAAACCTGAAGCTGAGAGACATTAAAGTTGCATAGTCTGATGGTTTTGAGTTTCTGATATTTTCTGAGATAAATATGTTAGGTTGATCGCTATAATCTACCTTACTTCAATTTGAAGTAATGTTTATTTTAAATGGCTACCTTTTGAGATATTTTAAGCGTAAGCATGCAAAATTAATTTTGGCAAGCACGCCAAAACTCTGACCCCAGAGCCTTCTCCCGTAAGAAGTTCTATTAAATTGACTCAATCTTCCCTTCTATGTAGCGACAAATGTTTAATAAATACACCATTATCTAAGTTAGATATTTAGAAACAAATCTAGATAATTCTTTTGGTTTTGAAAATTTGATGTTTTCATCGGACTATGCAGCTTTAAGACCGACACCTGGACATCACTCTCACAGCAGAGAGCTAAATGGAGAGCGACAGGCAAGTAATGAAAGCAGTCTTTGTCGCATCGCGACCGACAGCATGATGATGATGATGATATAAATGTTCTCTGAGCACCTCGCTCACGTTTTGGTAGATGGGAGAGGGACTGACGGTGGGCAGTGACAGCCGGGGCGGGCCGGCGGGCGGGCCGGGTGGCGATCAGAGCCATCCCCTTACACGCGCCTCCGTCCCCTGGGCCTATATGTATGAGACCGGGTTAATGGTTGTAACCCGGCGTCGTGCGGATTTCCCGGGTTAGCGGGGAAAAGTCTGTATGTATGTGTCGGGGTTAAACTAACGCGGCGAGCGTAAAGTCGCCTGACCTAACCCCAAGCGAAACCAGGGTTAAAGGTGGGGTTAGGCACCGATTATGGCGAAATCTATTGAATGCGATCATATTTAACAGAATTACATACGCAATAAGTGAAATTTTATCAATTTAACCATAAATTCGAAATATTATTAAAGCTACCGCCGCATTGGCGGCGATATTAATAGTGTTGAATCTACAAATGTAAAGTAAACAAATCGCCGCCGCCGCAGCGACGTCGATATCCATACTGGCATAACACCGGCGGCAATGTTTTATGCCCAAATCTATTGAATGTGATCATATTTAACAGAATTACATACGCAATAAGTGAAATTTTATCAAATTAACCATAAATTCGAACTGTTATTAAGGCTACCGCCGCATTGGCGGTGATATTAATAGTGTCGAATAAGTTGCTAAATAAATAATAAGTTAGCTAACTCGGGCGCGCTTTGGTCACATACATCCCCCTGACACATTTGGAACCCCGGGGTTAGATAACCCGGGACCCGCCTTTAACCCTGGTACGGTTAAAAATTGGCTCATACATATGGGCCCAGGCGCCCTATATCAGACTTTAACACCGACCCTTGTTCCCTATTCACAGCTTTGAGTGCGTGTTCGTTGGTCACCGGCGCCAAACTCATTTGCCACGGACTAATACGAGCGAGTTGGGTTCAATTTGGGCTGTGGTGAACGACGACTTATAAATTTAATATAATCTGTTTGTTGAATATGTTTTCTGTATGTGTGACAAGGGGTTTGTTTCTAGGTGGTGTAATTTGAGAGATATTTGACTTTTTCTGTACGAAGATTTGCTCACGGCCATTGACAATGCATTTGAATGCATGTGTACCTCGCAAACTGGCGTACCGCGGAAACTGCAACACCGGGCCATATTTTGCATTCAGCCCCACTGCAGCGTCAGGAAGGTGATGACAGTCTCATTCCCCGCTGCCGGCGCACAGGCGGAAATATATAATAAGTACGTAGATAAGGAGGAGCTGACGGGGCCGCGCCTGGGGATTGGGCCCTGCTGGGCCGCGATTATATGTGACACTAATATTGGGCCGGGCCCCGTGTCCCGCTGCATTGCAGCTGACGCAATTGCGGTGTGTCTTGTTCGAGCCCCACTGGCCTTCTGTGTGGGCCGTGACCCCCCCGGGGGGGCCCTGCGCCTCACGCGCCCCGTAATCTAACGGGGCTGCACCGGGGACAGATATCGGGTTAACGGCCCACGACCGGCCGCCGGCCGCGCCCGCTAATACCCCTGTCACACTACGATGTAACGTGCCAGCGTAGGGGCAACGTGAAAATAAATTTTACGCATACACATTTTTGGCATAATATGTCAATTTGGGGCCAAGTTGACATGAGCGTAACTTCGGTATAGCATAGTTATAACATGGTTCAACGAGTGAGGACAAAGGAATAATTAATTGTGTCAGTGTGAGGCTAGCGAAACTCCAGCGCGTGAAAAGTGAGCCTAGCGTGACATTAGCGGTGGCATAGCGTCGGGCTGGTGGATCACGCCCGCTCTATTGTTGCCAGGTCAGACTCAACCATTTTTCCTGACGTGAGTCGACATCGACCCGTCGAGTGACTAGGGTTGGGTTGACATGAGTCGACCGAGGCCAGCGTGATGGCAGTGTGTGCTTAACGCAGTCGGCATAAGTGAAACGTGGGCCGACGTGCGGAAAAGCACCTGACCCACCCGTGACTTGGGTATAAATAAAGGTGCTGCGTTGCTCTCTCCTCACAGGCTAGGTAGTGACAAGTATCAATGTTATAAGTCATTGGATTGTTTCGAGTGAGAACCAAACTCCTGACCGTTTGAACACATGCAAGGCTCGCGCTCTATCGATTCAGCCACCGCGCCCGGTATCCTTAACAACAATGGCAATGCAAGCATTGCAAACAATTTAATTAGGATATACTTACTACCTTAATGGACATGCTGGATTATTCGGATTCCTTCCTGGCGGATTGATAAAGGCTTTCCAAAATGAATGGAGACCTTCTGTTCATAAAAATACACCTTAAACTCATTAAAATACAAGTTTCTTTTAATTCATGGATAGTGGGTATCTATGGATGGCACTTTAAATTCCTTTTTTTCTGAATGTACAACTTTCTGCTGACTATGCATCCCCACTGGCCAAAGAAGCTGTTTCAGATGCGACCGCTGGCTTATCCAGGGTAGTTAGTGTCCACTCATTTCACTTGGCACCAGAGGAAAAGGTTGGTCGGTTGTTGGATTTTTACGTCTTGGCAACATCTAAGGTCATATCAGGATGGGCACTGACTTATGACAGTGCGCATTCATGGTGATTATATTGTGATGCTCCACTGGGAGACCAGGTCACCAGTATCATGAATCTATGTCCCACTCACTCACATTATCCTGCCACTGACTCAACCAGTCCTTGCCCTGTTCAAATTATGCCAGCTGCTTGGCTAAGAAGCGACAGGTATACATTTTTACGTCATTTGTTTGACTCAACCAAGTTTAGAAATCGCGTGTTCGAATCCTATCCTCTACCAAAATGGAAGATGGACACTCAACTCATTTGTTCCTCCCATCTGGTTCCAGAGGAAAAGGATACCCACTTGGTAATGCCTCCCAGTTCACACTAACTACCTATGCGCATGCACCTTCCTCCGTCATCCTCCATCCCCAAGCCCTGTACCACAAAAACACTTTCCCTATCCTAGGCACTCTTGGAACCGGCAAGGGGTTGTGGGCTGTTTGGCATATTTGGGTGTATTCATGATCATTTTGAAATGAACACGTAACGCATCAAATCCCATCGGATTTGGACAACTTCCGGTTTTGGTGAATTCCGGTTTTGGTGAACTTCCGGTTTTGGTGAACTTCTGGTGTTAGTGCGCTTCCAGTTTTCGAAGCCATGGGGTGGGGCAGGAAGCTAATTTATTAATTTGATAGCCAGAGCTCTGCGGGTACTATGGGTGCTCCTTGACAGATAGACACACATACATATGGACAGATAGACAAATAGATAGATGGAGGCTGCAATCATTCCCACTGGTTAGACAGATATATAGAGAAATAGACAGATGGAGGCTGCAATCATTCCCGCCGCTTTCGCCTTCAGCAAGTCGTTAGGCAGACTCATTTCCTGGTCCACTCCCATCTGAATCTGTCTCATCTGCGGAAACGTCCACTTCACCACTTGAGTTCTAAAGACATTGCAGTGGCCAGGACACTTAATATAGATATAAACCCACTCACTCCAAATCCTTAAAAGGAAGGTCACAAAAGGGAATACAAAAAACACCTCAAAATAAAGGAAAAAAACTTGTTTTATTTAATGATGCCTCTAGAGCACATTGATTTTCATATCATTGGACATACCAAACATATACATATTAAACATACGGTCATCCTGACATATTTCTTTGGAGGAAATCCACTGCCACCACATAGGCTACTTGTTCCACTAAGCGGCAATGGGTCTTTTATATGAACTATCCCACAGACAGGACACCACATACCACAGCCTTTGAAGAACCAGTTGTGGACCACTGGTTGGAACCGAAAATAGCCCAAACTGCAAATGGGTCCACTGCAAAGGATTGATCAGATGACTGACACCTTCACAGGTGGACAACCTATCACCACAGCTAGGTCCCGCTCCCCTCAAAATAAAGAAAATCACAGTTGACTGCTGACAGAAGTAACCACAGGAAGGGATGGAATTATTTTTATGAGAGCAATAAAACCACGATTCTGCCTAATTCACATTATTAATTCAAGGGTTCTTGTCAATATGCAATCATGAGGATCAGAGCTATTGCTTTGCCAGAATAGAAGTCCAGAATAGTGTCGTCAATTTGTGTGCTGATTTTCTTCGCAATATATTGTAAACAGCACAATCAAATTGTCTTTTCACGAATAACGCAAATAGAGGTAAAATGAACAGCTTGATTCTTTAAAGTTGCATAGTCCGATGAAAATATCAAACTTTCAAAGCCAAGACGACTATCTAGATTTGATTCTACATATCTAACTTAGATACTGGTGCACTTATCACTGCTTATTAAACATTTGTCATCACACTGAAGGGAATACAGATGCAATTTAAGAGAATCTATTACTGCAGACGCCGATGGTCTCAGAGTTTTGGCATGCTTGCCAAAATTGATTTGCATGGTTGTACTTTAAATATCTCCAAAGTTAACCATCTAAAATATAAGTTATTTCAAACTAAAGTAAGGTAGTCTATTGCGATCTAATGTATTTATGTCAGGAAATGACAGAAACTCTAAACCATCGGAGTATGCAACTTTAATCGTCATGTATTATCTTCTTTTGTATTAATTTGTTCAAGTGTATACTATATGCCCAGAAGTATTCTGCTGCATATCGAATGGATTTGCAATATTTGTGTTACTCGGCTGGCATGAATTAACCATGAGTTCAGTTAAACAATACAAAGTTAAAGTTTGTTGACAAACTCCCATTATACGCATATCCCACGTTATGGAATACATGGTACCCTGTCATTGGGGTGAACGTCTCACGGCCACGTCTTACACACAGAATAAAATCTATACTATTAATTCAATATGCAGATACAGTAAATTGTAACAACAAATTATGTTGTGATTGTTACCCCAGGCCATATAGAACCAATATTTGAATCACAGAATTTGTCTATTGATGAACAGGTCCTGATCTCATCATATCTTTTTCAAAACATGTGTTTGTTTCCTTAAAGAGCAGTCTGTAGGTTATTTGTATATTAGTTCCAGGACTCGTGATTTTGTTTTATGGATTATGTTGGTTATAAGGAGCAGTGGGAAGAAAACTATTAATGGTTACGCTGTTCCTACAATTTCTATTGTCAACAGAATAGTAAATGCTTGTTGAATAATGTATAGAAATTGTGAATAAAAATATCTTAATGTCTTACATTCACAACTCTTTGTCTGCATTGCAGTCACCTAAGTAGGGAAGTATGCATAGACCGATTGCATCAGGGAGCCCTAGGTAGTTTAATGATCAAGACGCTCATCCAGGAATGGTTGAAACGAAGGTTCAAGTCTCGCTCTAGGCAGAACATCCTATAACACTGGTTCCCTGACCAGGATAGGATCCTGTACAAAACTAGAAAATGACTGGTTGACATACTTCCCTTAGGTATGTAAATGTAAGTGCATTCATTATGCAATTTTAAGAATTAAACAACTCCTGGGTGTAAATAATGTAATAGACTTAAGATTTCAATGATACTTTGCACCGAACTCTCAGACTAGGCATCGCATAAAGAGGTTGGTTGGGTCAGGTGATTGTGTCAGGGAGTCTAGGTAGTCTAATGGTTGGGATAATCAGTACTGAATGATAGAAATGTGAAGTTAATTTACAACACACTTGACAACATCAGTATCTATGTACTGTTGAGCATCAGCTATTATTTTCTTCATGTGGCTTACTTGTAGATATTTATTTATGTTTATCTCTGCTGTGAATCTATCTGTATCAGCATACTGTGATATATGTGCTATGCAAACAGCTAACAGTATGGCTTTACATAGAAATATAATACTTCTGAGTCAGAGGATTCTTGCAATGATATGTCGTAACCACTGTGCTATTTACCTACAGATAACCGCAGCTTGGATACCTTTGTGATAGCTTGCAGAAACTTTCTTTTTGTTATTTGATATATATATATGAAAATATATAAATATATATATGGGAGGAAATGTCAGGAAATCCCTTGAAAACATAGCTTGCAGAAACTTTGCTCTTAGTAGTTGATATAATAATAATAACATATTTATTTGCACATGATCGATGTACACACAAGTTGATATTTATATTAGTAGTTTTTTCACATGAAAAAGGAGAACGCAGAAGCACAATACTTATGAGGTGCTTTCCCCATTTAAAAATAACGCAGATACACTGCTTACACCATAGACATAATAAATAGAAAAATAAAAGCTAAAAGCATATCAACATTACCCACAATACTGCAAACCATATCTCAATATTTTTGTATTAGACGACTATGTGTTTTCCCTCTGATAAAGCTTAAATATTTTCTTTTTATACATTCGTTGAAACATATACATGTTTTTTTAACATTATATATATATATATATGTATATATATGGGGGGAAATGTAAGCGATTATCCTGAATGTACTTCAATTCCCGATCACAAATTATTCAATGGATATTATATATACAATGTACATGTTAGTATTGTTACATTTATACCTGGGATATTAACTGTCAACATATTACATACCTATTATATTTATTGTAAAAATACTGCAGTTCTTGACATATATACCTGATGTATTTATCCAACATTTATGTTAGATATACTGCAGTCCTTGATTCGTGTCAGGGACTTATTTGAGCTATTGTCGATGTTGTATTTATAACAATCATTCAGACAATGGTGTTGTCATGATTCATTTTCTTACAATTAATATCACGTTAACCCCAACTGGTAATATAATTATTTTATTAAAGAGAGGCAGCTGCCCACACAACTTTTTGCCTCAGCTCAGCTGACCTCATTCCTATTTATTCTCATTTGCTGAGTCATGATCTTTGTTTGTTTAAAGCATTAACAAGAATAAAACAATGGATTTGAATATTTTATATCATAACCACATTTCATGTTCATGCAAGACACATTAGTTCCTTCAAAAAAGACCAACGAATGTGGCAGCAGGTTTTGAGCAATTTTATTACAAAATATAACGATGAATAGTACAATTGGCATAAATGCTAATCATACATAAGAGGCTCTTACTAATGAGTATTGCGGTACAGTGGGGGGTCAAAGTGCCCGGCCCATAGTCAGAGGCTGGGACTGTGATTGGGTGGATCTACGTGGGTGTGGGTGTATTGTGGGTGGATGGGTAAAGATGGTAGCCCAGTGTTTAGGGTACCTTTCACAAACAGGTAATGCCAGTAAAGAAATTCCAAAGTAAAAGAAAACATCACACATAAAATGATCAAACATGAAGGACCTATTTCCATCTAGGTAAAACCAATACAGATGTATTTCACATGATATCCGACTGACAGTTTATATCATGGGATGGATGAAAAACCACCCTTTAGATAGGGTTTGGTAGTGAAATTGAGATGTATTATTGTGCAACTTTGGCGTTACATTTTGCACTTCCTCCTCAAATATTAATAACAATGTCCCCGTTGTACTTTACTTTTCTTTCCAGCTGATATGGATTTTCACATTTTTGTTAATGATATTCATCGAGTAAGTGAGTGAAATTTCCATCACATGCAATAATTATTGTTCTTCCTCAACGCCTCACTCCTTGCCCAATCCTAGTAATGCAAAGTGCCTGGCTAGCTTGTGACATATATAGACTTATTTATTCATTAATTTAACTCGGCCGCTGTTCAAACCCACAATCTGCCATATGGGGAGTGAATGCTCAACTCATTCAGCCATTCTGTCTAGCTTGCATTGAGAGAGTTAATATTGGATCGCTAACGTAACATGTTGGATTATTGGGAATACAATATACAATTATACACTTAATTCTAATTTAAAGGGTCAACCCAAGGGATTAATGTTTAGTATCCCACTTAGGATTGCTCATATATAAACAAATTCAGGATTGACACTGAGTCATCTTGTCTAACATTAGAGATTAACCTGTAAATCCCATGCTCAGTGGACCCATTTGAGTCTTGGGCTATTTTCCGTTTCAACCAGTGGCCCACAACTGGTTCATTAAAGGCTGTGGGAGGTGCTGTCCTGTCTGTGAGAAAGTGCATATAAAAGACCGCTTGCTGCTTATCGAAAAGAGTAGCTTATATGGTGGCAGCGAATTTGCTCCAAAGAAATAGTCAGAATGACCATATGTTTGACGTCCAATAGCCGATGACATGGAAATCAATGCGATTTAGAGTCATTGTTAAATAAAACAAGCTTTACTTTACTTTTGTAAATCCCATTGACTTGCATACACCTGTCATCTATAAGGATGCACAATTGCCAAATGCTTCCCACATTCCGGCTAATATTCCCTATCTTAGGCCATTTTACTGAAAGAACATCGGGTGTGGTTCTTTTCTTGTTTTTTGTGGGTTTTTTTTGGTTAAATGTGTTTATTCTGCTGAATAAGTCTTTTGTCTTATTGTTAATGTGGAAAAATCAGGTATCTCCTAAGTACCTGGAAGCATGGTAGGGCAGCAAAACGTTATATATCTTACTCACTCGAGGTATTCACAATTGGAAATTTTAGCCATAATTCACAAAAGACACACATCTGGTGAAATATCATTCCGAGCAATGCATCTTGGGTAAGGGCACTTTCTTTGTCTAGAAACCATCCAAAGTGCGCACACTAAAGAATATTTTGCATAAGGGATGTTCTGCATTCCAAATGAACTGGTAGTCATATATCGACTAGTAGGATATGTGTCAATAGGATTCCTCTCATGAAATCAAAGATTTTTGTGGGTACATTAGTTGATTAAGCAGGGGAAATTTCAATCGCGGATGACTGGTCTTCCTCATTTCACTGCTCCTTGCCCTATCCTAAGAATGCCAAGTCCCAGGCCAGGAAGCAACAAGTATACATATATAAGTCATTAGTTTGACTCGACCATGGTTCTAACCCACGATCCCATGATCTACCAACACGGGAGACGGATGCTCTAACTCATTCGGTCATCCTGTCTGGTCCGGTGATAGAGGGTTCATTGGCGAAATAACAGCAATAACTTCCATATGGATTAAGGGAAGAGAATTACACAAACAAATCCACCTCAAATTTGGTATTCACAATTATTATGATCAAATATAATTGATAACAATTTGTATAACTTGAAACAAGAGATTCTTTAGGAGAAGTTATGCTCAACCATGGTATTAATGTATCCATGTAACTATTTGTATAATTCAGTACGAACCACTATCCCCAATGAAGTAGGCTAAAGCAGATATTACATAATTGGAAAGTAGTCCAAACACTACTATCACTTACAATAGTTAAAGAACATTTGAATTTAAAAGAATTTCTGTTTGCATCAATTCAAATGATTTTAGCAAACTGTCAATGCTGGTTTAGTTAATGTATCCTGATATAGATTCAAATTTTAATTGAAAATAGCCATCGCATGCCTAATGGACAAAATCGAGCTGATAGACAATTCAGGGATATTCTGCGACATCAAGCAAAGTAATACAACATATTCAAATTACTATCTTTGTCGACTACAATACATCTAAATGACTATTTTCTCAAATATACCACTTAGATAGTTGATTAGTTGTACATCTGAAACTTACTTCTGCATCGCATTATTTGTTGTATATTATACAGGAAATATCTTGGAAACTTAGTAGGTTGGAGAGACCACAAGGCGTCATTTGTTTGCACTCATTTTCAGCTTTCATCTCAGTACCTGCGTCTATGTGATAACATGTAGGTCACACATTACGTAATAAATGGAGCGCATTATTATCTAATACCTTACCTAAAACAAAATTACTGAGATCTGCCAGGTGCCACCTGGTCCGCCGTGTCTATGATGTTCGGCAAGCTGTACGCCCTGGGGGTACCCTGATAGTAGCCCCTAATGATGCCATCAATGACACTGCCATTGTGGGGCCAGCTGAGGTCCATGATGACACGCTCATGGGGCTCGATTGGGACCAGGGGAGGAAGGGAGGCTTGGCGAAGGGGCTGAGCATGGCACCATGGCTTATCTCAGTGGTGGCATAGTGCCTTATGCAGTCCATGTGTTCTGGGTCGTCAGTATGGTTGGTCATTGAAGTTGTTGGTGGCACAGGCGCAGGGTAATCAGCCGGCCAGCCAAGTCAAGGAACTCTACGACCTGGCTGTCATGGTAGTCGGAGAGGAGGTCTCTTCAGATATCAATGTTAAGACCAGATGGTATCGGAATCTGTGCACTGTGATACACAGTCAATTACACACTCATGTGTTCATCTGTACATACCATGCTTATTTCACTGAGACTGGCGGACACTTCTTCAGGCTTCTCGTCCACTGGAGGTGTGTTGTACAGGGAGCCAGCACTCAAAAACCCTGTGTGCTTTGTTGTCCATTAGTGGTGGCTGTCTGTGTGGCCTTTTTCTCGAGGAATCTCTATTTGTCCAGGCATTCATTCTCCTTGTGCATGTTTGCGCTATGGTACTTATTAGCGCACCATGCACCTTCCTGTCTGGCATCTGTCCATGTGTCGCCATGAAACCAAAGTTGTTTCCCCAGTTCCATGGGTTACACCACTTGCCATCGGTTTTGCAGTTGAAATCCTGACGGCTATCGGTTGAGCTGCCATTACTGTCGGCTACCTGCTGAGTCTTATTGTTCACGGAGCAGCTAGATTTCCAGTTTTGCATTGTGGTGCTGACACACACTCCCACAGCAAACACATCTCGTTGTACGTCTTTCACCGCGTACTGGTCCAACCAGTCATTTGGCAGTCGTCCTTCATCAATCATTGTGAACACCCTTTCTGACCAAAGGCGGCACGTCTCCCACTGCCAGTCCTTAGCCATGGTCACGATCTGGTGGATGTTGTCGATGATTGGGTCAGTCTAGGTCTGGGGGATTTCAGGGGCCCTCAACATAGTACACAGTGCCTCCAGGTATTCAGGCCAGGTCGCCACGCTTAAACCAATCTTCTCCCTCTTATCTCCCCGAATGACATACAGGTGTGGAAGCCAAGAGGTTTAACCTTTTTTCTTTTCTCCTAGCTCTGTACCAGCTGCGACTAGTAGTTTGGAGATGTTGTCCGGACCGTCGTCATCATCCACGTGGTCGCTGGCATGGTAGCGTGTGTGGCTTCCTCCTTGCACTGGAGCGGAGGTGTGGAGGTCTCTATATTGTTTTTCATCAGATGCGGGACTCGTTATATCCACCGTGTTTTTTCATAATTTTTTCCTGGTTGCTGGTGCCGTCCTCGAGACGGCAAAGTCCTTGCTCACACGGGCGCCGCATCATTTGGTGGATTGCTCCAGCAGTGGCACACATGCGCTGTCACTGACAGACTCCTCTGACAGGGTATCATCATCATTTGGCACATATTTCCTCCTATTGCGTGACTTCTGTTTAATGCCTCCATCCTGCCTGCTAGTTCTGACCTTATTCTGGACATCTGTGCTGCTACGGCCGAGTTAATTTCTGAGTTGACTGCTTGTACGATTACGTCGGTAGTGTTAGCCTGCTCGGATGTTGATGGTGCTGGCGTGGGTGTAGCCGGGGGCGCTCTCCTTTTGGGTGGGCGTTCCGGTGATGTGTCACAGTTATTGTTATCCTCCAGGATTCTGGTTGAGTAGCTCTCGGTCTACCTTTTGTAATTATTACGTGCTGCCTTATTTGCTGCTTTTCATGCGTTGGGCATTTTCCACTCACATTACGTGTCATGAGGTTTGTGTAGGTGTTCCGTTGGTGGCGGCTGGATCGGGTGTGACGGTTTGAACCTGGAGTAGGTTGCTCACATGACTGTTTGGTGGAAATTTCAAAAGTCAGTTCGGGTGGGCAGCCCTGGAGGCAGCTGGTGGGGTAGTATGGCCATGATCCTCCAGGTGTTGCATGTATAAATATTGTGTATGTGACAAGTCATCCCAAGGCGGGGGGGAGGCAAGTCTCGCAGCCTGGCACATGGTAAGTGAGCGCTCAACTCATTCGGCCACAGTCTTCGGCCTGTTTTAAATATCAATCTGTGTTCAATATCTGTCTGCGTTAGAGTTGCATAGTCCGATGGTTTTGAGTTTCTGTCATTTTCTGAGATAAATACAGGAGGTTGATCATTATTATCTATCTTACTTTAGTATGTAGGGTATGCAGGTATTGCAGGTATTGCAATACCTCAGGGAGTTTGATGCCCCTGCCCTGCAGAGTTGTAAACCACTGCCTTGTGGTACAGGTTCTTGACAGAAGCAAAGGCTATGGGAGTAAACCCTAAACAGAAAACCATGTCACTGTGGCAGCATTAAGGGCGGTTGATGTATGGAACTCCCAACACCTCTCCCTACCAGCCACTTCAGGGAAACTAGTTTTGCACCTGTCTGGACATGTTCTTGCCGGTCTGAAACCTCTATTTTCTCCCTGCGAGAGTGCTGCTGGTAACTTGAAAAAGCCAGCAGCACTTCTACACTTTTGCAGGCAGCTTTCATGAAATGAAACCTGAAGCTGAGAGACATTAAGACCGACTCATAGACATCACTCTCACAGCAGAGAACTAAATGGAGAGCGGCAGTCAAGTAATGAAAGCAGTGTTTGTCAGATTGCGACCGACAGCATAATGATGATGATGAATGACTTTAGTATGAAGAATCTTTGTTTCAAAATCACCAACTTAAGGGGGTATTTCAAGTGAAAACATGCCAAATTTATGTTGGAATGGTTGGTAAAACGCTAATTCCAGTGAGGTCATATATGCACACATGTCTATGTCATAGGAAATCACATTCGGATCAGAACAGCAAGACCACCCAGTAGCCACTGAGCATTACACATTTTTTGGGGATAAATTGTCTTAATATGCTCTTCTATGTAGCATCAAATGCTTAATAAATGCATCAGTATCTAAGTTGGATATCTAGGATAAAACCTAGATAAGGGATTAGCTTTTGAAAATTTGCTGCTTTTATCGGACTATACAACTTTAAACCTCAGCTCATTAAATTGAGCTGTTCATGATTGTATGACGCTGCTGCATGCTCAGTTAAAACCAAAATCCTTTCAATAATTTTTCTTTAGAGTTAAAGTTGTTAAGAATTGCCACGTGATGCCCCTTCTCCCATCACCCCCTCCACACACACACACTTCAACTGGACAGTAAAGCACAACCCCATCCCAATGACCTACTTTATGCGCGTCCCTTACTGCTTCTACAAGACATCCATCTGGGGATTTCTATTGGATTGCTATAATATCGCGACCGAACGCGGTGGCCGAATCGGTAGAGCACAGGCCTCGCGTGCGGGAGATTCAGAGTTTGGTTCCTGGTCGAGTCAAACCGATGACTTATACAATTAATACTTGTTACTTCCTGAGCAGGCACTCAGCATTAATAGGATAGAGTTGGCTCAGTGTCAGGATAATGTGACCGAGTGGGATATTGGGTCATGGTGCCAGCAGCCTGATTTCCCAGTGGGGTGGCACTTTTAATTCACCATGCGTGTGCACTGTCACAAATCGGTACCTGTCCTGATATGGCTTTAGATGTTGCCAGGATGTAAAACTCCAACAACCAACCAACTATAATTTCGATCTGGTATAATTGTATTTGTGCTCCTAATGTATTGGCTCCTACTGTATTCGAATTGTCTCATATCATATCTTATTATAGATGAATATATATTAACTGACGAGACGGGATGGTCGTGTTAGTTGCGCATCCATATTTCCGCGTTGCTAGTTTGTGGGATCCAAACCTGTGGTTTCGAACCATGATCGAGTCAAACCAATGATTTAAAAATTGATACATGTCACTATCTAGCCTGGTGCGCAGCATTAGTAGGTTATAGCAAGGAGTAGTGGAGTGAGGAATACCAATTGTACGCGATTTAAGTCTTTGCGGCTTAATCAACTAATGCAACAAAAGAAAAACAAGCAAGAAAATGTTGAGCTTTCCATACGAGTATTCAAATAAAAACAATTATATACCTAGAGTGCTGCACCATGACGCCTTCTGAGAATCTCATTTCAAAGTGAGCTATAAAAAGGGTGTTGCCTGTGATTGGTTTACTGTCTCAGGAGAGCTTGCCTTTGACCTTGCAATCCCACATCGCCCAAATAAAGCACTACACCCAGCCTATTTGGTTTCAGTATTCACTTATCTTAGACGTTGATGAAGAAGGAACCCTCATTATAACGGCAAGGACAGGGAGGGCAATTTCAAAATAACTAAAATTAATATTCCATATATGCGGTATGTGGCATGCAAATGTGAATGCATATGCAGCATGTGGCATGCATTTTCAGTCTTTCTTGCTCCAAATGTGTGAAGGAAAGGCAAAGTTCCTTTTTGCTCTATGGCATATGGAGCAGCATTCACATTCGCATTCGCATTCACAGCGATTGATCCATGGATCAATCCACTTGCTGCATTCACATTCACATCCAGACATGGAGGCATCGCTGTACATTTACATGCTTTTCCATTTCTTCTCGCATTCACATACCGCATACCAGGTATCTGTAATGTTAGCTTAACCCTACTTTAAATATATGGGGGAAAAAAAGAAAAAAAGCAATACTGTGCAAAATCCTATGTAACTGCACCATTTATTACATTTACCAAGCTCAGCGTACACCAAACGGGAATATATTCAGAACCCTGTTGATCGGCTGCTTGAGTGAGATAGTACCATTATCAATGCACGTGACTTATTTATGTCATACAGGCATTATTTTCATCACCCTGGAGGGCCTTATGCCATCGGACACCGCACCATTGCTAATCGTAATGTATCTAACTTTGCCGATACCCTGACGCGCGTCGCCGACCGTCGCTGTCCATCAATGATTACCAACGCACGCCTAAAGTGCGTGTAACGCTTCCAGACGTCTCCCGAAGTTTCACCAAAAAGTGACACACGTCGACCCACGTTGGCAAGAAACGTCGTAATGTGACAGCACCATTAAGTAGCCATTCCTCAGATTCGATTAAATTGAAAACAAAAATACTGGTGCTTTAATTTGTGTTGTTTTTACAACGGCCTGTAGGAGAACCTCGATATGCCATTCACTTTAACATCCAATGTTCTTGTTGATACTTAAGTCTTACCCATTACCACCATCATGAAAATAACCACCATGATGTAGACGCCCACATCAATATAGAATAGCTTACATTGAGCTTAAGATATTGTACCTAGCATGTAATTACTGTCACATAGTTGGGACTAGGCGGTTAGGTGCCCACTAAACTACACAAGGTACTGGCAGTTTCACAGTGCGGGTTCCAGTCCTGAAGTCCCGGGTGGCTGCTCACCACGGAGTGAGCTGCTCAGTGAATGGTGTTATATAGTGTGTGGGTATTGGAATGGTGCGAGGTAATTAGAAGGTGACATGGACATATCTATACATATATATAGCTAGATATAGCTATATATATATTTTTTTATATGTATATATTGATATATATGAATACATATATCTATATATATATATCTAAAAATATTTATAAATATATATATATATTTATATATTCTTATATGTAGCTATATATATATATCCTATAGATAGCTATATATGAAGACTTCATGCGCAAAACCACATGAATGGCAATCCAAAAATGGAGATAAACATTGGAATCAAACCTACAAAAGGTTTATTTGATATATTCCTACTTTTTTGTTCATTGCTCCATAACCATACGATCATTTGAAAAGTGGAATTAATGAGAATTGAAATTATTTTCAGGGAAAGATCTTTTATTTAAACCACATTATTGGATTGGCGTTTACATGGTTTTGTGCCTGAACTCTTCATATATATATAGCTAGATATAGCTATATATATATATATCTATACGTATATATGGATACATATATCTATATATATATCTAAAAATATCTAAAAATACATATATATATCTATATATAGTTATATGTAGCTATATATATATCTCTTATATATAGCTATATATATCTATATATGTTTATAAATCCAGCACGATGCATAATCGTTGTCTCTACATGGCTAAAATGGCTACAATGACATAAATGCACAAGTCATTATATACAAATACTGATTTTCTTTTTCTTTTGGTTTCTTTGCTTCTAATGCATGAATAATTGAACGAATATCCACCATCATATTTGCACGCCCTCTGAAGGTTATCACATGTACACCACTCAACCTAGCTCAGGAGGGAGGGTGAACACTTAAAATAAACATGGATATAAATATAGATATGTATATATACACATTATACACGGTGCGCTTACATAGATATAGCATCATGTTGGGGCAATGGTATGCATATATGAAGATTTCAGGTGAAAAAACACACATAAACTACAATCCCAAAATGGAGCTAAACATTGGGATCAAACCTACAACAAGTTAATATCTTTATATTCCCACTTTTTTGTTCATTGCTCTATAGCCATATGATCATGTGAAACGTGGAATTAGTGAGAATTACAATTATTTTCATGTAAGAAATCTTTGTTTTAAACTACATTTTTGGATTGGTGTTTACATGGTTTTGCGCCTGAAGCCTTCATATGAAGAGTTCAGGGACAAAATCACGTAAACGCCAATCCAAAAATGTGGTTTAAATAAAAGATCTTTCCATGAAAATAATTTCAATTCTCATTAATTCCACTTTTCAAATGATCCTATGGTTATAGAGCAATGAACAAAAAAGTAGGAATATATCAAATAAACTTTTTGTAGGTTTGATTCCAATGTTTATCTCCATTTTTGGATTGGCATTTACGTGGTTTTGCACCTGAAGTCTTCATTATGTACATGCATATATAATGGGTAGATTGGATATGTAGGATACGTAGGATAGATAGGATAGATAGGAAGCAAGATGGTAGCTGCACACCAACTGTCACGTGACGCGCATCTCTGCGTTGTTGTTGATTTTGGTGTTGTTGTTGGGAAAATATCGGTAAATCAGCGTATACTGACATATCACGTACATTGAAACATGTGGGATAGCGGCGATCAGCGAGGGGCGAGGGGACAGGCAATTATTATCACCAAGGAAACTTATTAATGATTTGCGCCGAGCAAGTGATGAGTTTCCTAATCGAATTCAAAATAATATTTCCAAAAACAAACGCGCCTATCTAGATATCAGGCATACTTTTGTTTTGAAAATGTTGATTAATAACAATTGGGAAATTGGAAATTGATTAGCAATTGCTCATTTGGCGTGGGAATTCTTTTTAAGGCAAGTAAGATAGAAACTCGTTTCTTTTTTTGCAAAAAGTTATCATAACTAGCAAGACGCAA
Source organism: Branchipolynoe longqiensis (assembly GCA_030323885.1). NCBI lineage: Eukaryota > Metazoa > Annelida > Polychaeta > Phyllodocida > Polynoidae > Branchipolynoe > Branchipolynoe longqiensis. Next base: position 40,084,681 of record CM059191.1, read on the forward strand.
AATTTGGTATATATGGTTTGTGATTTTACATGATGCGTTTCACACATTGAGTAGCGATCTACATAACTTGTATCACGATTTGTGACACGATACACAACAAAATCGTCCCTGGATATGATCCTCTACATAACCAAATGTATGTAGATACTCGCGTTTGATTAATTATCTCTTTGTGGTTTTGCCACTTGGAAATAAAAAGTAATAATTTACTGGATTCGATAGGCGGCAATGTGACCTACTTAAGTTAAGTTAAGTTGTATTTAGCTTCACTCCAAATATGTCCAAAGATAGGGAGTTCTGGCACATATTATTCTGAGATAAAATTAAAGTAGGTTTTAATGGTCAAACAAATCTAATTTGATAAGAAATATGAATAAAAATAAAATCCAACGCATTATGCAACTTTACAGGTTCAGGGGATCTTAGATGTGTGGGATGAGACACTGCAACGGCTCAATTCATCATATATAAATCTAGGACGACGTTGCAAATCGGCGTAAATATTTACCTTATTTGATTTATTAGTTTAAATATTCACTTTAAAGGACACCCCCAAAATGTTGACAAACCATTGTTGGATTTGGAATCAGTCCTCACGTCCTGATGAAACTGGATTTAGACATTCAATATTGCTAGCCATGAATATTAGATACTTCACGAAATGTCAGAAATTGTCAGGGGCTGTTTAGAATTTAGAAACCAAAGTGTCACATTATATAAGTATGCTTTATTTAAGCCCTACACACCGATTTCAATTGAGGTCCTTAGAATTACATTTTTAGTTTAAATGTTGATTCGTGAAAATGAAGATTTTAATAGGAACAAAAGAAGGGAAAAGACGAAACAAATTAAGAAAAAGAAAAAGAAAAAAAGAAAAAGTAGAAATCATAGGACAAGAGGAAACACTTAAACCTGAAAATAAAGCCAAAAAGGGAAAAAAGAGACAATAATAAGTAACATAAAAAGGAAAGAAGGACATTTACAAAACTAAGAAAACCCAGAAAATTCAAACCTCATAAAATGAGTAGAATAAAATAAATATTCCATATATGTAGTATTTGACATGCGAATGCATACGTGGCATGTGGTATGCTATTTTTGGTTTTTCTTGCTCCAAATATGTTAACGAAAGTCAAAGTTCCTGTTTGCTCTATGGCAAATGGAGCAGCAGTCGCATTCACATTCAAATTCGCACCAATCGATCCAAAGATTGATCCACTTGCTGCATCCAGACATATGGAAGCACCACTGTGCATTTCCATGCTTTTCCATTTTCTGTCGCATTCACATACCAAAATACCACATATACGGAATATATTACCTTAAGAAGACCAATCCGAAAGCAGAGAATAATTAGAGAAAAAAATAAAATAAATTTAATAAACAAAGCACAAAATAGAATAAGAAATCAAACAGATGCCTCCTACATACTCCAACCAGACCCCCCCCCCCCACACACACCCTCCCACCCACCCATCCCAATCCCTGCCCGTCCCTCTCGCCAAACATCACTCTTCGCGCTGATCAGAAGTAATAGAGAAAACCCGCCCAGTATAGGATATTCAGGCAGGTGAAGCTGAACGGGAATATGATGCGCGCCAGCGAGTCGATCTTGCTGACGCTGAGAGAGCCCGTCTTGTTCATGGACTTGAAGTGTCGGTATTTGCTGTTGCCTCGGAGACAGTTGATGAACATCACCCAGCAGCTGTCCTTCCTGTACTCGGTGACGCTGATCATCGTGTGGCCGTTGATGTCGGTGGTGATGGTGCGACGCACCTGACCCTGGTTGCAATTCTTCAGTAGCGGCTTGTTCATGTCGTTATCCTGCAAAGCAAAGTGAACGATAATAAGGGAAGGGCGAGGAGAGTCGAGAGGTCGGGGGTGGGGGGGGGGGGGACTATGATTTCGGTATTTGGTGTGTGGATCGTGTTAAAAGCTATATAGTCCGATGAAAACATAAAATCTTTAAAATTAAATTAAACTCCTCTTGTTCATGTTATTCTCCCGCAAGCAAAGCGAGCGATAATAGGAGTACTTTAGTTCTTTTTCCGATATGACTACTATTCTAACTGTTATTATTTTATTATACAAACACAAAATCATCAAGGACGAATACATAAAGGATATAGAACAGAAGCCTCCCTCGGCACAGATAAATCCTTTGTTCTCTGTGGCGGAGTGGTTAGAGTGTTCACCTTTTGCTAGGTCGGACTCCTAATCCGAAAGTCGGTGGTTCGATTCCCCATGCCCCCACCTCTGCCAATTTGGATTTCCACCGCTGTGTATAACTTACAGCATCATCAAAGGCCAGTTGCTCTTATACCATGTCTATGTGGTGTGGGAGCTTAAACATTCCTTGTGTCAGTAAAAGTGTAGGCTCAGGCTTTCTATCGACAAACTGTCTAATGGTGGAAACACGTCTATTCAGACTTATCTGCGATAGGCAGTATAAATTTGCAAGAAAAAAATATATGATGCTTTGTACTAGGTTAGTACAAATTCACCAAGTTACCTAGGTTTAATATCCTTAATCTTAATCAGTATCCAGAGTTTGGTTCCCGGTCGAGTCAAACCAATGACTTATAAAATTGATACTTGTCGGCTCCCAGCCAGGTGGTCAACAGTAATAGGATAGGGCAAGGACTAGTTGGCTCAGTGTCAGGATGATGTGACTGAGTGGGATATCGGATCATGTTGTCGGTGGTTTGATTTTCCAGTGGAGCAGCACAATAAAATCGTCATGAGTGTGTACTGTCACAATTAAGTCAATACCCGTCCTGATATTACCTTAGATGTTGCCAGGACGGAACACTCCAACATGCAACCAGAACCGTGTATACCATGCTCCTTGCCTGGCTTCCAGACAGTTCCCACTCTGCACTAATATCGAGATTCTCTCCATTCTGTTATCCCTCCATAAAATCAAGGCCAAATAACATGAAATTATCTATCCCAGACGGATCACCCTATATCATACACTGAAATGAGTAAATCAATCTATGGTGAGGTCTGATAGCTAAGTATAAAAAAAAAGTAAACCTTGGTTTATTTAATGACTCCTCTACATTGATTTTTGTATTGCATCATCGGAAATTGGACTTCAAACATATGGTCATTCGGACATATTTCTTTGGAGGAAATCTGCTGCCACCACATAGGCTACTCTTTCCGAGAAACAGCAAGGGATATTTTATATGCAATTTCCCACATACAGGATAGCACATGCCACATCATTTGACGAAGCAGTAGTGGACCACTGGTTGGAACGGAAAATAGCCCAAACTGCAAACAGGTCCGTCCATTGAGAAGGGTCGATCTGATGAGTGACACCTTCACATGTGGACATGCTACCTGATATAAGTCCCGCTCCACAAACTAAGTATCCAAACACATATGTAGTAATGTTAAAGACAATATAATTGCCACAACTCAGAATGATACCCAATAACACCTATGAATAACATGCCTCACAGAAGCTTTTCCTCATTAAAAAACCCAGATACTAGTGGGTCACACTATTCCGGATTGAGCAACGGACAGAATTTTCTGGTCCGGTGGTGTTCGGGCGTGATAAGTATGAAATGTATCAAAATGTGTCAAAATGTTGCAATATCAGGTCAAAGGCCACCGGACGAACAAACATTAAATGGACATGAAACATACATGAACGGATAGCCAACGGATGATAAGCGGACTAAACAAACTCAAACTGGACAAGAACTGTAGACGTCAATCTGGTGTCATCCCTTCCAAGTTTTGTGCATGTTCAAAACTTGCCACCATAGACGCCGGACACCACCGGACACAGAACGGAAACGATGGATGCTGACCATATAGAAACCAGATATTGACATATTCCACTGGACTTTGTTCGGTTTCTTTCCGTTTTCCCCAATCCGGTGAGGTGTGACAGAACCTTTAACCCCAAATAACAACCATAATGATGGTTCAGCATCACAAAATAACACACTGACTCACCAATCATCGTATAAACATTTAGTTACTACCTATGACCTTAGCAACAACCTCTAACACAACAGATTACCTCTCTTCTTCCTCTTCATCCCTTTCCTTATATTTACTGATAAGATCGGTACCGAAGCCGATACTATTACTACTGAGAGTGCAGCCATTGCCAGTCGGACTATTCCACTGCCCTGTGATTGGTTGGTTGGTTGTTGGAGTTTTCCATTCTGCCAACATCTAAGGTAATTTCCGGACGTGTACCGAATTGTGACAGTGCGCACTCATGGTGACTTTATAGTGCTTCCCCACTGGGAAACCAGACCACCAGCACCATGACCTGATATCCCCCCCAGTCATATCATGACACCAAGCCAACCAGTCCTTGCCCTATCCCAATAATGCCGAGCGCCTGGCTAGGAAGTGACAAGTATACATTTTAAAGTCATTTGTTTGACTCGACCAGGGTGAATCCCACAATCTACCAAAATGGGGGACGGCGCTCAACTCATTCGGTCATCCCGTCTGCTCTGCTGCTCTGTGAAGGCGGAAGGATCCACGTACACTGCCTGATACTCAAGGTAACATCAGTAGTGGGTGCCGATTTATCTCCCCTACCGTGTCCAATAATTAGGACAGTAACCCCTGCCACCATTGCCAGTTTACTGTGGCTATATATTACATTTTTATAGCTGGATTTTACTTCCCTGTCTTCTCCACCCTAGCTCCAGATTGCTCATGTAGTCGGGCCCTCGTGCGTATGGGATCTATATATCTAACAACTACACATTTAAAAATACCAAAAAAAAAGACAACCTCCCCCTTTACGCCAAGAAAAAGATAAGACAATAACAAGAAAATCTCCCGATGGGGTTGCCATCGTAACATGGGTGACCCCTCACACCAGGCCAATCTGACCCCTCTCCACTCTAGGGTGTCCCCTCATATCAGCCCTCTCCTCTCAAGGTAATAACACTTCTCTTTGCATTTGTCACCCTGCCAGCTGGCATATCAAACCGGCTAGAAAATAATAACCTGCCAACTATGCCATGGTGATAATACAACGCTATAATAGCAGGATTTTAATATTAATTAATGTTAGGTTTTCTTTGTTATAATAATTGTAACAATTATTATAATAATTATAATAATAATAATTATTATAATAATTATTATAACAATTATTATACTAATTATCATACTTCTTATAGTAATTATTATAATAATTGTTATACTAATTATTATGACAATTATTATACCAGTTATTATAATAATTATTATAATAATTGTTATAATAATAATTATAACAATGAAAACCTATCATTAATTAATATTACAATCATGCTATAATAATTATAATGAACGAAACACATAAGGATTTAGTCATAATTAGAATCGTGAGTTTTCTTATTATAACTATAATACTTTTAAATATAATTATAATAACAACAATACCAATTATTATAATAATACTTATTATAATGCTTATTCTATGGATTATTTTTATTATTATTTTTATTATAACAAAGAAAACCCACCATTCAACTTGTGACTAAATCCTTATATGGTTGCTTGTTGCGGGTTTTCATCCTGGGAACATCTCAAGTCATATCAGGATGGGTACCGACTTGCGACAGTGTGCTCTTATGGCAACATTATAGTGCTGCCCCACTTGTAAACCAGATCGTTGGCACCATGATCCAATTCCCCATTCAGTCACATTATCCCGATATTGAACTGACCAGTCATTGCCCTATGCTAGTAATGCCAAACATTAGGCTAGGTAGCGACAAGCATCCACTTTGTAAGTCATTGGTTTGAATCGGCTTGGATTCAAACTCATGACCTTCCAACCAGGAAGCGTCTGCTCTTTCCAATTCGATCAACGCGTCCGGTCCCACATCCTTACATACATACATAACTACACACACACACACACTATATATATATATATATATATATATATATATATATATATATATATATATATATATATATATATATATGAATTATAAATGTATATTACATAATTTATATATATATATAAACACCCCAAATAACCGATGCTTTTTTGTGTGTGCTTGCTGGACGCTAAACAAACAAACAAATATAATATAAAAGAAAACTCCAGAAATGACGAAAGCAAGTTCGTTTTTGTTGTAAAAGTGTTTTTCATATGTTCAGATGAATACAACTTTTACCCATTCATAAAAAATAACACAATTTCATTCATCCACTTCTGCTAATAAGGCGCCCATGCAGTCACCCGCGAATATTGCCCACAAGAGGGCGCCACTGCCGACGGCTAAGTCATGCGCACTGCAGCAGCCAAATGTCGGCGCTGGTGTCTGCAGACTGCGGGCCAGACATCAGCGTTGCGCTGGCCAGTTCATCTGCACGCTGACTACACAATACCTTACCAGCGCTGGCCAATCTGCCTGCCTATCTACCAGATGGGATGTCTACTGGCGTCCCCGCCCTCGCCCCGCCCCAACTCCGACCCCGGCCCTACTACCGGAGTCGCCACTAATGTACTTTGTGCCAACAGCAAATAGATAAATATAAAAATATATATACATATATATATATATGACTATATAACAATATTTAAAAATATTAAAAAAAATATATAAATATATATATATATATATATATATATATATACATACAGGAAAACCTCTCTAACTGACCAACTCCACAGATCGACCACTCCTCTATATCGATCCCTTTATTTGGGTCCCAAATGACCACCCATACAATAATAGCATTGTGATGATAAAAAAAACCTCCCTAAACCAACCACCTCCGTCAATGGACAATTTGAAGTCGGTTCCATGGTCGGTCTATTTAGAGGGGTTTTAATGTATATATATATATATATATATATATATATACAGTAAGAACTGCATATATATATATATATATTTATATATATATACATATATGCTGTATAAGTCATTATATGAGTATAATAGGGCCGGAAGCTTCCATCTTCTCCCCAGCCCTATCTCCTCCCCCCTTCTTAACCTACAAACTTCCATTCTACTCTCACTCATATCCGGTGGGGGGCGCCACACATCTGTGCATGCACCACTGCCCCCCCTACATACACTCACTGTACCATCAGATTTTTCTTTTGCGGTAAAGGGCGTAGTTCCTCTTGCCAGAGATTACAACTCTTACCCACTATCATGTCTTGTGTCTTTCTTATTATGTAGGACAACTATTATATATATATATATACAGTAAGAACTGACCAACTCCACTGATCGATCACTTCCCGATATCGATCGCTATACTGTATGTATATATATACACACACATTAAAACCTCTCTAAATGACCGACTCCACTGCTCGATCACTTCCCGATATCGATCACTTCATTTGGGTCCCAAACGACCGCCCATACAATAGCATTATACCAATAACAAACACTCCCTAAACCGATCACCTCCCAACATGGACCATTTCAAGACGGTCCCATGGTCGGTCGATATATATATATGATTTGACTTATATTTATAAGAACTCAACTCTAGAGAAACAGGAACATTACTTTTGTTGTTTTTCTCCCCGTTTCTATTTCTTTCTCTCTTTCTCTCCCACTTTGTTTGTACCTTGTGAATTGATTCATGGATTAGCGATGGTGGAGCTTCTAGATTAAAAATGATCCCTTCTTAAAACTTCATGGTATTACATGATACTCCTCCAGCATCTATCATCACCTTGTTGAAGTTTCTGCAATTTAAAAAGAAACCAGATACATATATTATTAGATCTACCTTTCTTCAGTTTGAAATAACTTTTATTTATATATATATATATATATATTTATATATATATCTATATTTATATATATTTATTTTACATTAGTTGTTTAAGCAGGGGAAATATCAATCGTGGACGATTGGTCTTCCTGATTCCACTGCTCATTGACCAATTGTTATAATGCAAAGCGCCTGGCTAGGAAGCGACAAGTATCAATTTTTAAGTCATTCATCCAGACATGGGTTCGAACCAATGGTCTACCAACACAGGAGATGGACACTCTAACTCATTCGGCTATCCCGTTATTTTATATATTATATTATTTTATATATTTATTTTATAACTATCTCCCTAATATATTTTAATCTGAACCACAACAATTAGCTAAATTTCATTCGACGAATAGGCCTATCTAACTTAGCTACTGATGCTCATATTAGGCATTTGCTGCCATATAAAAGGGAATACTGAGTCAATTTAACAGAACCTGCTATCACAAAAGCTTCCGGTGTCAGAGTTTTGGCGTGCTTGCCAATATTAATTTAGCATATTTGCACTTCAGATATATCTCAAAACTTAGCCATTTAAATTAAACCATACTTGAAGTTAAAATAATGTAGATCATAACAATCAATTTAATATAGTGATCCCAGAAAAATGACAGACATTCAAAACCATCGGACCTATGCAGCTTTAATATCATTAAGCTATTGGTGAGGGAACTTGAAGACTTTGGCATAGTGAATGAAATTCATCCTTAGCTTGCATATATTTATCACGACGCAACACCCCAACCAACGAACGAACCAACCATCCAACCAACCATCCAACCAACCATCCAACCAACATCATGCCTCTACCCTCCACCTCCAGGCTCAACCGACCCATTCGACATCCCCCGACGTCCCCCGACATACCCCGACGACGGCCGATACTGACAATGCCACACAGCTACATACAAGCCTATGATATGTAAATAGGAGTAGTCTAATCTAGTAGTAAGAGTAGAAAATATAAAACACATATATGCTAAGAAAATCCAAAAAAATTAACATAGACTACTAACCAGACCAACCAACTATCTATCTGCTACTGAAATTCAGGCGATCAAATACCTCATCAGCAGCTACGGTGTGATAAGATAACACCAACACTACAGGTGGCCAGCATTCAAAACAAGCCTGAATACCCAGCCGCAATAAAACAAAGAATTAATTAAAAAAGCAAAAGAAAACCCAGTTCTGATACCCCTACTCTCCCTTTCCTTGCCTGCCTCTACGACCCCCCCCCCCCCAACCCCAACACACTTAACCACCCTCCCCCACCCACAAATACATACAACAATACAAGTGAAACCATGACAGATGAACCTCGATTTATTCCGGCCTCTCTCACAGCAACACCCTCTCGTGGCTGGTGACGGGGAATGTATGCATGTCATGATTACTAACCAGAGGGAAGCTTTAACCACTCCAGGTGATATCGAAGGGAAGTGCTTTGAAGTGGGGAGGCATGAGACTGGTGGAGTAATAGGGACTTAGTTGGTGGACGCCTATTACTACTACTAGACACACTCCCCTCGTGGGAAGTTCATCACTCTCAATGACCTCATCGAACACTTTACATCCGGGCATCTCAAGACACTGCGCGCGCAGACAGACATTACCTGGTGCCGAGATGAGAGAGACAGTAGAGTAGCCCCCATCCACAGACACACTTCCCTCCTCCTCCTCCTCCTGCCTCTCCTGTCAGCGCCCTAGAGGCACCCCCCTCCCCCCTCCCCCCAGAACAAAAAGTAAACATCGGTTATTGGGGGTCATATCCCGAGAGGCACGCACACCCACCCCACACACGCGTACACCCACACACATACACCCACATATACCCACACCATCACCCATAGACCCACACCCACATTCACATCCACACTCATACCCACACCCACACGCACATTCACACCCACCCACACCCACTCACCCTACACCCACACCCACACCTATACTCACACGCACACGCACACCCACACTCAGACCCACACCCAACCCCACACTGACATCCACACCCACCCCATTCTCTCTCACACACCCGCACCCACACAAATACCCACACCCACAAGAACACCCACACCCACAGATATACCCGCACATATACATACACCCATACCGATACTTACACCAATACCCACACTCCCACTCCCCTGTCCACACGTAACCACATACTCAGCCCGCTCACTGAGCGTGGTTCCAATTGACGTGGCGCGGACCAATCAGCGCCCGCTGATTAACTACCAGAAAACACCTGGTGGCCAGCAGCGGAACCAGCAAGTGAACTTGGCTGTCCGTTTTGAGTGGCAGGAATTCCTGGTGTCACGTGATCTTCATGTCGGATGGAGTTCCACTCAGGAGCCATCCTCCAGAAGTTCACCCCGGAATTAAAAAAAACTAAGTAAAACAATAAATATTTCATAGGGGCTGATGAGAATTGGAAAATATTGCGCATAAAGTGGGACTCGAACCCACATCTCTTTGCATTCCGGACCACTGTGCTAACCATGACACCAACTAGGCTACCTGATGTCACCACACAACCCACTTCTACCTGGCTATGCGGTTCCTTGCCTGAGAGTTCAGTGGGGACTACTACACTCGTCCACCTGTAATTGTAAGTATTACAATTACACGCATACAGGCAATGCACTTACATAGATACATACACATGGTAGGTTCCATGACTATACAATGCGTAGCTTGTACAGGATCATGGTAATATAAACCAGTGTCATGGGGAGTGATGAAAGTAGGAAATAGTGTCTAGAGTGGGACTCAAACCCACATCTCTTTGCATTCCGGGTCAGTGTGCTAACCATCACACCAGCTAGGCTCCCTGATGTCACCACACTACCCCTGCATACCTGTCTATGTGGCTTCTTGCCTGAGAGGTCTGGTTAGACTACTACAAATAGAAGGAAAATAAGATGAAATAACAAAGTAAAGTAAAGATATTAAAAATTTAATGATGTCTCTAGATCACATTGGTTCTTGTATCATCAGTTATTGGATGTCAAAGATATATGGTTATTCTGAAATATCTCTTTGCTGCCAACACATAGGCTACTGTTTCCGATAAGCAGCAAGGTGTCTTTTATAAGCAGGTTCCGACAGACAGGACAGCATATACTGCCGCCTTTGATGAGCCAGTAGTGGACCACTGTTCGGAATGGAAAATAACCCTAACTACAAATGGGTCCACTGAACAGGACCGACAGGATGACTGACACCTTCACAGGTGGACACGCTACCGCCTGAGCTATGTCCCATTCCTAAAATGAAATTAACTAAAAAGCTACGGAGGATCAACATTTCCGTCCAAGGCGCAGCAAATGGACTGGAATAAACCATATTTATGCATTCAGCACTGACTTTCTAGGCTAAAATCCGGTTAGCAGAATGTCTAAAGGCAACTTCACATTCCCAGGTCTTCACCATGGATCCATCCTCAACGTTGCTTAAAGTTGCAAAATCGAATGGTTTTGAGTTAAATGTTATCCTTCAGCTATTTAACTTGATTAAAAATGGTTATCCTTCAGCTATTTGAAGTAAATCCACGTAAAACTAAATGTAATGTGTACACTGAAATAGTATACACCATACGGTTATCTGGCTTGCCACAGCAACATGTTTCTAATAATTTGATTTTATATTTATTCTATGGAACAGTATATCTGTAATGAGCATCTCATATTGAATGCGGATACGCAAGCTAATTAACATAAAAGCTAATATGTGTGTTGGTTTTGAACATTTGAAGAGTTCACCCTCAAATCCATTTAAACTCCGATTCAAAGATTTAGTTTAAGTAACAGATTTTTACCTGAAAATAATTTTAGTTCTCAATAATTCAGGACACGAGACGGAGCTATAAGATGGAACTTTATTGGAGTTCGAAGCATAGTAGTACAAGGCAGGCAATGGATCAATGTAACAATGGGAGCAGTCGAGACATGTGACTCGGTTAATGTATGATCAATAGTGTCATGTCGGTAATCGGTGATCAGGAGTTATAGTACAATAGATCAGGACATTTTGAGGCATGATCAGGTAATAATAGTTAATTAGAGAAATCGAGCAGATCATTAGGTGATCAATAGTGAGTCGGTAATCAGGTATATAATGGTTATCGGTGCAGTGAAGAGATCAATGAGAGGATAAGTACATCAGGTGTGCAGGGAGGTAGTGGTATGTGGTTAGGGGGAGTAGGGGAGGGTGGTGTAGGAGGTATGGAAGAGAGTGTGTGGGAGGCGTAGGAAGGGGGGGGGGGCGAGAGGAAATTAGGGGGAGGTCAGTCGGGTAGGGTGAGGTAGTGTTTTCTCGGTCGTGATCCGGGCCTCAACCAAATAGTGTTGAGAGTGCCCGGGTCGCGGCCGAGAAGGCGTCGGGGCGGACATATCGGTGGATGGCGGAGGACCGCCAGTGGCCAATGTCGCGGACGTCCTGAAGGGTCGCCCCGGCTGCGGCACAAGCCTGGGCGGCGCCTCTGCGTATACTATGCAGAGTGTATTGTCGATAGTTTTGGACGGCGCTGTGCTCGAGCGCTTTCCGGAGGATACGGGTCATCGTCCGTGTCGTCAAGGGGCCGTCGGTGGAGGTCATGAAGGCTGGGTCGTCAGGGGCCAGTCGGGTGTGGGCGGCGTAGCGCCTCCAGGCGCGTACAGGGCAGTAGTTGGAGTTCTGTAGCCTGGGTATTCGGATGGTGTAGGCGTCATGGGGCGATCGGGAGGTCTTAGTCGACCGCACCTTGACGATGAGGTGGGTCGTGTGGTCAGTGACGTCGGCGGCTCTGATGGTGTGCCCCGGATCGTCCCTGCGTCCGGTCACGAGGAGGTTTCCTTGTCTTAGTAGGGTGAAGTAGGCCATCAGGAGGGTCGACCTCAGGACAAGGGCCGGGTGGCCCGCGTCGGACAGGTAGTCGAGCACTCTCCTGAGCTGTTTCACGGACAGTGGGGGCGCCTGCCTGGTCACGTGGTGGGAGGACCTCGTTACGCCGCGTTTGACAGTGGCGACTAGGTAGGTGTCAAAGGGGGCAACCGCGCCTGTCGACAGGCTGACCCATGTTCGGGCAGCGCTGAGATAGTTCATGACTGCCCCGGGTGTGGCCAGGGTGTCATCGAGGTGGGCAAGGTATGCGGCGACGTCCATCTGCTTGGGGCGGCGTGGGTTGTAGGAGGTCATTCGTGCGTGTTTGAGGTACCTCCTTGTTTGTTGTATCTTGTTGCGCCAAGTTCCGGGCGCTAGTCCGGCCCGGAATAGTCGGATGATGTCTTGGTTTCCGTTGCGGGTGCCTGGGGAGAGAGAGGCAAATTAACGAACTCCCCAGGCTAGAGATTTCCGGCGAGGATGTCAATGTCATGTGTAACTCGGATCCGTTCGAGGTCCATGTCCTCCACGAAGCGGTCTGCCTTGCGATGGGCAACTTCGTCGAATGGGGCCCTGCTGAGGGCATCGGCGAAGGTGATCTCGACGCCGGGTTTGTGGAGGACCTGGACCTCGCAGGAGCGGAGAGCGGCGAAGGACCAGATTGCTCTGGCACAAGCACAGAGGATGGGGTCCCTCCCGGCCCCAGAGTCGAGAACCATCTGGGAAGACTGGTTGTCAGTATTGACTATTATGGCGTAGTCATGTGGGTTCGGGGGGGAGAGTGCATGGAGGGCCACAATGAGGTTGAGGGCCTCTAGCTGATGAATGCTGTGGTTGCCTTCCAGGAAGTTTTCTGAGTACGCCTCGGAGAGGTACCCTTTTGGTGAGTGTGCGCCTCCGGCCTTCAGGGAGGAATCGCATTCGATGATCCACTCGTGTTTGGGTGGTGGGCGGAGGAGGACCACGCCGTTTGAGGCTGCGGCGTAGGTGAGGAACCAGTGGATGTCCTTTGTCATGTCGAGTGTGATGGGGTGTTTTACCGGTGTGAGGTGCATGTCGGAGGGCATCGAGTATGCGGTTCATGAATCGACGTGCTGGGCGCACACACCTGGCTACGTGTTGTAGTCGCCCGACCAGTCGCTGGAGGTCTTTCTTAGATGCCTTTGCCTGTGGGGTCCATCTGCGGCATTCGTCGATCACGTCAGTGAGCTTAGGTGATGGGATCTTGACCGTCATGTCATCGGTGTCAACCACGAATCCGAGCCATTCGAGGGAGTGGGTCGGGGGAACACACTTCTGGGGTGAGAGGGCCAGGCCCAGGTCTGCCGCGAGCTCTAGGGCGTCGAGGTAGGCGGCGTCCGCCATTTTTTGGGTTGCTGCCACTCCGACAAAGTCGTCCAGGTAACAGAGGACGAAGTGTCCTTTGCGGCGGAGTAGGTGGACGACCGCGTTCGTGGTTCGGGCACAGGCCATGGAGGATGTGCGGCACCCGAACGGGGGGGGCGATGTCGAAGTATGTTAGTCCGTCAAGGGTCACTCCAAGCAGTGGGACCGACAGTGGGCAGGTTCGTAACTGTCTGTAGGCTCTGGCGAGGTCGATGGTCCAGACACACGCCCCGACCCCCAGGCGGGTGATCTCGTCCGTGAGGTCGGCGATGTTAGGGAGGGTGTATGTGGCGGGTCGGCCTTGATAGTAGCCTTTTCTAATGCCCGAGTTGACGCTCGCGCCCCTCGGGAAGCTCAGGTCGACGATGACCCGCCTCTCCTGAGTGTTCTTTTTAGGGCGGGTCATCATCGGGCTGACCTGCGCCCAGGGCGTGAAGGGTGGCTCGAGGAAGGGGCCGATGAGGGCTCCCTTGGCCGCCTCGATTTGGATATACTTCCTGACCCAGGCGAGGTGCTGGGGGGCCTCGCGGTGGTTTGCTGTGGAGGGGACGGGAGGTCCGTCCGCAGTGTAGTCAGCGGGCCACCCGTACTCCAGGAAGTCCACGAGCTGGTCGTCGTGGTATCCAGTAAGGAGGTCCCTCCAGCGGTCTATGTTGAGGTCGGATGGGACTGGGATCCGAGCTGCAATGTAGTTGGGGAGGCCTGAGCGCCTCACCTCGTCGTATGTATATCGATATATGTCGTTTTTCCATATCTGGGGTATGGAGGTAGGCCAGAATCGGTCTAGGATGTTCCTGTATGAGAGTGGTGTGTGCGGAGGGTTGTAGTGGGGTGCCGCCGAGGTGAGGTCATTGTTGGTGACTTCGTCAATGTCCTCGTCGGCCGCCTCTCTTTGGTAGTAAGTGAGTAGGGCGTCGAGAGGTTCGGCCTCGTCGTTGTTCGTCCTATTGTCGTCGACGTGGTTGGTTATCGGTGACCGAGAGAACGGCTGCACACATCCGACCGTGGTGCGGGTCGGCTCGTAGCGGACTACAACAGCAGTCTGTGGTGGGTTGTCATCGACTGGTCGTTCTGTGTCAGTGATGTTCTCGGTGGTTCGTGCCGTCTGGGGCGGGTCGTGGGTGCCGTCGGATCTGAGGGGAGCTGGGAGGTGGGGGATCGGGGTGGCGTGTGGGGTGGTGTAGTCTGGGAGTGAGGTCGAGCCTGTGGTGGGGTGGGGTGTGGGGGAGGGTTGGGTGCGGTGGAGGGTGGTGATGGGGGAGGCGGGGTGGTGGGGGGTGGTGTGGGCTATGGTTGGGGTGGAGTGGTTGCTGAGAGTGTGGTTGGGGGTGGGGGGGTTGGTAGGTCGGCGTGGTTGTGGTCGGGGGGGTGGGGTCGGGGGTGGGTGGGTGGGGTGTGGGTGTGGGTCGGCGTGAGGGTGGGGTGCGGGTGTCCGTCCGATGCCAGTGAGCACGTGGTCTGTGTCGGTCTGGTTTTGGTTGTGGCCGTTAGGTGGGCTGGCGGCGTGTGCGGTGGTTATGTCCGTGGTGGCGTTTGATGGTCGTGCCGCCTGAGGGCCGTCTGCCCCATTAGCGCTGCAGGGGTCTTGTGGCGGGCGGTCGGGCGTGTGAGTGCTGGGGGCAGTTTGGGGTTTAATCACCTCCGACCCGGGTTCGTGTGAGGTGCTCACCGCGTCGGTTGTGGTCACGTGGTGGGCTGGGGGCATTTGAGCGGCCATGCGTGGGGTGGGTGCAGGGGGCGCTAGCGTCCCACGTGGCGTTTTGGCGGGAGTCTGGTGACCGTTGTCCGCGTCCCCACGCTTGATTTTGGCGGGAGCCACGTGTGCGGCGGTTCCGTGTTGTGTCGCGCGTGTGGATTTGGCAGTCTCCTGGTATGCGTTGTCTGCGTCCCCGCGCGTGGTGTTTGCGTTTTTGACGTTACGCGTGTCTGGGCCCGGGTCAAGGGTGGCGTTTTGGTCGGCACGTGCCCAGCCGGTTAGCGAAAATCCGCTTTTTGTTGTTCGTCGGCCTCGGTCGCGGCCGCTTTTCTCTCTAGCTGCCGCTTTTTGTTATTACAGTCTTGTTCACGGTGCGGGTTGGATTTTCTGTACTTGTTAGCACACCAAGCACATACATGGGCGTACTTTTCGCTGCCTGTTCCGTGGGTGGCCGTGAATCCGCATTCGTTCCCCCAGTTCCACCTGTGGCAGGGGCGGCCGTCTGTGTCGGGTACGAACTCCGGCCTCTTATAGGGGGTGTTCGGTGCAGTTTGTTCATCCTGCCTGTGTTGGGCTCGCTGTGGTGCCTCCGATCTGGCCGTTCTCCTCTGCTCCTCTCTCCGTATGCCCGCTAGGCACGCTCCTCTCTGGAGATCTTTTATGGCTTGGTCATCGCGCCAGCCCTTAGGGAGGCGGCCGTCGTCTATCATGGCGAACGTTTTTTCCGACCATGCCAGACACGTCTCCCATTGCCACTCGGCGGCCATGGAGCAGATTTCATCTTGATGTTCTATGATGGCTTTGATCCAGTGGTTGGGGAGCCTTGGATCTTTCCTCATCCGGGCAAGGGCTGACATGTACTCGTGCCAGTTGCTCTCCCCCAATCCTACCTTCCCCTTCTTCTCGTCACGAATCACGTAGGTATGGGGGAGAAACTGCCTCCTACCTCTGCTCTTTGGTCGTCCTTCGTCGTTCGTCTCTAGTATTGCGTCCACGAATTCTTTGTGTCGGCGGTTGTCGTCGCTGGACGAGTCTGAGTGGGCTCGTCGCGCTGTTCTGCTCCTACGTGTTGCTGTGTGTTCGTCCTGTTCATCGTGTCCTCCTCTGTGCTTCCTCCTGTTGCTCCTGCAGCTCCGACTTGACTCGTTGGAGGTTTCGCGCCACCCGCGACCACGTGGCGACGGGGTGCGCGGCGATTCTGTTTCGTGGCGTCTCCTCCGTTTCTTGCTTCGTGCCTCGTCCGGTGATCTGCTCATGGTGCGGGATGTGCGTTTGGTGGTCTCCAGGGCTCTGACTCGCTCTGCCATGTCCTTAGAGTGGGCCGCCTGTTGCTGTATTGAGTCCGCGACGGATTGCCGTAGGAGTGCAATCTGACGCGCCGTGGTCCCGTCCTCAGACTCAGCGTCTTTTTGTGCTGTCGTCTGGTTTTTTGCCACTACCGACCGTGGTCTGCCGCGGAGGCGGGGGGTCTTGGTCGTTTCTGTGTCGGCGGCTTGGTCGGCGGTCTGGGCCTGAGCCGTTGCGGCGGCATGGCGTGGTGTCTTGCGTGGCGGCATATTGAGTCGCTCGGTGAGTTGCTCGGCGGTCAGCCTGTCGGCGTTGAAGCGTTAAAGTTGGAGGGGTGTTGTCGGTGCGGCGTCTGGTGAGAAGTGGGCTGGGTGGAGGGCGCAGGGCTGTGTAGGGGCGGGGGAGGAATGGGGTCAGAGGTGCTGGTTCCCGGTTGTGCGTGGTAGTGGCGCCATCTGTAGGGTAGTGGGGAATGGGGAGGGGGAGCGGTGTCGCCGCCTGTAGGGAGGCGGGGAAGGTAGGGGAGGGGAAGGGAGAGAGGAAGAAAGAGGGGGGGGTGAGGGGCAGCTCCTACTCGGTCCCGAATTACCCATATTACCGAAGTAATATGCACAATTCCACTGTTGTTATGATGACACGATTATGGAGCAATGAATAAAAATTAAGGAAGGCAAAACAAACTAACTTTTTTGAAGGGTTGATTCCAATGTTTATTTCAATTTGTTGATTGGCGTTTACAGGGTTTTCCGCCTGAATTCTTCATTTGTTGTTTTCAGCGGATTATGCAGCTTGGACTTCAGTAATCGGATGAGAACCGAAGATTCCAGCCTGGCATTGGCCCCATTGCTTTTCTGCCTGCCATTTTCCTTTGCTGCCAAATGTATTTATTCTGTTGAATAGGTTCTTTTGTCAGCGCGGGAGCACTGGTCTTCCTGCCCATTGTCCAAGTCAGGATTACTTACAGAAAAATGGTATATATGACATATATATCATTATATCTATTAAGGTATGTCGCAAAATGGCATGTCACTGGCGTCTCTACTGGATGAACTTTTGTCAAACATAGACAAGGGTGATCTTACTATCGCAGTCTTCCTTGATTTCAAGAAGGCATTTGATACGATCGACCACAAAATCCTCATGCATAAAATAGAACGAGCTGGGCTAGGCAATAGAGCACATAGCTTCCTCACAAATTACCTCAGCAATAGGAAACAATACACAAAACTAAGTGACACCAACTCGACCACTCGAGAAATAAAAACAGGAGTTCCACAGGGCTCCACTCTGGGACCCCTACTGTTTCTAATATTTATAAATGACCTACCTCTAGTTTCCAACAAGGCATCTTTCACATTATTTGCCGATGATGCAGCACTAACAATACATAACAAGGACCTTGCCATAGCCGCAACCGAGGCTGGAATGGTGCTGGATGGAGTGAACACATGGTGCAATGAGAATAAACTAACACTAAATGGCACTAAAACTGAGTACATAATCTATGGAACCAAAGCCAGGAAGGTGAGGGCCCGGCCAATACAACTGCAGATGGGTGGCTTAGTGCTCCGTGAAGTGAACTCCTATAAGTACCTAGGCACAACTCTCGATGCGACTCTAACTGGTACCCAACAGCTGGCAAGACTTAACCAAACACTGGCACTAAAAATGAACACATTCAGAAAAATAAGGACATATGTAAGTGAGAATACTGCGCTGCAGCTGTACAAGTCAACAATATTACCAATTATAGACTACAATGATATCATCTATGGATTACTAACGAAGCAGCAAGAGACCAAATTACAAAGAACGCAAAACAGAGCCCTCAGAACAGTATTCCAAGGCAAGATACTAAGTGTGGTTGAAATGCATAGCAGAGCAGGGCTGGACACTCTGGATGTACGTAGGAACCTACACCTAATGACGTTGATGTATAAACGTGCGAGTGATGACAAATACATAGATCGCACAACCAGGGTAACGAGAAGGGGGACATCGACTCTGCTCTGGGTGCCCAACCCTAATACAAATAAGTTAATGAGAGCTCCGATTTACAAAGGAAGTGTCATGTGGAATGAGCTCCCAACCAAAACCAGAGAAGCGGGTTCGATCCTTGCCTTTAAAAATGCATACAGAGCTCACCTGGTTATTCAGGCCCAAAACCTGACACTGCAAATATATAATACGACCTGGTGAACAACCCATTGACTTCGCCCTCTGTCATGCCTGCTCTCTCCCTGCGTGTCCGCCCCCCCCTACCCATGGACCCCTCTCCCCCATCCACATTTCCCCCATCCACATTTGACAAACAACTATTATAACTCAATGACTCGAGACCCACTACCCCTACTTTAGACCCATTACCACCTCTGAATAACTACATCAACCAGCAATGCACACAATATAAACCACTATACATGCACATCATCGCACTATTTAAAGACTAACCGTTATTAAAACCAAATCTAACTGATATACAAACACAGCATATGATTTAACCACTAGTGTACATTACTGCACACTCTATCTTGATGCATATACCTTGCACTATGGTGAGTGCATATGCTGTACACTATGCAGCATAGGCTGCTCCCCCACTTTCTTTTAGGTTCAGAATGGGTTGTGCTGCACACAGTGATGCATATACCTTGCACTATGGTGAGTACATATGCTGTACACTATACAGCATAGGCTGCTCCCCCACTTTCTTTTATGTTCAGAATGGGTTGTGCTGCACACAATGCAACACATTCCACTTCCACTATGTACAGATGAAATGCGACCACTCCGACGGCTGGAAGACCAGTGCCCCGGCGCTGACAAAATATGTATTCAGATGAATAAAAAAATATTTACCAAAAAAAATAAAAAATATGTCGTAAGAGGACATCGAAATGAAGGAGATGATTAGGAAGTTAGAATAATGATACATACTGATGCGCGGCAAGGAAGGACGAGAAGGCAGGAGTGGAAAAAGAGGGCAGTTTATTCAGTAAATGCCCGAGGGTTTCATGAACATACAATATAATAGATCAGTGAGGAGCAATATAGGTAGTAAACATAATGTATAATGCATGCTCATGATGAGAGCGTAAATGTCAGTGTGATAATAAGAGAGTCAAGGTAATGTCAGTAGTTGGGAGGTGGGCCCGAGGAGCCCTCAACCCCATAGTGGAGAGTTGGTGTATAGGGATGGTGGGGTGGGGAAAAAAGGGGGAGGAGTGAAGAGTGCGGAGGCAGGAGGGCGAGTGGCAGGAGGAGAGAGTGGAGGCGGTTATAACGGAAGTAGAGGGGGGGGGGTTATGTAAGATGGGAGCTGGAGGACAGAGGGGAAGGAGAGAGGGGGGGGGGGGTCCTCCCTCGCCTCGCATTAACCGCAATGCGAGCATTACGACCAACCTAACACAAATTAATTTTAACAAACCACCAAATAGTTACATTATTACTATCTTTTTAATGTAGAAATGGTCGCTGATTTGCTACAGTCACACCCTCTCATCTCTCGGCTGGAGGAGATGGCTAGGTGTCAATTAGACGGTAAGTGAGACTCTGGATCCTCTGTGACCGGAAGTCACTAGTTGCAGAGTTTGCTGGGAAGACGCGTGTCCCACTTGTGTGTCAGCAGCCAAGGTGGACACATCCCGTCTTCAGCACTAACTCCAGCAGCGCAGAACAATTCCCTACTCCCCCTACCCCCACCCCTACCCCCACCCCCTACGCCTACCCTCTACCCCCTTTCCCTCTCAGCCTCCCCTCAATCACCACTTCAGCTCTCGCCTAGTTCCTCGTGGGGAAGTAACTCCACCAACACAACTTTCACTTTAGTATTCGACCAGACGGGATGGCCAAATGAGTTGAGGATCCGTGTCCCATTTTGGTAGATCGTGGGATAGGAACCCTGGTTGAGTCAAACCAATGACTTAAAAATTGATACTTATCACTTCCTAGCCAGACGGCTCAGCATTATTAGGATAGGGCCAGGACTGATTGGCTTTGTGTTAGGATAATGTGACTGAGTGGGATATCAGCTGATGATGCGGGGGCCTGGTGTCCCAGTGGGGAAGCACTATCAAATTACCATGAGTGTGCACTGTCACCAGTCCGTACCCATCCTGATATGACCTTCGATGGAGCCAGGACATGAAACTCCACCAAGCAACCAACCTTAATTATTCACGATTCTCAGGATGGAATATATTGCGTGATAGTTTATCTTTTGTTGTTGTTTGTGTTGTTTGTTTGTTTAACGAGCCCCCAGCACAAAAAGTTGACATCGGCTATTGGGGGTCAGAGATACTTTGTTTACCTTGAAGTTATCGATTCTATAGTAGTTATTAAGGATCTAGCCTTGGTCTGAAGTTCACTGTGATCAAGTTGCAGCTATTATTGTCATTCATCCCTAACATATGTTGTCAGTGATGTAGATTAGCGACAGAGACAGGCAGCTATTATTATTATTACGGATATGACTGTTACAGACTTGCCAATCTGTACAAACCATACAATCTTTTAACAGTAAATTTGAATATTTTGGGGTGGGGGGGGTGAGACTTTAAACTATGTAATGTCACCTTTCCCTTCGGTATCTGATTTTTTTTCTTCAAGATTTATACTGGCTATCATGGATAAGTCTGAAAAGTCATGTTTTCACCATTAGACAGTTGGTCGATAGAAATCCCAAGCCTGCACCTTTACCGACCCGAGGGATTTTGAACATCCCACACCACAATAACATGGCATAAGAGCAACTAGCCTTTGATGACGATGTAAGTTATGCACAACAGTGTAAATCCAAAGTGGCAGAGGTGATGGCATGGGGAATCGAACCATCAACCTTCAGATTAGAAGTCCGACCTACCGAAGGTCAGACACTCTAACCACTCCTCCACAGAGGACACCAAGATAACTACTACAGTACTAATAGTATTAAAGTGACACATAAGGAAATACTCGAATAGACAGGGCTGCCCTCTATGGAAGATCTTCTGATCAAAAAGAATCTCTGGTGGACTGGACACTTCATGAGGATGTCATCAGACAGGCTACCAAAGTAGATCCTCTACTTTCAACTGTCTTCTGGTTACAGAAAGAGAGGGCGCCCTCATCTCCAGTTCAACGATACGATCAAGAGGAACCTGAAGCTGAGAGACATTAAGACCGACTCATAGACAGCACTCTCAAAGCAGAGAGCTAAATTGAGAGTGACAGTCAAGTAATGAAAGCAGTCTTTGTCGAATCGCGACCGCCAGCATGATGATCATGACTAATAGTTATGGGTTATGTAGTCTTATGAATCCAGCCAAAGCAATCCTGACCTACTTGGTTTAATATCAAGTAACCAATTCTAAGTGTAATAATTCCTTAAGATATACTGAATATTTATGTAAAGATTTCAGATGAAAATCAGGCGAAAAAGATCTTTGATGACTATCCTAACACGAGCGAAAATATCTTTAATGACTAACCTAACAGGAGTCACTCATCAGCGATTAGGAATTTTGAGTGCTTAATAATGCTGCAGTCACACTATGACACTTCTCACCAACGCACGTCGACGTGTGTGATTTTTTGCCGCAATGTCGGGATACGTCAGGAAGCATTACGCGTGCGTTAGGCGCGCATCGGTACACGTCGGTACACCTTGATGGACGTTGACGGTCGGCGAGGATCGGAGGTGTTGGGGCGCACATTATGGGCACGTTAGCATGACGTCGACACACGTTACAAGCGCGTTAGATGAACGTTGCTCGCACTTTGCTGTGTGTGTGTCTCTGTGTGTGTATCTGTGTCTCTGTGTCTCTCTGTGTGTGTCTCTGTGTATCTGTGTCTGTGTGTGTGTCTCGGTTGTCTCTGTGTCTGTGTGTGTCTCTGTGTCTGTGTGTGTCTCTGTGTCTGTGTGTGTCTCTGTGTATCTGTGTGTGTGTGTCTCTGTGTCTGTGTGTGTGTATCTGTGTCTCTGGGTGTGTCTCTGTGTCTGTGTGTGTATCTGTCTCTGTGTGTGTCTCTGTGTCGCTGCATCGCTGTGTGTGTCTCTGTGTCTCTGTGTCTCTGTGTCTCTGTGTCTCTGTGTCTCTGTGTCTATGTGTGTATCTCTATGTATGTGTGTCTCTGTGTCTGTGTGTGTGTATCTGTGTCCGTGTGTGTGTATCTGTGTCTGTGTGTGTCTCTGTATCGCTGTGTCTCTGTGTCTGTGTCTATGTGTCTCTGTGTGTGTCTCGGTGGGTGTGCCTGTGTGTCTGTGTGTGTCTCTGTTTCCACCCAACCCGCGGTCATACCCCCTTCTGAGTCTCCCTAAGAATGGGCAACGAGTGACTCGCTGCCTTTTTCGCGTACGACTCAGTTCCCGTATGCCTACAGAATTTAAGGTGGCTCACTCGGCCTACGGGCATTCTGTGCCGCTTTCCCATGACTATCTGTTGTTCTTGTCAGGAGGGGCCGGAGTGCCGCGTTTGTCCAAGGTTGACCTATGAAAAGACTGAGCCTACATAAAGCCCCATGTTTGTCCAAAGCCTGACATATGAAAAGACTGAGTCTACATAAACCCCCACGTTCGTCCAAGGTTGACCTATGTAAAGACTGAGCCTACATAAAGCCCCATGTTTGTCCAAAGCCTGACATATGAAAAGACTGAGTCTACATAAACCCCCACATTCGTCCAAAGGTTGACCTATGTAAAGACTGAGCCTACATAAAGCCCCATGTTTGTCAAGCCTGACATATGAAAAGACTGAGTCTACATAAACCCCCACGTTCGTCCAAGGTTGACCTATGTAAAGACTGAGCCTACATAAAGCCCCATGTTTGTCCAAAGCCTGACATATGAAAAGACTGAGTCTACATAAACCCCCACATTCGTCCAAAGCTATCAAAAGAGGCGGGACCGATTGGCGGAGGCTGCATAGGTGGCATTGCAGGAGAGTGACAACAGTAGTTACCGGCATCTATTAATTTACGCATTTATTTATGTAATTTTTAAAAATTATTTCTATAGTTTTTAATTATTTCTATAGTTCACCACATCGATAACCTTCAAACGCATTGATAGAGAATATATAAAAATCGGTACACAGCACCGTCTTTTATTTTTGCTGTGTGGAATAGACTTACTGCATCCACTTTTACTGCATCGACTTATCTTCTACTTTATGTAGTTATGCAGTAACAACCATTGTTTACCTTAAGGTTTGTTTGCGGCTGTACATCTGCTTCCCGCCATAGGCACTAGGTGGTGCCATCATTGATCTTCAGGGTTCTAACCTAATATCTCCAGGTGGCAGCACCAGACAACAGAGGTCAGACAGTCGTCTTCTTTTCTAGTTACAAATCTTCACGCCCGATGGCACCACCTGCGTGAAACCTACTTCATTTCCTTCCTTACCACTAGGTGTCTGACCGCTTGACCGATTGACCGATTGACCTCTTGACCTCTTGACCATGCCTCGCCTCACCGCACTGCTCGCGCACCAGCTCAAATCTACTCACACACTCTCACACTCGCGCACCTCACACACCTCACCTATCAGCTACACCTACTCCGAACGAATATCCAAAGATGTCTTCTCACGGTGCCCCCGAATCTAAACGTGTGAGTATTTGACATATGATGTATGATTCTGTATTTTGACCGTCAAATTTCGTACGGTAGATATGTAATATGTGCCAAACAAATTCAAACAACTTCAAACCCCTTCATGGCGCCTAATATAGTCGGCTCACATTGGCTCACATGCGCCATTGGCTCACATCCGCCACGTGTGAACCCGATGCTGAGGCGGATTATGGTCATTGGTTGAGTCGCCTCATCTATTTCGCCTCCAGTAGGTTGTGGGTGTGAACACGGCTTATGTCACTGGCCTTGGCCAATCTTAAACTTTTGAAACTAATACTGGTCAAATTGAAACAGTAAAAAAATGAGTACGTAGATAAATATGTGCTCTAGGGCATGCAACCAAGACTTAAATTGTAGCTAGAAATCCATCCTTTTGGCGACCTGAAACGTAACACATACTACAAAGCTAGCGTTATCATCCTTGCCGAACACATTCACGGTGATATAGTCGGCTCACATTGGCTCATATCCGCCGTTGGCTCACATCCGCCACGTGAACCCGATGCTGAGGCGTATTATGGTCATTGGTTCAGTCGCCTCATCTATTTCGCCTCCAGTAGGTTGTGGGTGTGAACACGGCTTATGTCTAAATCTGTAGGTTTAATCTGTAGGTTTAATAATCATTATTTAGGTTTGTTTGGTTTTGGTTTTGCAGACAGTGGTTTCCACCACAGCCGAGCAGCGGGCTATCCTGCAGCAGTTTTATGACGATGGGCCTTCGAGCCGGAACTGCTGCGGGCTGCAGAGGCTGCCAACATGTCGTTGCGCGCAGTCAAGGTTAGAATCAATTAATCATCTTACCCCCCTTCAGAAATTAGTTCTGTAACTAGTAAGTGACCCGACCCCCAGTGGCCCCACCTACCAGGAGCGCTGGAACGTGATCTCTGAGCCTGTTTCCGGTTTGGCAGTAAATCGCAAACCCGTGGAAATTCCACATTCCGGGTTTTGCGATTTACTAGGAAATCACAAACCCCCCTGTAGCGGCGGCGTTAATATCACTTCGATTTTAATGTTAATTTGATCAACTCATTTTTGCAACTCAATAGAAAGTACCATATTTTGATCTAGTTCCATAGCTCTTACCAAAAGTAAAATGACACCAACTTCATTAAGATCGGAAGATTACTTAAAAAGTTGTTGGCTTTTTAATATGGACAAAAATTATCCAAACAGGCCCACGCCACACACACACGACTTACGACTTGTTTGTGAAAATCTAACCCTTAGTAAGGAACCCGGAGCAGGCCGAGGACGTCCCGGCTGCCCCTGCTGCTGCTGCCGCTTCCCCTGCTGCTGCTGCTGCTGCCGCCCTTGCTGCTGCCCCTGGTCTCCCCACGAGCGCCAAGGATAGGATGCGCGCTACCTATCTTACCAAGCTGCAGGATGCTATGGGTACGATCGAACACTTGATAATTGTTATGAGTATAAATGCCTGTCCTATTTTGATATCACCATTACGAAATCCATTCCCAAAATTGTAATATTCTACATCACAATTTATTTTTGTTAATTCCCGGTAAATCTAAAAAGAAATTGTCCATTGCATTTTACTTATGTTATTATTGGGCAATACTTATTAGTTAAATCCTCATTCTTCCCAGCCTTACTTATTAACCTGTTAATTTTATTTTTTTCAGGACCCACTGACAATATATGTATGATGTTCTTCCTTTACTAACTAACCGTGTAATTTTTTGTTGTTTTCAGAGGCCTTTCTTGGTCGACGTCCCGCAGGCTTCAATGTTGGAAGGGTCCTACCAGAGGCCCTTGCTAAATTAGGGGCAGTCATAGTGGGTCTTCCTGGTCCAATTGTCAACCTGAATGCCCTACGTAAGGAGTACTTCCTCGCCATCATGGCGGCTGACATTCGGATCGTAAAGGCCCCTGTGAGTGCTCCTTTTGATACCTGTGCTGAGACTCCCCACCGACCTGTCCAGGTATCTCCCACAATTCCGTGTGAGTCAAGCTCTACCGATGGCGAAGCTGCAGTTCTCCCAACTGTAGCTGCGCCCTTGGTGGAGAATGACAGCACTTGGGAAATGGCTGTTGTGCCCATAGCCATCGAGAATGAGGATGGCGTGCTACTTGGTTGTAGTCAACCTTCCTCCTCGTTTGCTATGAGCACAGCTGAGGATTGTGCGTCTCCTTCGCCACGAGAAAGGCGTTCAAGCAGTCATCCCTGCGACAATACATGGGCAGCAGTAAGGGGCAGAAGCGCGGTGCTCCCCCTTGAATATATATATATATATTTGTACATAATGTAAATAATATCTATATATTTATACATTATTTGTACAGTAAATGTAAATAATAATATCTATATATTGTAAATATCTATATATTTGTACATTTGTACTTTTAATGTAAAAAATTGTATATATCTATATATTTGTACATTATTTGGTACATTAAATGTAAATAATATCTATATATTGAATAATTTTGTATATATATTGTATTAAAAAATAAGTTTGCTGTCACTACTCCTTTGTTTGCATTTTCTATCATACAGAAATACAACACTTACATACAAACCGTTTAGACTACATTACGGTTCCCACTATAGTTTACTACAAAATACTTCGGGGGATATAACTTATTGTCATTGTAATAATGACTAAATATATAATACAAAGTTGAGCAAGCACATTGGCTTAGTACATAATCTGGCTTGCCTTTTGCATAAGTGCAATAGTTAACTACGAAATACACTACGAGACCAAAATCTAGTATACAATAATGTTTTAATTTACAACAGTTCAGCGATACACTTCATATACATATTGATAGTATAGACATACTTCTTTGACACATAGATATTTGGTACAGAAGGCAAAATATAGTATACAATTATTTTATTATTTAGAATAGTTCTTGGATACATAGAGATTTGGTACAGAAGGCTTTTGCTCACCGAAATATATATTTAATTCATATATACACATTTATAATTCATATATACACATATAATTCATATATACACATATTTACACACAAAATACCTGTCGCCTTTTGCTCAGTCTCTTGTGCACAGATATCACCGAGATTTGGTACAGAAGGCTTTTGCTCACCGAAATATATATTTAATTCATATATACACCTCTGTATTTTAGAATTGATATATTAATTCATATAAACACATATTTACACACAAAATACCTGTCGCCTTTTGCTCATTCTCTGGTGCACAGATATCACCGAGATTTGGTACAGAAGGCTTTTGCTCAATTGCTCAGACATAATCACACACTACATACAAATAATACATATAAATAACTAAATAAGTTCATCGGTCACTCCATATAGAAATATAGTAATACTTCACATTAACATTGCTCAGTTACATTCTGTATAAATTAACATTGCTCAGTTACATTCTGTCTGGTACGCTTTTGTGTTTGACAAGCAGTAGAAGGTGACCATTAGACAGTGAGCAGTAGAAGGTTTAAACCGCAACCAGCCAGGAGTTAGACCATCTACTGCTCAACATCTAATGCTCACCGTCTACTGCTAACAATAAACATCACACCATACTGGTACAGTTATTTTGCTCGACAAGCAGTAGAAGGTGAGCATTAGACAGTGAGCAGTAGAAGGTTTAAACCGCAACCAGCCAGGAGTTAGACCATCTACTGCTCAACATCTAATGCTCACCGTCTAATGCTTGCATAACATCACACCATAACTTGAAGAAGTTATTTTGCTCGCCAGCAGTAGAAGGTGAGCATTTGAAAGTGAGCTGTAGAAGGTTTTAAAACGCAACCAGCCAGGAGTTAGACAATCTACTGCTCAACATCTAATGCTCCACCGTCTACTGCTAGCAATAAACATCACATCTTGTAACAATACACCGAAAATCAACAAACAACCCTACATACAATTAATACACAAAAAATTTTACCACAAATAGTTTCCATTAATTCATTTGATCAGTTACACCTCACTCATTTATAATCATACATATAGTAATACTTCACATACACTATTGCTCATCACATCATACTGGTACGGTTATTTTGCTCGACAAGCAGCAGAAGGTGAGCATTAGACAGTGAGCAGTAGAAGGTTTAAAACGCAACCAGCCAGGAGTTAGACCATCTACTGCTCAAAATCTAATGCTCACCGTCTACTGCTAACAATAAACATCACACCATACTGGTACAGTTATTTTGCTCGACAAGCAGTAGAAGGTGAGCATTAGACAGTGAGCAGTAGAAGGTTTAAAACGCAACCAGCCAGGAGTTAGACCATCTACTGCTCAACATCTAATGCTCACCGTCTACTGCTAACAATAAACATCACATCATGCAAACATACACCAAAATCAACAAACACACACTACATACAATTAATACACAAATTTACACACATAATTTCATTAATTCATTGCTCAGTTACACCTCACTCCATATAGTAATACTACATATAGTAATACTTCACATGCACTATTGCTCATCACATCATACTGGTACGGTTATTTTGCTCGACAAGCAGTAGAAGGTGAGCATTAGACAGTGAGCAGTAGAAGGTTTAAAACGCAACCAGCCAGGAGTTAGACCATCTACTGCTCAACATCTAATGCTCACCGTCTTCTGCTAACAATAAACATCACATCATACTGGTACGGTTATTTTGCTCGACAAGCAGTAGAAGGTGAGCATTAGACAGTGAGCAGTAGAAGGTTTAAAACCCAGCGAGGAGTTAGACTATCTACTGCTCAGCATCTAATGCTCACCGTCTACTGCTAACATACACCGAAATCAACAATATAACACACAAAATTTAATAAGTTCATTGGTAGTTCATTGGTATTCATAATCACACACACTATATACAAATAATACATATAAATAACTATTGCTCACTTCACAGCATACTGGTACGCCCATTTGCTCATACACCCAAATCAACAATACTACACACATATACTTCACTTACCACTTCATAAATTAACATAGCTCAGTTACATTCTGTCCTGGTACGCTTTTTGATTGACAAGCAGTAGAAGGTGAGCATTTAGACAGTGAGCAGTAGAAGGGAAAAAGTTTAAAAACGCAACAGCGAGGAGTCTAGACCATCTACTGACTTCCAACATATAAACTGCTCACCGTCTACTGCTTAACAAAACATCACACCATATGCTACAGTTATTTTGCTCGCAAGCAGTAGAAGGGGAAGCATTAGACAGTGAGCGTTAGAAGGTGTAAACCGCACACCAGCAGGGAGTTAGACCATCTACTGCTCAACATCTAAGCCTCACCGTCTACTGCTAACAATAAACGTCACACCATACTGGTACGGTTATTTTGCTCGACAAGCAGTAGAAGGTGAGCATTAGACAGTGAGCAGTAGAAGGTTTAAAACCCAACCAGCGAGGAGTTAGACCATCTACTGCTCAACATCTAATGCTCACCGTCTACTGCTAACAATAAATATCACATCATGCTAACATACACCAAAATCAACAAACACACACTACATACAATTAATACACAAATTTACACACATAATTTCATTAATTCATTGCTCAGTTAGACCTCACTCCATATAGTAATACTACATATAGTAATACTTCACTACACCTATTGCTCATCACTCATACTGGTCGGTTATTTTGCTCGACAAGCTGTAAGGTGAAGCATTAGACAGTGAGCAGTAGAAGGTTTTTTAAAACGCAACAGCCAGGAGTTGGGACCATCTAATGCTCAAGATCTACATGTCACGTCTACTGCTAACAATAAAACATTCACACCATACTGGTACGGTTATTTTGCTCGACAAGCAGTAGAAGGTGAGCATTAGACAGTGAGCAGTAGAAGGTGTAAAACGCAACCAGCAGGAGGTTTAGACATCTATGCTCACTCCTAATGCTCACCGTCTATGCTAACAATAAACATCATCAACCAATATTACACACAAATTTATACGTCATTGGTAGTTCCATTGGTATTCATAATCACACACACTATATACAAATAATACATATAAATAACTATTGCTCACTTCACAGCATACTGGTACGCTCATTTGCTCATACACCGAAGTCAACAATATTACACACATATACTTCACTTACCACCATGCCACTTCATAAATTAACATTGCTCAGTTACACTCTGGTACGCTTTTGTGTTTGACAAGCAGTAAAAGGTGAGCATTAGACAGTGAGCAGTAGTAGGTTTAAAACGCAACCAGCGAGGAGTTAGACCATCTACTGCTCAACATCTAATGCTCACCGTCTACTGCTAACAATAAACATCACATCATACTGGTACGGTTATTTTGCTCGACAAGCAGTAGAAGGTGAGCATTAGACAGTGCTATAATCGGGACAGTAGCAGCAGTAGAAGGTTTAAACCGCAAACCACCCAGAGTTAGACCATCTACTGCTCACATCTACTGTCACCGTCTACTGCTTAAACAAATAAACATCACACCATTATTGTACAGTTATTTTGCTCGACAAGCAGTAGAAGGTGAGCATTAGACAGTGAGCAGTAGAAGGTTTAAACCGCAACCAGCCAGGAGTTAGACCATCTACTGCTCAACATCTAATGCTCACCGTCTACTGCTAACAATAAACATCACATCATGCTAACATACACCGAAATCAACAAACACACACTACATACAATTAATACACAAATTTACACACTTAATTCCATTAATTCATTGCTCAGTTACACCTCACTCCATATAGTAATACTACATATAGTAATACTTCACATACACTATTGCTCATCACATCATACTGGTACGGTTATTTTGCTCGACAAGCAGCAGAAGGTGAGCATTAGACAGTGAGCAGTAGAAGGTTTAAAACGCAACCAGCCAGGAGTTAGACCATCTACTGCTCAAGATCTAATGCTCACCGTCTACTGCTAACACATAAACATCACCACCATAATGGTACAGTTATTTTGCTTCGGACAAGCAGTAGAAGGTGAGCATTAGACAGTGCAGCAGTAGAAGGTTTATACCGCAACCAGCCAGGGAGTTAGACCATCTACTGCTCAACGTCTAATGCTCACGTTCTACTGCCTACAATTAACATACCACCATACTGGTACGGTTATTTTGCTCGACAAGCAGTAGAAGGTGAGCATTAGACAGTGAGCAGTAGAAGGTTTAAAACCCAACCCGGAGTTAGACCATCTACTGCTCAACATCTAATGCTCACCGTCTACTGATAACAATAAACATCACATCATGCTAACATACACCGAAATCAACAAACACACACTACATACAATTAATACACAAATTTACACACATAATTTCATTAATTCATTGCTCAGTTAGACCTCACTCCATATAGTAATACTACATATAGTAATACTTCACATACACTATTGCTCATGACATCATACTGGTACAGTTATTTTGCTCGACAAGCAGTAGAAGGTGAGCATTAGACAGTGAGCAGTAGAAGGTTTAAAATGCAACCAGCCAGGAGTTAGACCATCTACTGCTCAACATCTAATGCTAGCCGTCTACTGCTAACAATAAACATCACATCATACTGGTACGGTTATTTTGCTCGACAAGCAGTAGAAGGTGAGCATTAGACAGTGAGCAGTAGAAGGTTTAAAAACCCAGCGAGGAGTTAGACCATCTACTGCTCAGCATCTAATGCTCACCGTCTACTGCTAACATACACCAAAATCAACAATATTACACACAAAGATTAATAAGTTCATTGGTAGTTCATTGGTATTCATAATCACACACACTATATACAAATAATACATATAAATATCTATTGCTCACTTCACAGCATACTGGTATGCCCATTTGCTCATACACCCAAATCAACAATATTACACACATATACTTCACTTACCACTTCATAAATTAACATTGCTCAGTTACATTCTGTCTGGTACGCTTTTGTGTTTGACAAGCAGTAGAAGGTGAGCATTAGACAGTGAGCAGTAGAAGGTTTAAAACCCAGCGAGGAGTTAGACCATCTACTGCTCAGCATCTAATGCTCACCGTCTACTGCTAACATACATCAACAATATTACACACATATACTTCACTTACCACCGCTACACATCTAAATTGTGATATATTAACACTCATATACTTTACTTTTACTATTGCTGTATGTGTATGTGTGAATACTAGTGTATTAATAACTGTTTTATTTTTTATTACTTTTTTTTTTTTTTTTTCAAAAAAAAAAAAAAAAAAAAAAAAAAAAAAAAAAACAACCAAAAAAAAAAAAAAAAAAAAAACAAAAAATAAAAAAAAAAAAAAAAAAAAAAAAAAAAAAAAAAAAAAAAAAAAAAAAAAAAACATTTTAAAAAAAAAAAAAAAAAAACATAAAACAAAAAAAAAAAAAAAAAAAAAAAAAAAAAAAAAAAAAAAAACAAATAAAAAAAAAAAAAAAAAAAATAAAAAAAAAAAAAAAAAAAAAAAAAATAAAATAAATCACCAAAAAAAAAAAAAAAAATAAAAAAATAAACCGCTGTGAATTGAGTGAACTGATACAATCCCCTATTATCACTCACCAGCACTAAATACAACCGGTTTGCCCAACCGTTAAAAAATGGCTACAGCCACTATAGAGAACTAACACTGACAACAAAATACAGTACTAGGATAATAAGAAGGAAACTGCACTACGGTAGTGTTCTTATGCGCAAGTAACTTGGACGTTTCACGCCGATGTGACACTGACACTGTAGTGACTGGACACACACATGTGCGATGCTACACGTCTAAGTAGTGATATATTAACACTCATATAGTTTACTTTTACTATTGCTGTATGGGTATGTGTGAATACTAGTGTATTAATAACTGTTAAACCGCTGTGAATTGAGTGAACTGATACAATCCCCTATTATCACTCACCAGCACTAAATACAACCGGTTTGCCCGACCGTTAAAAAATGGCTACAGCCACTATAGAGAACTAACACTGACAACAAAATACAGTACTAGGATAATAAGAAGGAAACTGCACTACGGTAGTGTTCTTATGCGCAAGTAACTTGGACGTTTCACGCCGATGTGACACTGACACTGTAGTGACTGGACACGCACATGTGCGATGCTACACGTCTAAGTAGTGATATATTAACACACATATAGTTTACTTTTACTATTGCTGTATGGGTATGTGTGAATACTAGTGTATTAATAACTGTTAAACCGCTGTGAATTGAGTGAACTAACACTGACAACAAAATATAGTTTACTTTTACTATTGCTGGATACTAATGTATTAATAACTGTACTATGGTAGTGTTCTTATTCGCAAGTATGGACAGAGTAAATAGTTTTACTACACAATTAACCGAAATACACCCGATAGATTTAATATACCCGATTAATTTAATTCTCATCTGAAGAAGACCCCTCTAAGTGTAGTAGAAGCTCATCCACATCCATCTGCTCTGAATCGTGGAAGGAATTGTTATCCACTTCGCTTTCACTCCCACTCTCACTACTACTACGTATAACATGCATACCAGCAACAATTCTATGCATAAACGTCTGATCCAACTCAATATCCATCTGGAATTTGAGCCTAGCAACATGAGCAACATCGTGCTGGATCAGCTCATTAGCATTTAACTTACTCAAAATAAATGCCTTCACACCGGGGCTTTCAGCACGTAGAAGAGCCTGCTGCAGCTGGGCCTTACAGGATATATAATGTGACATCAGCGCAACTATCTCAAGACGTAGACACCGTAGCTCTTCTTCAGCCCTGTTTAAAAGTTCATGTGCAAAGACAGCCGACTTACGCACGCTGTAGCAGACGGTCTCCGCATCTTGCATGTCGTTGTAGAATGGAGCGTCGGGTTCGCGAACCATGGCCAGTGTGGGTTGCTCTGCTGCAGGAAGTGCTAACTGGACAATGTAATCGCGTAGTGAGCGCGACAACTTACCATTCACAGCACGCAACTGAATGGAAACGCGTTGAGCGGCATCATTTCCATGCGCAGTTCTCTTCAACAGTGTTAGATGGCGGCGTTCCATCGACTGCTGATGCATCCGCATTCGGGTGGCAGCAGACAACTTGATGCGTGACCGTTGAAGGCGACACCTCAGCAGAGCACTGCCCTCTGTCCATCGACGGCGCACCTTTAGCGATCGTTCACGACGATCCAATCCAGCTTCACTCCTGCCAAAAGATTGTATGTACGTTAATAATTGCTGCTAATAAACATGGCATAATGTGCAGTGTTGAATCTCGTCGCTTTTTAATTCAGTGGACTTATATACTATTTATAGTGATTTCAATCCTTGTAAAAGTTGATTATATGTTATTAATGATCATTTCAGTTGCTCAACAAGCAGTACAAGGTGCTAAAACAAAAGATACTTTATTATATGTTATTCATAGTAATTCGATTGGATTTATAGTGATTCCAATCATTGTAAAACTTGATTATATTATATTGTAGTAATTAGTAATTATATTGGATTTAGAGTGATCTTAAATTGTTTAAGTGGTGGTAGTCCTCGATGTTTAAATCCTTGTAAAACTTCATTATATTGTATTTATAGTATAGTAATTACATTTTAGTTAGAGTTTTAAAGAGGGAACTTGATTATATTGTATTTTTGTAATTATCTTTTAGTTATAGTTTTAAAGAGGGATTTTCATAACCGTGTTACTCACGTGGCTAGTTCCTCATTCAGCTGGATGTCTGCAGGCAGCACAGGCTCATGATGGCGTACCAGGGAGTAGTAGTTGTTCAGCTCACGCGCATACTTCTCCCGAGCTGTTAGAGTTGGTTGACGCACCCTACGGATCCGTCCGTACGATTCTTGGAAGCCCCCAGCCCATACGGCAATGGTGGCCGGAGTTAAAGCCTCTCCGTCCACTGAAACATTTATTAACATGTCGTGATGTAACGAGGTAACTGGGTACGTAATTAAACCTAAATAAAATGGTTAAATGCAAAGACGGGACCGGGTAATCATATAAAGAAAGGTCAGTGGATTAGCATAATGAAACCAAATTACATCGGTAATGTAAATGGGTTTAACCTAAATTCAA
Organism: Branchipolynoe longqiensis; assembly: GCA_030323885.1. Classification (NCBI taxonomy): domain Eukaryota; kingdom Metazoa; phylum Annelida; class Polychaeta; order Phyllodocida; family Polynoidae; genus Branchipolynoe; species Branchipolynoe longqiensis. Next base: position 40,120,330 of record CM059191.1, read on the forward strand.
ACATGGGACCGGGTATTCACTTGTGGAAACGTTAATCTAAAGAAAGTGCATAAATTACAAATGCTTCACACATATTCAGTCGATTAGTGTAATGAAACTCAGTTACATCGGTAGTGTAACTGGGTTGAACCTAAAATCAAACACTGGAGCGGGTAAGCACTGACGAAAACGTTAATATAGTTACCTTTTTCTGTGGCACACAGTCTGGCGATATCAGCCCGTGCTGTTTCAGCCTGGCGTGTAGCGGAGCGCAGACGCCGACTCATAGTACTAGGCACTTGAGAGATGGATTTACTGCTCATGTGCAGCAACGCCGCGACCAGTAGGTCCTGTCGGTGGGTGGCCGACATTTCACGGGTGATGTACGCCATTCGTCCCAGGGTGGACAAGAAGCGTTCGATGTTCTCCCCATCGGCCATCCGGAAATCGGGCAGCAGGCGTGGATTATATTGAATCTACAATGGTTAACGAGAACAGAACATGTGGAAAAAAGAAGTGAATATAAGTTATAAATGAATATTTTCAACCGTATAAAGATGTGAATATAAGTTATAAATGCATAATTTCAAATGTATAAAGGTGGAGATAAGTTAGCGGGGGCGGCAGTGGCGGAAAGTGGAGGAGTATATACCTGACAACCAGCATCATGCGAGTAACCGTGGAACATTGGTACTGCAAGAGACAGTTGATGCATGGGCACCCCGGAAGTTCCCAACTGTGGGCGCAGTCGGCAGGCGACATCGTAGAGAATCTTCAGCTCCCGTCCGGCAGCCTGCTCGGTAACTTTCTTTATGACAGAGACTGGATATCCCATTCTACAAACAAGAAAGTCAAATGTGGTGGAAATTTGCAGATGGGAGAAACAGAAAACGTCGATTCTTCAGCTCCCGCCCGGCAGCCTGCGCGGTAAATTTATTTATGACAGAGACTGGATTGCCCATTCTACAAACACGAATACCAAATTATGTGCAAATTTGCAGATAGGAGAAACAGAAAACGTCGGCCGGAAACATCGTATAGAATCCTCAGCTCCCTCCCGGCAGCCTGCGCAGTAAGTTTCTTTATGACAGAGACTGAATATTGGTATCTGTTTCAATAAATATGTTTTTAACGACGGCGGGGGGGTACGGTATCCAAGTTTAATGCTCGGAACTGTAGTGGGTAATGTTGTCAATCTACAAACTGAAGCACTGACCACATTTAATGGTGACAAGTAGATTTGGTAATGTTGGCAATCAACAACATGAAGCTAACACTTACTTTTCTCCAGCTGTCATGTTTATAAAGTGGCAGGGATGGTCGTGGACACACACAGAGCCGAAAACGCCGCTGACATCAAGGCCACGGTTTCGGAAGGCTCCACGACCCCCGGCTCGGAAATCATGACACATCTGTAAAACAAAGTCGTACACACTATTACGAGACAGCGTTAAGTTAATTGATATGATCATACTATAGTTGTAGAGGACAGCGGAGTGCTGCCAACTGGTGTTCACTGCGAGAAGCAATAAGGGTGCAATACTACTGCACTTTTTTTACTAAGAGAGATCTAGTATTAGGTTACTGCTTAGTGCTGCTGCCGGGTGTTCACTGTCAGAACCCATAATGGTTCACTACGAACCGTCAACTCAGGTGTTCACTATATATTTAGGTGGACGAGAGGCAATAACGTGTCAAGACTAATGACCGGTAATTGAATTGCACTTATTTTACTAAGAGAGATCTAGTATTACGTTACTGCTTAGTGCTGCTACTGGGTGTTCACTGTCAGAACCAATAATGGTTCACTACGAACCGTCAAATCAGGTGTTCACTATATATTTAGGTGGACGTTAGACGTTAGAATACATACATCGACATTTGCCGGCTGGTTATCATCACGTAGATAAGGGTTGACATCTTGGGGAGGAATGAAGAATTTTGTCCCTTGCTGTGGTGGATAGAAGCTGGGACCTGCCGAACTTTTCCGCACTAATCGGAAATTACCGTCCAGACTCACTACCAGTGGTAGTTCCTGTTTGGTATGCTCACAGATGGGACATTTGCTGCCATCTGGGAAGTCTGGCAACAGATCACTCGACCGATCGACATCATAAACAAACTGTCTGTGCTGTGGAGCACATTGCAGGATAGCGCGATATAGTGCCAACTGTTAAGAAAAATGCATAGGCTTGCACTAGGGACTGACATAAAGTACTATCAAATAATCTCAATCAGTCTCCTGGAAATAAGTCAATTGGTTAGTTTAGGATTGATAGAGATCTACAATTGGTGCATTGGGGACATATTTCTGCCAGTGCAAGAAGGTGTCAACTGGCATACTGTTAGTTTGGCATTGACAGAGGTATTCTCTAGTTATTGATATTTAATGTGAAGTAGAGTAAATATAACAAACCTATTTACAGTTTAGTTTGGCATTGACATAGGTATTCTCTAGGTATTGACATTTCATGTGAAGTAGAGTAAATATAACAAACCTATTGACAGTTTAGTTTGGCATTGACATAGGTATTCTCTAGTTACTGATATTTCATGTGAAGTAGAGTAAATACAGTTTAGTTTGGCATTGACATAGGTATTCTCTAGTTACTGATATTTCATGTGAAGTAGAGTAAATATAACAAACCTATTTACAGTTTAGTTTTAGTATACTTTAAGAAATGTGACGTTACCCAATAACATCTACAAACTTTAACTGCTCACGATGGAGTTTGTTTTTAAGCTGCGCTATTAAGCACCAGTGTCATGACAAATCCTTCCGAGGGACTATGATACCTTCGTTTCCTTGTTGTGTGGCAGGCTCTGGACATGATCAGTGGTGGCGGCACAAAACTTTTTCAAGGCAACAGGTCCTTCCAGCAAGAACGAGCGTGCACGGTCCATGAGGCGCATGTCAATGGCCGAAGTAGGGGTTGTAGGTGTAACCGGCCAGAATCCTAACCGGACAAGCGTTTCCGTCCGGTCCATGCAGCTACAGAACAGGAAGTCCTGGTAGTGCTTCCTACCTGGACAAATAACATAAACTTTAGACATATACGGCGGCACATAATATGCCGTAAATATGCCGTCCAGATTTAAACCTACATTCAAAATGAACAGCTGATAGAGCATTTATTAATCTCTGTAGATCGTCTATATCACGTTTGTGGTAATAATGTTTATGTACACCTCGGTGGATAATCTCTTTTAGTTTTACTATATCGCAGTTCTACTATATCCGGCTTATTCTGTGTTATTTAAGGGCTCCTTCAATACTCCAATTCGGAATATGGGTAAAAGCAAGATCACGCGGATGTGACACTGACACTATAGTGACTGTGGACACAGACATGTGCGATGCTACAGGTCTAATTTATGATATATTAACACTCATATACTTTACTTTTACTATTGATGTATGTGTATGTGTGAATAATAGTGTATTAATAACTATAAAACCGGTGTGAATTGAGTCAACTGATAGAATCCCCTATTATCACTCACCAGCACTAAATACAACCGGTTTGCCCGACCGTACAAAAATGGCTACAGCCACTATAGAGAACTAACACTGACAACAAAATACAGTACTAGGATAATAAGAAGGAAACTGCACTACGGCAGTGTTCTTATGCGCAAGTAACTTGGACGTTTCTCGCGGATGTGACACTGACACTATAGTGACTGTGGACACACACATGTGAGATGCTACAGTTCTAATTTATGATATATTAACACTCATATACTTTACTTTTACTATTGATGTATGTGTATGTGTGAATACTAATGTATTAATAACTATAAAACCGCTGTGAATTGAGTGAACTGATAGATACCCCTATTATCACTCACCAGCACTAAATACAACCAGTTTGCCCGACCGTTAAAAAATGGTTACAGCCACTATAGAGAACTAACACTGACAACAAAATACAGTACTAGGATAATAAGAAGGAAACTGCACTACGGTAGTGTTCTTATGGACAAGTAACTTGGACATTTCACGTGGATGTGACACTGACACTATAGTGACTGTGGACACACACATGTGCGATGCTACACGTCTAATTTATGATATATTAACACTCATATACTTTACTTTTACTATTGATGTATGTGGACTTATGGCAAGAGCAGGTTACTGATAACTCACCGTACACATCAAAGATGGTCATGGGGCCCGTTCTAGCAGTCCCACATGTGTCATGGATATTGTTTCCATGAGATGGCAAGTGCATAGGCGGTGATCGCAGCCGGTACAATGGGACAAAGCGCTCTCCCTGCAATGAACACATTCAATTTTCATCCACCTCATAGAGCCTTTATATAGTTAATTTAAGTTATTCACTCATCTCTGGAGCCCTGTGTCGTAATTCAAAAGAATAAAATAATTACTAACGAAAAACAACCATCCTACATTCAAATTTAATTGACCAGGTAGAGCCTGTATATATTTCGTTCAAGTTATTCACTCAACTATCGGGCACTGTGTCGTACTGAAAATTAACATTAATTCAATAGTTACTAAAAAAAACAATTTGAATTGGCTTTTGGGCTTTTTGGTTAAATAGCTATGTATATATTTAGTTCAAGTTAGTCACTCAACTGTCAGGCACTGTGTCGTAATGCAAATTAACATTTATTCAATAATTAATAACTAAAACGAGTCCTCCTGGATGTGATAGGGAAAGATATCAACCAATCAAACATATGAAGAAGAATTTTCTAAGTAGTGGCTTTTTGGTTATATAGCAACGTACAACAAATACATATAGTATCAAATGTGTTCAAATTAAAGTGGTGTGTAATGACCTGCCAGATAAGGGCGATGTGAAGAGGTGCAAGTTTCTGGTGTTTTTTAAAACACCTTTCACAGTAGTAGGCTGTTGGCCCACAGTCAAGGCATTAGATCGGACGCCTTACTGTGTCTCGGGAACAAACCGCGCATGTAGTCATCAGTGGTGCAAATGAATGGTAATGACTGCATGTTAGTTGTGGACAAATTGCATTCCACGTCCGTGCTACATGAGCTTGGGGCTGGGCATTCAGGGTTAGGCCTGGAATGAAGTGAAGAATATTACTCTATAGCCGTGTTTACACGGTGAAGTTAAGTCGCTTAATATAGATCGCCTTGCCTAGTTGGGTCGTTCTCAGAAGTTGTGTACCAATGTCAGAAATTATTGATGTAATTTTCTATGTATTTAGCTACATCCATCACAATAAGATACATAATACACAATATTAACATTTACTTTTGATCTAAAATATCTCCCACATTATTGGGCTAAATGATGAAATCTAAATATTGACACTCCAATAATGGGTTTCTTTGAAATATGATTTCAAGTAGACTACCTCAAGTGGTACACAGTTTCTGAGAACGCGGTGGATTCGTTCGTTTGTGCCACAATTTCAAACATTTGCACTACTTTTGACATGTTCAAATCGGTCCAAAATGAAAACCATATAGACGCAATTAATAATGTCTTTTCTCACTATATACCCAATATTATCACGCTCCTATATGTCGGACATGCTTAATTTGGAATGGGAAAGTGCCATGGGTTGCCCGACTTCATGCAGCAGGGGGAGGAGTTGACACTATAGTGACAGTCATCGGTATAAACAAACCGGAAGACGGACCCACACATGCGCCCAGACAATGCTGAACTCGCTTATTACAGGGAAAAAAAACATGCGATTTTAAATATTTAAAAAAATCATAACTTTCTTAATACTAGTCTAACTAGACCAATATGCATGATCGTTCGATCATTTAAAAGCATTGGTTTGGCTCTTTTCAATGGTATGAGTAAATTATAATATACCTAATATACCTAGTCATTGATTGAAACTCATCGAACAGATTTCGATTGTATAAAACATGACAACTCTGCGATTTAATAGACTACATCAGGGTTCCGACTGCGCATGCTCTGAAAACGGCCGTGGGAGCAAAGCAAAGGTGTACGGCCATTGAGTTTGCCGATACACGCATTGAAAAATGTCAGTTTTATTCAAAATTAATAGAAATCCAAAACCCTAACCGTATAAATTTAATATACTCTTTTTGTTAAAGCAGGTTGTGCATCAGGTTTTTGGCGTGCTTGCCGGACTTATTTTCACATTTTGAATTTCACATTATCTCAAAAGGTAGACCATGTCACTGGAACTCCAAGACCATCGGACTAGACTGTGCAACATTAACATTATATTTTGAACAGAGCTAAACACCACATTTCGGGGCGTTATTGTGCGCGATGAAAATGGCGGGATATCAGCTACAACAGTTTGGTTACAAAGCACTTTTGAATATACACATATAGAAAACATATTAAATTAATCGATTATTTGATATTTATAATAAACGTTTTGCACTGCACGTACAGGGAAATGCATTGTCAATGGATGGCCGTGCCCAATCTTCAAACCACACCACTGAAAGGGAGGAGATATTCGTTTTAATAAAATAAACGCTTTGAACTGCGCGTACCCGGAAAATCAATGCATTGTCAATGGCGTGCAAAATATTAATACCACACCACCCACACACGAGACAAACCGCTTGGTACAAATTTTCAATAAAAAATAGACGTTTTGCACTGCGCGTAACGGCAAACTCAATGCATTGTCACTGGCCTGGGCCAATCTTAAACTTTTGAAACTAATACTGGTCAAATTGAAACAGTAAAAAAATGAGGACGTAGATAAATCTGTCCTCTAGGGAATGCACACCAAGATTAAATTATAATTAGAAATCATTCCTTTTGGCGACATGAAAACCATAACACATACTAAAAGCTAGCGTGTATATGCTTGCCGAAACACATTCACGTGTGATCGGCTGTATTCACACAAGTATTCACACAGACTAGCATTGACAATTTCGAAAAATAAACATTGCGTGTATTAAAAGTAAATACCTTCATCATTTCGGTTGGACTTGTGGTCAGGTTCAGGTTCAGGTTCAGGTTCAGCGTTCAGGTTCAGGTTCAGTTCAGGATCAGGTGCAAGGTGCAGGTTGCAGGTGCAGGTGCAGGTGCAGGTTCCCGCTTAAGGTTCCGCTTAAGCTGGAGCAAGCGAGGATGCAAGGAGCAGGAGTAGGAAGCTGGGCTGAGCGGGAGCCTCAAGTGGACTTAGAATTCGGGGCTTGAGTTGAGCCGGGCTGTGCTTGAGCACGGGCTTGAGCTTGGGCTTGAGCGATTCTCTCTGCAATTGTGCCCCTAGTACGAATAGGTTCATGACGATAGTAACTGGTTTCCCTCCCATTGACAATCTGTATATGGCGCACTAGTTGGGTTGGTCGGGGATTCGATCTCCAACCAATGTTGTTAATACGACGCATTGTGATTGCGATGGCGACAGAGGCAGCACTAAATCGTGTCTAGTGCCCACAAGATATATCAGTCCTGTTAAACAAAGGACCACTTCAATTCAAATCGACCAATCAGAACCCCGTCAGCCATGCTGTCCTGGTGGGGTGACCTAAATTAACAATAAAAGATTATTGCGTAACGACCAACCGGCGAAAAGCCGGTGTCGCACTTTCCGCCGTCCAATAAATTTTGCAGTGCGCATCGCTTCTGCGCATGCGCCAAAATAGAAGAGCATCATCAGTAACCTTATAAATTTAATACAATGTTTTGGGTACGGATGTTTTCTGTATGTGT
>CM059191.1:40128478-40148220 GCA_030323885.1 Branchipolynoe longqiensis
GGGACAATCTAATCACGTGACAGTTCCAACCAACTTACCGAGGCCCAGAGTTCTGTTTCAATGGAATGCAATATCCTGTTTTACATCTGCCTGCACTCGTGACTCAGACAACAGATCTTGGGGACCAAGACTCACACCGGGCGTAATAACAGCAAGCACAATCAAAACGGGGACATTCTTCAATGGGTGGGTGGGGGTGGGTGGCACTTCCAATTTAAGTGTTTGAATATACTCAGCAAACAAAAACTATCCTTGGGAACTAGGTTTCGTTCCTTCAAAATAGCATGGGCCGATATGGCACTGATCCTGTACAAAAAGCACATAAAAAGCACAGCAGTAGTATGGCACTGTTCTGCCAAGGCTGATTTTGATTGCGATACGACTATGATGCAATAATACACGTGATTTAGGTCAACATTCCGTCCTTTGCACATACTTTTGGGAGGACACTATTCAACAGTGCAGTCATTTATAAGACAGAGCCGAATAATTAGAGAACTCAAATGAAAAATGTTAGAATCATTTCGTTACGTCAATCATTGCGTGTAATCACCAATATATAAATTCATATTGTGATAAGTTATTTTAAATAAGTTTCTCACAAAATATAAGGGGCTATATGTCCTAAATTGCATCAGCACTTCACTCGTCAAAGGAGTTGTGACTTGGCGAACTAAAATAAGTGATGGAAATAACTAGCTACATGTGACATGAAATCAATAAACCTTTTTTTTTTAAGAGTGAGATTAAGTCATATTTATCGCAACCTGGCATTAACAAGTGAAACTTCATTATAATCTCCTATATATTTGCGTTCTTCATATTATTATTGTTGTTATTATTAACCCAGCTAGTAGGGTGAAGCAGGGAGTAGAAATAAACAGCCAGCATTCATTTTCAAACTGAACGGGACTTTTTCAAGACAAACGCAGTCCGACTGTTAATTTCTGCATCACAATGTATATTTACAATTTTTTATAATATGTCATCCGTCTTACAGCAGTGGTCTCACTTTCCTTATACCCAGGCTGTCCCTCCAATAGGTTGGCTGAACGAACCAATACCAACAACAAAAGCCAACGTAAATACCACGTAATGCTATCAGATTAGTTTTTTTGTTTTTTTGGGGGTCCATTAGTTGTTTAAGCAGGGGAAATTTCAGTCATAGACGACTGGTCTTCCTCATTCCACTGCTGGTCGATAGAAAGCCCGAGACTACACTTTTACCGACCCAAGGGATTTTTAACCTCCCACACCACATAGACATGGTATGAGAGCAACCGGCCTTTGATGATGCTGTAAGTTATACACAGCGGTGGAAATCCAAATTGGCAGAGCTGGGGGCATGGGGAATCGAACCGCCGACCCTTAGCTTAACTTCCTAAACAACTGATGAAATCAGCCAGTACTGTCTACCATGCTTCCAGTGAGTGTGTGTGGGAAGGGGTGAGGGGGGGGGTTACCAAGTCACTGGCGGTGTAGCGGGCGGGTGAGCATTATTCTAAAAATCTTCCTCCTGTTTCTACTATGTTATAAAAATGTGGTTCTTACTCAACATTCCTGTCTTGATAAAGTTCTGTCAGTGCAGATCATGGCACAAGTAGATGCAGTACAACCCTAATCTACATTTTGCACACTTTGTGAACTCGACCAGGGCGGCGTTGACACTGTCCCGGGCTCGAGGTTGGCATCTGCCATTTTTTCAGACTCCATCGGGTTGCGTGCACAGTCCTGCACTGGTTATCACTGATCAGCTATCTACACTACTTCTCATGTTAACAACTTAGCTATCAATTAGTTTTACCCTTGGACATCTATATTGCTGGAACTAAAAACCGACCCTATGGGTATATGTCCAGACGTGGTTGAATTTTGCTTGTTTAGGTTGATAAACGGGGGGGGGGGGGGGGGGGGGGGAGGAGGAGTAAGCTGTTAGAATAAAATACCTAAAATAATATACTTACACTGCAAAGTCCATTAAAATGCTTAATCGTTGCTCCGACAGAGCTGCACTAAATGACACACTTGGGTTCGAGACACAGTGCGCCAAACTTACTTACCATTTAAAGCTCTACCTCAATGTGCCCAAGTCACTCTGGGAGAATACTAAAGCTGGCACGGGGGTGGGGGGGGGGGGTCTTCTGTGTTAGTGTTGCTTTCATCTTGTTCTACCTGCACCAATCAGAGGTGCTCAACTGTGAACATTTATCATCAACACCTCCAACTTCCCCCTTTCACTTCTTGACTATCTAGGTCCACCGGAAGTGTTCCCAGAGAACACTGCACCAGGCACGATTCCGACCTTACTTTCTCACCAACCTCCTATCGTCCTCCTGGCAGTTCGGACAAAGTTTTTTTTTTTTTAAAGCGATCCTCTTGTTAGGCTATCCAGATATTTACCAAAGACGACAGAACACTAACATTTCAATGCACAATCTCATCGTGCATTCTATATATCAGGTGTATTCATATTTTAACCATTATCCCCCTCAGCACCAACTTTGGGGGATTACCACAAGCAGTATGCATGGTATATTTAAAGTAGCTCAAGGAATGAACAGATAACCATATAATTTAATGACATCAGCAAACGAGATCCTGAAAAAATATAAGTAGTGTATTATAAGTCACATTTATTATACTAGATCACTGATAACTATATGGTCATTAAACACTTACTGGTGGTTGTTGAAGATAATCTCAGGAGAGCAATATGCTATAAAGATTTAAAAAAAGAAATTATAAAAGAAATTAAATTCCAAATATTAAAAAAAGAAGTCCGAATTCAATCTCAAGAAAGTATGATACATTGGTTAATAAAAGTTCCTTTTATGTTTGGATGGTCTAGAATATAGTAGGTGTGCTCTGAGATTGCCTAACTCAGCGAGGTGTTGGATCAGTTGGTGAAAAGTCAATTTGCCTTCACTCCACTATCTAAATGGAGGGGTTGTCTAAAACTAAGCAAACCGGCAATCTTCACTCAATCATACAACGACAAATCACAGACACATGTTTCACACAAGGAGCAGTTACTGTCTCCTTCTTAAAGAAAATACTCATGGCACACACAATATAATACACAATAGTCATGGAAACCACTTAACACCGCATTGCATCACATCAAAGAAGATATTAGATTCCACAAACAGTGGCATTGGCATTGCGTTGAAGCGTGGCTTCACTTGGGTGAATACCGCCACCACGCACACTGCTTGGAGAATTGACACACGACAGAGCACAGGTTATCAATGGCAGCCCAGAATACCACCGGTAAGGTGCAGAACCAAGAGGGGTCTGTACATTTACAGTATATGTGCAGGGACATCACTCAAAATGGGCCAGGGAAGTTATACTACAAACCATTAAAATAAATGTTTAAGTTCAGTAAAAAGAATACCAGCAATAGAAGTTGGTGAGAGCGTCCTCCAACTACAGAGGGTGTATATATGCCCACTTGCCTTTCAGATCTATCAAAATATTATGTCTCAGCTCTAACATTCAGACGTTAGGAGAGATTCTACTATACCAAGGTTGATGTTGCCAGGACGTAAACTTCCAACAACTAACCAACTATACCAAGGGGATTTTCATCTGAGAAACACAAAATACTGTGCTTATTCCCTTTTGTCATTGGAATTGCGTTTCCGTTTCTGGAGCCATATATTGTATATAAACAAATCCACCCCCCACCCCCATCCCACAAAAACCCAATAGCATACTTGTTTCTCACGTCAATTCTTGCGTCCTGCCCAACACATTTTATAATAGAAATTGAAAAGAAAAAAAATTTAAATTTTAAAACATTTTCCTAACATCAAGTTTTAATGGCCGCTCTGGAAGATTTGTTTGTTTGGGTTTTCCAACCAAGCATCTAAATTCAGTTTGTACAGTGAACTACATGACAAATCTCTGACCAACTAACAATTTAATTAAAAATACCACCACCCGAAAAAAGAAGTCCACCCGCCCATTCAAAATACTCACAAAATATACACGAGAAATGTCTTTTTTTCTTTCTTTCTTTCTTTCTTTTGCTTGGTCTAACTGAACAGCAAGTACTGTAATTCCCTTTGAACTAACTACGCTGTGTAATTGCCTGTTAATTGAGGTTTTGTGAAATTCATAGCTCTCCAGCCGAGAGGCGAAAACACCTTCGGTCCACTGACTCACATCCGACGGACAAGTACATTATTTCCATGGCAACCGCGCGGGATAATTTGACGAGGAAAATATTCCCAAACCACCGACATTAAATGTTTACATCCACAACTTTTCTCGTAGACATCCACTCTTACTTACAACCATATATCACGTTCTGTAAAGAATGCTAAATAAAACAAAACATAAAAACACCAACCACCCCCAACAAAAAGCCAAACAACAAAAAACAAGGAAGCCTGTGAATTACTAAAGACAAAGTTGGAAGAAGGAACCATAATGCGAGAACAATGAGCTAACACAATTTCCCCCCACTTTTGTCATCATAATATGCGCATTAGATCATCTTATTACTAATAATCATTTAACAAGTTTACACTCCTCATGCATGTCACAATTTGCCCCAGATGGATATTATCGTATGGAAGTTAATTGTACAGCATCACCCTGCTTATACCCACGGCCCGACGACGATACAACTGCTGCACTGAGGGAATGTGGCCTTGTGGGAAGGCGTGGTGCGCAGTGTACAACGTGTCCACCAGCTCTGTCAAACAAAGCAGCCATTTCGGGACAGCACAACCAGAGATCAACCCAATAATCACAACACAATACACACACCCAAATAAAATATTAGTGAATATCTGAAGGCTTGCAAAGTCACTGAAGCATGGGCTACAGGCGTGCCAGAAATAAGTATGCCCAGCCGAGGGAGAAATATGGCTATATTAGTTATTCACAAATTTAACTAGATCTTATCTTCAATATGCATAATTGTTAATGCAGATCGCCCTAAGATCACAGAAAACACTAAACGAAATTTTCTCATATCCTGTTGACAGGCATTCTTGCTGGGACTGTTTTCATGAGATACATTGTAGAAAACCTATATAGTGGCCAATTAATTAAAAATTGCTAAGTGAATAAAAATACATTTAAATGTAGGTCCTGGTAGCTGGGAGCAGACAGCTGTTACGTATGCACTCACCCCTGAGACAGGGAAACACCACCCACCTTCTGTGATTGTCGCCATTATTATCTTGTCTCCAGTCGCACCTACATCGTAGCTAGTTGTCAAGCTTACCAATGTGTCTCGCATTCAGAATGCAGCACTGTACTCAACAACCTCATGACAAATGAGCCACCTAAGGCCGTGTATCCATAGACTGTTCCCTGGTGACATGCTCCCTTGTTCCATGTTCGCTTGTGACATTGTGATGCGCCACACAGAAAATGAACATGTTCATTCTCTATGTTCCTGGCCTTACAGTCCCAGGGTCCAACATATGGGGATGGCCACTAAGCAAAACACAGGTTCATTGTCTGTGTGGCACATCACAAGGTCACAAGCTGGGTTCTCCCAATACACGTACAAAGCCAATGTCACACACAACCACCAAGTCAAGCCCACAGAGAACTATCAAATCACTGCACAAGCGAGACCCCTTTGATGGAATCTCCATAAAGAAACACGCAGGTTAAGAAGAGAACTTGTGTTTTCTTTGCTGCAGCTTCCTCTGTCCACACCTAATGCCCACTTCAATTCAACATTATCATCAACTGTGCTGGTAAGAATATACAGGTTTCTAATTTGCTTCCCCATCAGGGGGCGGGGGGTTTACTGCGAGCAAAGTAATCAGCACCGTGATCAATACACAGCCACCAAAGTTGACAACGTGGGTACCTTGAGAACCAATCACAGCAAAGTTCTCTTGGAGCTAACAGGAATAGCGGGAAGCGGGAAGCTTAGGTCATTCCTTTTGCCATAGTGTTTTAAAGTTAATTGTTCCTTTGTTAGGGGCGTGCTGTCATAACAGAATACAACTTAACTTCCCTTAAATGTCACCCACCCCACCCTAAGTACGCACTTTGTGTGACACTGCCGGCTGCGCCTGGAGCAGGTGGCGGCAGGACTTCCGGTGTGGTCACATGGCCCACATGTGACCAATGAGAAGCTCTAGGCGATCACGAGCGGCTCGGCGTCTGAGAAGCCCCGTATCATCGGTTGGTCTTCTTCCCCTACAACAAAGCGAGGACGGCATTTAGAACTACTGGCCATGTGAAGCAATTTAATATTAAAGTAATTAAAAAGACTATTTTTATACCAGACCTGCCTACCCATGCGATTTTAAGATACTTTGCAGTTTTAAGCCGGAGTAGGTCAATACGCAAAGGTAAAACGTTGTATGCCAAAAACAAATCAGAAAGAACACAAACTGTTTACAAAATTTATTTTATTTTATATTCACTAAAGTACCCAAATAAGAAATTTGGGGTAGGCCTGACCTGTCTACCGGTAAGATTGCTGCACATTTTGTACAGTTTTAAGCCAATGTACAAAACACAAAATTTTGTAAGCCAAAAAAGAGAAAGAAGGAAAGTTAACAACATTTCGTTAAAGAACACAATTTTTTTTACTGGAAATAGGAAATTTGGGGTGGGCAGGTATGTTACTCTTCAGAGACTGTGACAACCCATGTCTAAATATGCGCCATCCACCCAGGTCCTCGCCAGTGTTGAAGGTGGTGGTGCCCGAGCGCGTGTCGTAGTGGCTGTTAGCGAAGGACAGGAAGCTACGCTGGAGCCGCTGGTGGCGGACCACGTAGACGGTGAGTAGCAGCACAAGCATCACAATCACAATGACGCACGGCACGATGATGGCCAGCAGCAGCCCAGCCCGCCCACCAGCCACACTGGTAGACGCAGCTGCGCTCGTCTTCTCTGCAACCCACCAACCACACAGTTTGTTTGTTTACTTCAAGTTCATAACTTAACGTCTAAAGTGATATCCAAACAGGTTGTTTGTTTAATGGAGCTTCACTTCAACTTCATAATAACATCTAAAGTGATAGAACAGGTACCAACTTGTAACAGTGCACACTCCTGGTGGCTTTATAGTGCTGCCCTGCTCTGGGACCGAATCAGTGTTTGTTGGTTTATGTCCTAGCCACATCTAAGGTAATATCAGGATGGGTACCGACTTGTGACAGCGCATACTCATGGCGACTTTATAATGTTGGCGCACTGGGCGACCAGACCGCCGGCACCATTACCCGATATCCCACAGTCACATTATCCTGATAATGTCCTAACCAGTCCTTGTCCTAACTTATTAATGCGGCCGAATCAGTAGAGCATATGCTTTCTGTGTGGAAGGTGAGGAGTTCGAATCCCAGTCGAGTCAAAGCAATGACATACAAAATTGTCGCCACCTAGCCTGGCGATCAGCATTACTAGGATAGGGAACGGAACTGGTTAGCTCAATGGATGTGACTGAGAGGGATATCAGGTCATATTCCCCGATATGATGTGGTGGGCACAAACATGGGGACAGTCTGTAAATGCAATGATCGGAAATGAAAAAAGTAAAGCTTTTTTTATTAAACGACGCCTCAAGAGCACATTGACTTTCATATCATCGGCTATTGGACATCAAACATGTGGTCATTCTGACATATTTCTTTGGAGGAAATCCACTGCCGCCACATAGGTTACTTTTTCCGATAAGCAGCAAGGGTCTTTTATATGCACTTTCCCACAGCACATACCACAGCCTTTGATGAACTGGTTGTGGACCACTGGCTGGAACGGAAAATAACCCAAACTGAAATGGGTTCACTGAGCAGGATCGATAGGATGATCGACACCTTCACAGATGGACCCCCCTACCGCATGAGCTACATCCCGCCCTCCTTGATGGGAAATGACTTAACACTCTATTATGACTGATCACTCTATAATGCCTGATAAGCCGTGGCGAGTCAGTATTGTGGGGCCGTGAAATGCTGCTTTACTCACCTGCCGGGATGTCGATGGACACAGGCTGGGTGAAGCCTGAGTAGCCGTACTGCATGACGGCGCGCACCTTAAAGGTCTGCTTCAGGTTGCGCTTCACTGGCTGCCAGATGATGCACGTATTGTTGGTCATTTTGAAGAGCGTGAAGTGCTTCTTCAGCGAGCTGTCCGTGCTGGAATAAACCTCATACTCCTGGCGTAGGGAATGTGGGCTGAGGCTTAGTGTTGGAACTAGGCATGGCCAAACAGCACTACACTAGCACATTTACGGTATAATTATAACAAAAATGTAAAATTAAAAAGATTTTTTTTTGGTTTCCCCATGTATACACACACACAGACACACAACCGCCTTAACTCTATTAACAAGGCACGATTTTGGAGCGCCAAAAGAATAGCCAGTCAAGTGGTATGTGCTATATCTAGACAATGCAGGCATGTAAACCGCTATTATTTGCATAATTCTACTATTTATACTCGGTATAGTTCGAAAAGTATTGAAAACCAAACCTTCAAATACAAATGTTAAAATCCCATATTCTACATCGGTCAGTTGACGGTCAATTGAGAAATATATTCAAGACTGGGAAACGTGTCACAAAATTGTAGCATGTTTCAACCAAGACATTTTTGCAAAGTGACATGCACTGGCTACATTGGTCAGTTGAGGATCATTTGAGAAATATATTCAAGACTGGGAAACGTGTCACAAATATTAGCATCATTGCTACATCGGTCAGTTGAGGGTCAATTCAGAAATATATTCAAGACTGTGGTCAACGGTGGCAAATATGTGCAAAAAGAATGGGAAAAGCAGAGGACCAACACCAATGGCCCGACGGTGGTCCGACGGTGGCAAATATGTGCAAATGGAATGGGAAAAAGCGGCGGACCACCACCGACGGTGGGCCAACGCTGGTCTGACCGTGGCAAATATGTAAAAAGAATGGCAAAGAGCGGCGGACCACCACGACGGCCTGACCGTGGTCAAATGGTGGAAAATGTGTGCAAAAAGAATGGCAAAGAGCGGCGGACCACCACCGACGGCCCGACGATGGTCCGATGGTGGAAAATGTGTGCAAAAAGAATGGCAAAAAGTGGCAGACCACCACCATCGGCCCGACGGTGGAAAATGTGTGCAAAAAGAATGGCAAAGAGCATTGGACCACCACCGATGGCCCGACGTTGGCCCCACGGTGGAAAATGTGTGCAAAAAGAATGCAAAGAGCGGCGGACCACCACCGTCGGGCCAACGGTGGCCCGACGGTGGCAAATATGTCAAAAGAATGGCAAAGAGTGGCGCACCACCACCGACAGCCCAACGCTGGCCCAACGGTGGAAAATAAGTGCAAATAGAATGGCAAAGAGCCATGGACCACCAGTAATGGCCTGACGGTGGTCCGACGGTGGCAAATATGTGCAAAAAGAATGGCAAAAAGAGGTGGACCACCGACATTGGCCCGACGGTGGCAAATGTGTAAAAGGAATGGCAAAGGGGGGTGGACCACCACCGACGGCCCGACGGTGGTCCGATTGTGGAAAATATGTGCAAAAAGAATGGCAAAGATCGGCGGACCACCACCAACGGCCCGAACGGTGGAAAATGTCTGCAAATAGAATGGCAAAAAGCGGCAGACCACCACCGTCGGCCCGACAGTGGCAATTATGTAAAAAGAATGGCAAAGAGCGGCAGACCACCATCGACGGACTGACGGTGGTCCGACGGTGGCAAATATGTGCAAAAACAATGGGAAAAGTGTCTGACCACCACGAAAGGTGGCCCGATGGTGGAAAATATGTGCAAAAAGAATGGCAACAAGCGACGGACCACCACCCCAAATATGTAAAAAGAATGGGAAAGAGTGGCAGACCACCATCGTCGGCGCGAAAGTGGTCCTACGGTGGCAAATATGTGCAAAAACAATGGGAAAAAGTGGCAGACCGCCACCGTCGGCCTGACGGTGGCAAATATACAAAAAGAATGGCATAGAACGGTGGACCACCACTGATGGCCCAACAGTGGCCCGTCGGTGGCAAATATGTAAAAAGAATTGCAAAGAGCAGCATACCACCACCCACGGCCAGACGGTGGTCCGACGTTGGAAAATGTGTACAAAAAGAATGGCAAAGAGAGGCGGACCACCTCCGACGGTGGTCCGACGGTTGCTAATATGTTCAAAAAGAATGGGAAAAAGTGGCAGACCACCACCGACAGCCCGACGGTGGCAAATATGTAAAAAGAATGGCAAAGAGCGGTGGACCACCACCGACGGCTCAACGGTGGCCCGACGGTGGCAAATATGTAAAAAGAATGGCAAAGAGCGGCGGACCACCACCGACAGCCCGACGGTGGCCCAACGGTGGAAAATAAGTGCAAATAGAATGGCAAAGAGCGGTGGACCACCAGTAATGGCCCGACGGTGGTCCGACGGTGTCAAATATGTGCAAACAGAATGGCAAAAAGAGGTGGACCACCGACGTTTGCCCGACGGTGAAAAATGTGTGCAAAAAGAATGGCAAAAAGCAGTGGACTACCACCGTCAGTGGTCCGACGGTGGCAAATATGTAAAAGGAATGGCAAAGAGCGGCAGACCACCACTGATGGCCCGACGTTGGAAAATGTGCACAAATAGAATGGCAAAAAGCGGCGGACCACCACCGTAGGCCTGACGGTGGGCCTACCATGGCAAATATGTAATAAGAATGACCCTCAACTGACCGAAGCAGCCAGTGCGTGTCACTTTGTAAATATGTCTGGGTTGAATAATGCTACAATTTTGTGACACGTTTCTCAGTCTTGATTATATTTCTTAAATGACCCTCAACTGACCGATGTGGCAATGATGCTACAATTTTGTGACACGTTTCCCAGTTTTGAATATATTTCTCAACTGACCGATGTAGCCAGTGCATGCCACTTTGCAAAAATGTCTTGGGTGAAACATGCTACAATTTTGTGATACATTTCCCAGCCTTGAATATATTTCTCAATTGACCCTCAACTGACCGATGTAGCAATGATGCTACAATTTTGTGACACGTTTCCCACTCTTGAATATATTTCTCAAATGATCCTCAACTGACCAATGTAGCCAGCGTGTCTCACTTTGCAAAAATGTCTGGGTTGAAATATGCTACAATTTTGTGACAATGTTTCCCAGTCTTGAATATATTTCGCAAATGACCCTCAACTGACCGATGTAGCCATGATGCTACAATTTGTGACACGTTTCCCAGTCGTGAATATATTTCTCAAATGACCCTCAACTAACCGAAGCAGCCAGTGCGTCTAACTTTGCAAAAATGTCTGGGTTGAAACATGCTATAATATGCGACACGTTTCCCAGTCTTGAATAATTTCTCAAAGGACCCGCAACTGACCAAAGCAGCCAGTGCGTATCACTTTGCAAACATGTCTGAGTGGAATGATGTGCGACAAGGAAGGAAGAGGAGGCGGGGATAGATAGTAGGGTGGGTGGGTGGAGAAAAGGGCAGGAGCTGGCAGGAGGAAGGCGAATGGCTGGAGGAGGCCGGGCGGGTGGCTTATAAGGGGGAAGGAAGCGGGAAGGTGAGAAAGCCGGGAGGGGGAGAGAGAGCGGAGGGGAGAAAGCCGAGGGGAAGATGACGGCTGGAGGTTAGAAAGCTGGTGCGGTGGGGCTGGGGGGGGGGGGGGAAACTCCTCCCCTGCCTCACATCAAACGCAATGCAAGCATTACGACCGATGCGCGACAAGGAAGGAAGAGGAGGCGGGGTTGGAGAAAAGGCACTTTATTGAGTGCCTCAAACAGGGTAATACAGGAGTAACATACAGGGCAAACATGGTAAGGTAAAAATGCAAGAGGAATCACATAGGGTAAATGACAATGGCAATGAGCGAGCTCGGGTCGAGGGGGCAACTGGAGGGCATCATGAAGGCGGGCGCATCTGGAGGCGCCGGGCACTGGGCGAGGGCGTGGTCCCATGCCGAGACGGGACAGAGCTCGGAGCCCACGGAGGCGGGGATGAAGAGGGCCACCGCCCCCGAGGGGCCGGAGATGGTCTTCGAGCTCCTTATGTGGATCCGGAGCCCCCCGGGGGTGGGGCGGATGTCGTCTCGGGTGATGGTGTGGCGGCCACCTCGGGGCTCGGGGCTCGGAAGTTCGACTGCCATAGTATGCCGAAGTACCCGAGGAGGAGGGCGGCCCGAAGGACGAGTGAGGCGGGCCCAGCCCGGGTGAGGTGAGTGACGACGAGGGCGAGGTGGTCCGCAGTAAGAGGTGGCGCCTGGCGTGGAACGTGGGTGGAGGCGCGTTCGCCCCCGTGGCAGACATCCTTGGCGAGGCGGGAGTCGAAGCCCGAGGTGAGGCCCCCCGCCGCCTCGACCCAGGAGCGCACCCCCGAGAGCGTGTTCTTGATGGAGGCCGGGGCGAGGGCGTGGGCGAAGAGGGAGGCGGCGTAGGCAGCGACATCGAAGTTGGCCGGGGCGAGGGGGTCCAGGCCTCAGGCCACGAGGAAGGTGACATACTCCTTGGCCTGTTGGCGGAGATTCTTCCAGGTCACGGGGGCGAGGGAGGCGAGGCAGAGGTGGCCGACGTCGGCGATCTCGGCTGAGGTAAAACCTGGTTAGAGGCCGGGATGAAAGGGGAAGTATTCATGGTTAGGCTGGACATACTGAAGCCCGAGGCGGTCCACCTCGGCCCGCACCACCTCAGCCCAGGAGCCGGTGAGGTGGGCGCGGCTGAGGACGTCTGCGAGGAGGAGGTCCACCCCGGGCTTGTGGACGACAGAGATGGTGAAGGAGCCCATGGCAGCGAGGAGCCAGAGCTCCCGGGCGCAGGTCCCGACGGTAGGGTCCGGGGGCGGCCGGACTCTCAATTGACCGTCAACTGACCGATGTAGCAATGATGCTACAATTTTGTGACACATTTCCCAGTCTTGAATATATTTCTCAAATGACCCTCAACTGACGGAAGCAGCCAGTGCATGTAACTTTGCAAAAATGTCTGGGTTGAAATGTGCTACAATTTTGTGACACGTTTCCCAGTCTTGAATATATTTCTCAATTGACCCTCAACTGACCGATGTAGCAATGATGCAACAATTTTGTGACACGTTTCCCAGTCTTGAATATATTTCTCAAATGACTCTCAACTGATCAATGTAGCCAGTTGTGTCACTTTGCAAAAATATCTGGGTTGAAACATGCTACCATTTGGTGACACGTTTCCCAATCTTGAATATATTTCTCAATTGACCGTCAACTGACCGATGTAGCAATGATGCTACAATTTGTGACACATTTCCCAGTCTTGAATATATTTCTCAAATCACTCTCAACTGACCGATGTAACCAGTGCGTTTCACATTGCAAAAATGTCAGGGTTGAAACATGCTACAATTTTGTGACCCGTTTCCCAGTCTTGAATATATTTCTCAAATGACCCTCAACTGACCGAAGCAGCCAGTGCGTGTCACTTTGTAAATATGTCTGGGTTGAATAATGCTTCAATTTTGTGACACGTTTCCCAGTCTTGAATATATTTCTCAAATGACCCTCAACTGACCGAAGCAGCCAGTGCGTGTACTTTTGCAAAATGTCTGAGTTGAAACGTGCTACAATTTGTGACACGTTTCCCAATCTTGAATATATTTCTCAATTGACCATCAACTGACCGATGTAGCAATGATGCTACAATTTTGTGCCATGTTTCCCAGTCTTGAATATATTTCTCAAATGACCCTCAACTGACCGATGTAGCCAGTGCGTGTCACTTTGCAAAAATGTCTGGGTTTAAACATGCTACAATTTTGTGACACGTTTCCCAGTCTTCAATATATTTCTCAATTGACCCTCAACTGACCGATGTAGCAATGATGCTACAATTTGTGACACGTTTTCCAGTCTTGAATATATTTCTCAAATGACCCCAACTGACTGATGTAGCCAGTGTGTGCCACTTTGCAAAAATATCTGGGTTGAAACATGCTACAATTTTGTGACACGTTTCCCAGTCTTGAATATATTTCTCAATTGACCCTCAACTGACTGATGTAGCAATGATGCTTCAATTTTGTGACATGTTTCCCAGTCTTGAATATATTTGTCAAATGACCCTCAACTGACCGAAGCAGCCAGTGCGTGTAACTTTGCAAAAATGTCAGGGTTGAAACGTGCTACAATTTTGTGACACGTTTCCCAATCTTGAATATATTTCTCAATTGACCCTCAACTGACCGATGTAGCAATGATGCTACAATTTTGTGACACATTTCCCAGTCTTGAATATATTTCTCAAATGACCCTCAACTGACCGATGTAGCCAGTGCGTGTCACATTGCAAAAATGTCAGGGTTGAAACATGCTACAATTTTGTGACCCGTTACCCAGTCTTGAATATATTTCTCAAATGACCCTCAACTGACCGAAGCAGCCACTGCATGGCACTTTGTCGGGTAAAGTGGAGTCGGGTCAAGTAGAGTCGGGTCAAGTAGAGTTGGGTCAAGTAGAGTTGGGTCAAGTAGAGTCAGTTAAAGTAGAGTCGGGTAAAGTCGAGTCGGGTAAAGTAGAGTCAAGTAAAGTAGTGTCGGGTAAAGTAGAGTCAGGTAAAGTAGAGTCAGGTAAAGTAAAGTTGGGTAAAGTCGATTCGGGTAAAGTCGATTTGGGTAAAGTCGAGTCGGGTAAAGTCGATTCGGGTAAAGTCAGGTCGGGTAAACTCGGGTCGGGTAAAGTAAAGTCGGGTAAAGTCAGATCGGGTAAAGTGAGGTCTGGTAAAGTGAGGTCGGGTAACGTGAGGTTGGGTAAAGTGAGGTCTGGTAAAGTGGAGTCGGGTAAAGTGGGGTCAGGTGAAGTGAGGTAGGGTAAAGTGAGGTCGGGTAAAGTCGAGTCGGGTAGAGTAGAGTCAACTAAAGTAGTGTCGGGTAAAGTAGAGTCAGGTAAAGTAGAGTAGGGTAAAGTCGAGTCAGGTAAAGTCGAGTCAGGTGAAATAGAGACAGTAGCATTGGGTAAAGTAGAGTCGGGTAAACTAGAGTATGGTAAAGTAGAGTCGGGTGAAGTAGAGTCAGGTAAAGTAAAGTTAGGTAAAGTCGATTCGGGTAAAGTCGAGTCGGGTAAAGTCGATTCGGGTAAAGTCAGGTCGGGTAAACTCGGGTCGGGTAAAGTAAGGTCGGGTAACGTGAGGTCGGGTAAAGTGAGGTCTGGTAAAGTGGAGTCGGTTAAAGTGGGGTCGGGTGAAGTGAGGTCGGGTAAAGTGAGGTTGGGTAAAGTGAGGTCGGGTATAGTGAGGTCGGGTATAGTGAGGTCGGGTAAAGTGAGGTCGGGTAAAGTTATGTAGGGTTCTGTTTGTTTGTTCTTGTTTTACGTCCTAGCAACATCTAAGGTCATACCTGGACGGGTTATGGTGGGTAAAGTCAGATAGTGTAAAGTCAGGTAGGGTAAAGTCTGGTCGGGTAAAGTCAGGGAGGGTAAAGTCGAGTAGGGTGAAGTAGAGTCGGGTGAAGTAGAGACAGTAGAGTTGGGTAAAGTAGATTCGGGTGATATAGAGTCAGGTGAACTAGAGTTGGGTAAAGTCGAGTCGGGTAAAGTCGAGTCGGGTAGAGTGAGGTCGGGTAAAGTGAGGTCGGGTAAAGTGAGGTCGGGTAAACTCGGGTCAGGCAAAGTGAGATCGGGTAAAGTGAGATCGGGTAAAGTGAGGTCGAGTAAAGTGAGGTCGGGTAACATGAGGTCGGGTAAAGTGAGGTCTGGTAAAGTGGAGTCGGGTAAAGTGGGGTCGGGTGAAGTGAGGTCGGGTAAAGTGAGGTCGGGTAAAGTCGAGTCGGGTAAAGTAGAGTCAACTAAAGTAGTGTCGGGTAAAGTAGAGTCAGGTAAAGTAGAGTCGGGTAAAGTCGAGTCAGGTAAAGTCGAGTCAGGTGAAATAGAGACAGTAGCATTGGGTAAAGTAGAGTCAGGTAAACTAGAGTCGGGTAAAGTAGAGTCGGGTGAAGTAGAGTCGGGTAAAGTAAAGTTGGGTAAAGTCAATTCGGATAAAGTCGATTCGGGTAAAGTCGAGTCGAGTAAAAGTCGATTCGGGTAAAGTCAAGTCGAGTAAAGTCGATTCGGGTAAAGTAAGGTCGGGTAAAGTCAGATCGGGTAAAGTGAGGTCTGGCAAAGTGAGGTCGGGTAACGTGAGGTCGGGTAAAGTGAGGTCGGGTGAAGTGAGGTTGGGTAAAGTGAGGTCGGGTAAAGTGAGGTCGGGTATAGTGACATCGGGTATAGTGAGGTCGGGTAAAGTGAGGTCGGGTAAAGTGAGGTCGGGTAAAGTTAGGTAGGGTTTTGTTTGTTTGTTTATGTTTTACATCCTGGCAAGATCTAAGGTAATACCTGGACGGGTTAGGGTGGGTAAAGTCAGGTAGTGTAAAGTCAGGTAGGGTAGAGTCTGGTCGGGTAAAGTCAGGTAGGGTAAAGACGAGTCGGGTGAAGTAGAGACAGTAGAGTCGGGTAAAGTAGAGTCAGGTGAAATAGAGTCAGGTGAAGTAGAGTCAGGTAAAGTCGAGTCGGGTAAAGTCGAGTCGGGTAAAGTGAGGTCGGGTAAAGTGAGGTCGGGTAAACTCGGGTCGGGCAAAGTGAGATCAGGTAAAGTGAGGTCGGGTAAAGTGAGGTCGGGTAAAGTGAGGTCGGGTAATGTCGAGTCAGGTAAAGTGAGGTCGGGTAAAGTGAGGTCGGGTAAACTCGGGTCAGGTAAAGTGAGATTGGGTAAAGTTGAACCAGGTAAAGTGAGGTCGGGTAAACTCAGATCGGGTAAAGTGAAGTCGGGTAAAGTGAGGTCGGGTAAAGTGAGGTCGGCTAAAGTGAGGTCGGGAAAAGTGAGGTCGGGTAAAGTGAGGTTCTTCTCATGGTAGGCACTGTCGATATGCATTGAGATATACTACTTTCCATTGAGTTCCAAAAATGAGTCAGGTAAAGTCGAGTCAGGTAAAGTTGAGTCGGGTAAAGTCGAGTGGGGTAAAGTCAGGTAGGGTAAAGTCGAGTAGGGTGAAGTAGAGTGAGGTAAAGTAGAGTCGGGTGAAGTACAGTCTGGTAAAGTAGAATCGGATGAAGTACAGTCGGGTGAAGTACAGTCGGGTAAAGTTGAGTCGGGTAAAGTCGATTCGGGTAAAGTCGAGTTGGGTAATGTCGAGTTGGGTAAAGTCGAGTCAGGTAATGTCGAGTCGGGTAAAGTCAGGTTGAGTAAAGTAAGGTTGGGTAAAGTCAGATCGGGTAAAGTGGAGTCAGGTAAAGCGGGGTTGGGTAAAGTGAGGTCGGGTAAAGTGAGGTAGGGTAAAGTGAGGTCGGGTAGAGTGAGGTAGGCTAAAGTGAGGTCGGGTAAAGTGAGGTCGGGGAAAGTGAGGTCGGGTTAAGTAGGGTCGGGTAAAGTAGGGTCAGGTAAAGTAGGGTCGGGCAAAGTAGGGTTGGGGAAAGTATGATCGGGTCGATATAAAGTCGGGTCACCGTGCTTTGTTTTGATGCTGCACGCGGCGGTCGACGCGCTGCCTCACTGCGCATGCATGCTGACCTTGGCCTCCCTGGCCACTGCGCGGACCGTGCAAACTACCACATGGGCGCCACCTACCAGGCAAAAATGTCACTATATGCCCACAACCAGATATTTCTAGGATACTCCTGGTATGGTCCCTAGATTATCCTGGTGAACTTTCAGACCAGACCGAGTTGTGGGCATTTGAAAACTGCCTACAACGTCACCCGACTGCCCGTAACACGGTAGAAAAGACTACCAAAATGCCCACATCCCAAGTAATATAAATCTATATATATGGGTCACTCTCCTGAAAACTGGCCAGAAGTGTCACATGGAGAGTTAAAATTTAATATTTGAATTTTTTACATTTTTTGGTTGCAAATGAAAGCTGGAAATCTCCCCTTTACATCTATGTAAAATATAAATTGATGAGATAAAAAATAAAGGTGTAGTCCATGAATAAGATATCTCTTATGGCAGTATAACATGTGCGTCACACGTGTAACACATGTTTAGGACACCACACAGTCTGCTTAATAAATATCTAATCAGAATTAAATAATATCATACTTAGAAGCATATTAATCGTGGCATAATATACAGAAATATCCAGTGCTTATATTGATAAAAAAAAGTAATTCCCAGCCATGCTTTATTCACTGAATAATTAGTGTACAATATTTGTGTGGCATCCAGACACCACGGTTACACGTGTGACAGAAATTTGTAATGTTATTTCTGAAGACATTAAATTAATTTTTTTTTAAATTTAAGCATGCATACATGTTAATACATACTTCCTCTTTGATTTGGGAACTGTTTTGTTTGATATATCAATGCAATACAAGATGTTAATAAGGATTCAACCACGTCCCATATGTCATGTTACAAATGGCTGACTGTAAAATGGGGTTTTTTGGTACAAAAACAGTTCATAACTAAAAAGACCAAAGTTGCACACAGTTTTATTTTATTTCCCTTATTTCTTTCATCAAATCTGAACATGAATATGAAAAGTATAAGGAAAAAAATAAGTAGGAAGGTTTTTATTGATGTTTTAAAATCCCATCTCATGCTGACCAGTTTTCAGGAGAGTGACCCATATTTATATATATATATATATATATATATATATATATATACATATTGTAAAACCTCTATAACCGACCACCTCCAGAGATCGACCACTCCCCTATATCGATCGCTATATTTTGGACCCAACAATACCATTGTAACCATATTATAACTCCCTAAACCGACCATCTCCCTAAATGGACCGCTTAAAGTCGGTCTCAAGGTCGGTCGATTTAGAGTGGTTTGACTGTATATATATATATTATATATATGAAAGACGGGAGGCAAACCTGGTAGAACAGTCGCTTCCCATCATGGAGGTCGTGGGATCAATCTCCAGCCGATTCAAACCAAAGGTTTACAAAATTGATACACATGGGATAGAACTAAACACTGGTGAGGCTCAATATGATTGAGTTGAATATTGGGACATGATGATGTGGGCGTTATCCCAGTGTGGCAGCACTATGAAGTCACCAGCAATGTGCAGTCACAAGTCAGTATCCGTCCTGATATGGCCTTAAATATTGCTAGTGAAACACAAATGTACAAACAAAACTATATATATGTATATATATATATATATGTTGTTTTACGTCCTAGCAACATCGAAGGTCATGTCAGGACGGGGGTATGTATATGTACATATATAATGTTTATATAAGTGTATGTTTGTACACGTATATATGTATAAATATATATATATATATATACACATATATAAACCAGTCGTATCACTCGGGTCATGGTACCAGTGGCCTGATCTCTCACTCTCAGTGCGAAGCACTATATAATACTATTAATAGTAGTCATGAGTGCAATCACAAGTCAGTAACCGTCCTTGTAATGTATGTGTCTTCCAGTTGTGTTGTTATCCGAACACCCCCAGTGTGGCACAGAGTGAGGTCACTACAGAAGGTTCTAAATAAAGTTAGTTACAGTACAGAACTCATTGTGTTCAGACGTCCTTTACATTACATGGTGTCAGATGTGGAGGCAATGGTGCTTTCAGGCCCATTGCTTCCGGTGGATACCGGGCCACGACACCCCGGGCACCAACCAACATATAATACAAGTTCATTTTACCAGGATCGACACCCTGGTCATAGAGAAGGTACCACTTGTTTGAACTTCATGTTGACGTAGCGGCAGCACTCCGGGCAGCCACTCCCCGGGCGCCAACAAAACCTGCACAGACTTTATTGTAACGAGTGACAAGACGTTGCACAGATGCCTGGAAAGATG